>CM023960.1:1104149-1275810 GCA_013407115.1 Glycine latifolia
TTTTTTTAATTTTTTTTTTTTTTGAATTTTAAATTAAATAACTATTTCTTTATCGGTCATGGATAAATAGTATATGTAATAATGATTTTTCCTTTCTATTTTAGACACATAAAACTAATTTTCAAAATAACACTTCAAATGCGGAATCTTCAAAAATTGATTAAGTAAATTAATTAAATAAAACAGTATCCCAAAATTCATGTTAATAATATTAATATAGAATAAAAGTAAATTGAGTGCAAGTATGAGTTATTGAGTGAAAATTTGTTATTAGTTGAGAGTTGATCGTATTGATGATTTTGTTTCTTGAATTTAAATTTATTTAGTTTATGTTTATAATTTATTTTACTTGTTTATTTGAACTTAAACAATAATTCTTTCTTTTTATATTTTGGTATCTAATTATTTATGTTATGATTTGTGATATCTTTTTTTAAATATTTTAAGATATATATAAAAATTTTATATTTTTTTTATTAAAAATCAAGTCATGCAATTCAATTAGTGATTCATCGATTTAACTACTGATCTAGTGATTCAGTACCTAGATTAGTCACTGGGTCAATTTTTAAAACTATGGACTCAACATTGAACATTAATATAAATAACAGTATTAGGTCAGTGTTTTCTCGTTTTTCCTTTCCATCTAATCCCTAAATATCAACACCATAATGCCATTATGTATATAGGCATAACTTCCTGGATATAAATTCCTTCCCATATGTGGTATATTCCAACGCAGGACTATAAGCTGTAAATTTCTCTGTATAATATATGGCTTCAAGGGGTCAGCCTTGGTGCAACAGTAAGGCTCTGTTGCCTTATGACTTACTTGGAGGTGGGTTTAAACCTTGGTAACAACCTCTCCCCTTCAGGAGTAAGACTGTATATTTATATACCCTCCCCAAATCACAACTCTCGTTGGGAGCCTTATACGCTAGGCTGCCCTTTTTAATATATGGGTTCAAATCTTGTTTGCGAAAAATGGAAGGTAATTGGCGTGTAGCATTAGCTGTTAGGGAATTGAGATAGAAGCTACCTAAATTGCTATGGTGTTCGTTCAGCTTCTTTGGGGAAAACAATTCAATGTTCCAATTTTAGTGACTAGAGATATTAGGGACTATGATGTCCGTTCAGCTACTTGGGGAAAACATTTCGATGTTCCAATTTTGTTAACTAGTGATATTAGACATGTAATTTTATTCATAAGCCTTCACCTAACAGCTTAGGCTTTCAATGAGAGTTGGAGTCTGACATGGTATTGGAGTTTCCATGATTGAGTGATCAAATGTTCTTCCTTGGTATCACCATTCTTAATATATAGTTGAACTTCAACACGACATAGAGTGGGTTTGTGCATTGTTCATGTTTCCAGCCCAAGGGATCTTGTATTGTGTAAGGGCTTGTATTAGGAATATAATAAATTTGTTAATAAATTTTACCAAATACTTTAAGGAGTTGGTTGTTAATGAGAACATAAAGTTTAGCATAACTTTAAGGAGTCGGTTGTTAATAAAAAAAATTGCATACCTCACTGTTCGAAAGTTTTACGTTATGTTATACACAAATAAGAACAAAAATTTTACCAAAACTAGACTTCGAATGAATGAGGACATAAAATTGCATAAAAAGTTTTTGGCTCTGAGCCTTAGATATTTTGTAGTCTTTGATGTGGCTTCTCAAGAGGGACGAGCACTATTGCATTTTGAATGTTTTCAAATTTTAATCCTTTTTTCTTTGAATGTGTTTAAAATTTGTTAAAAGATTTGTCTGTCCTCCACAACCAATGTCCAATAAGTCAGGAGATTTGTCTTTCATTATTGGAAAATGATCCGCATGTCAAATACAAATGTAAAATTTAGTTAAGTAATTAAACATGAATTTTTTTATTCAAATATATTACTCCCTTTGGATTCAAATATTAGCAAAAAAAGTTACCTTGTAAGTTGGATTCAAATTGGACTCAAATATAAGTAAATTTAACTCTAATTAATGATCTATTTCCTTAAAACATCCTTCATTTAGTTACAATTCAATTTTCAAAGATTATTTATTTATAATATTAAGTTCTAATGATGGTTATTGTAAGAATAATTTTACTTTTTACTTAATATTAATAAAATTAAATGATGCCAACTAACTTTTTTAATTAATATAAAATTAGTTTGTTTTGTTTATGAGTTAAGAGAAAGTACTAAGGTGTTTATGTTGTAAGTTTTCATTTATTTTCAAATAATGTTAATAAAAGAAATTGCAATGACTAGATCAGAAGGATCCAATACATTCTAACACACTTTTTTTATACACACGTTATTCTTATGCTATTATTGATTAAAAATTTATTGAAAATTATAAAATTGTTAAAGTTATTTAATAAAATGTGAGATTCATTATTTATTGTAACTATCAAGAAATTTTATCCATAAGAAAAATATTTAAAAGAGTGTCAGACATTGTTGAAATAGTTTACTACTCCTTAAGCTTTGAGAAGGTGTTCAGCAGCGTCATTAGTAGTATATCTTGTTACGGCACAGGTAACAACTTCCGACATGATCAAAATCTCTCGTGACGGGTGGTGTGTAGTGTACAAGGTTTGTGAGGAATTTTCTTCCATGTGGACGAGTGATGTGATTATTAGACATTTCGGTTAGTTTAAGAAATAAATCTCAATTTTTAAGTTAATTAGTTTAAATAAGTATTTATAGAGTATAGTTTTCCAAGTCAAAATAACTTGCAAGTTATTTATCTCTATCCTTGAAGACAATTTCAATGATCATCTTCTAAATTAAAAGCTGTTCGTACAAATGATTTAGTACTTGAATTCCTTAATCAAGATTTTATGTTAGATATCTCGATTGGACATGAAGCTAAATGATCATCTTTTACGTCAAAAATTATTGACACAAGTGATTTAGCACTTGGATTATGTAACCAATGTTGGATTTTCTGCTTGGACACTTTCGGAAATTATGGTTCGTATTTTTGCTGTAAGTGTCCCAAAAAATAAAGAGTTTACATTTTAAACAAACACGCAATAGATATAGATTATACAGTACGTTTTCTAAGTATTTTGTGTGTATCGTAATATTTTACGGCAAACATGGGAACATCTGGTTGGCTAAAATACGAGACCGTGTCAATGAACGACTGATATTTTGGCGTCCAAACAATCCTCTGATTTCTAAGAGCTCAAAAATATCAAGATTTTGACGATTATTCCAAAATTCTAGAACCTCCTTATATATGAAGGGACGACGAAACCAAACCCCAGTTCCGTGAAGCTATAAAAACTAAGTGTGTGTGCGGGTGAGTGTGTTTTCTAACAAAATGATTTATCTCTAGCACTAAAAAACAAAAATCTCGTTAAGTGTTGGACGTGGAAGACCACAAGTGGTTGTGACAAGATAAGTAATATGTGTTCACAAATATTCAACTGCATTGCTTATATATCGTAGCATATCCCTCGCTATCCCTCCACAAATTAAACCTCTCTATTGTAATACTGAAAGAGCGTAGTTATTCAAAGCAGCTAAGAGGAAAAAAAGAATGGCAACAATAGCTAGTGGTGTGAGTCTTTCAAGCCCTAGCAGAGTACTTGCTATGAAATCAGACTCAGCACAAAAGGCCCAGGCCGTGAGCTTCCCAGTGCTGTTCAGGCCCATTCAAAAGTCGCCCGGTTTGGTGAAGGCCCGGCCAGTTTGGGCGACGCCGGAGAAGATATCGGAGAAGGTGGAGGAGAGCATAAAGAGCGCGGAGGAGGCGTGCTCGGGAGGTGGCGGCGACGCTGAGTGCGCGGCGGCGTGGGACGAGGTGGAGGAGCTGAGCGCGGCGGCGAGCCACGCCAGGGAGAAGCAGAAGCAATCTGACCCGCTCGAGAACTACTGCAAGGACAACCCGGAGACCGATGAGTGCCGCACCTATGATAACTGAACTCATGCATTTCAACGTTACAAGCATATCTATTATTTTACCTTCTGTTACATCAGAGACACCATGTATTATTATTAATTTATTCTTATTTGTAATAAGAATATATAATTCAAAAACTTAATATATAATTCTTATTTTTCACGGAAAGAGATTCGCTTTGACAACACATTATAAAGGAAAAAATCAACTAAAAATTATCAGCCTTATTATACCTTCCATGATAAAAACGTCTGTATGCAGAACAATTCTTCTTCCACCTTTGCATTTCTTGAAGAAGCCATTAATTACCATTTCATATTACTAATATATGACCAGACGAAGGAGTGTAAGAACGTTAAATTACCAACCTCCTTCGTGGGTTTATTGGATTGAAAATCCTAAACCAGCTCTTAAAAATTTAACCTATATATTAATAGCCTTTAGTTTTAGAAAGACTTTGTAGTAGTCCTACACAACGAAAATTGTTGATTTACCCTTAGTTTAGAATTATAGACAATTATAGATCTACGAATGCTAATTAATTCACACGATTTTATCAACTAAACAACCGATTGTTTTGTCAGTTTTGTGCAATTACAGTGGATAGTGTGAAGAACAGTAAAAACATACATATCTAAAAATTAGAAAGAAAAAGATTAAAAATATTTAGAACCCACAACCATAAAAAAAATTATACATTCGTTAACTTTACATTAGCAAAAGGAGTCTAGCTTCAATTGGGAATCCTATACATATATATATTAACTTTCTCCATTCCAATTATAACAACAACTAAGCAACTATTAATATATGTAAAACTCGATAACAAATTTGGATTTGGTGAGCCCAGACGACCACTATATATATATCAATTAATACACTCTCTCTACCAGTAAATCCTCTTTCACTTTCAGTCCTGTCTCATGAACCAACAAACAAAAAAACACACAAACAGATGAGTAGAGGCAATAAAAGAGTGCACTTGTTTTCAGGATATATTTGGATAAATAATTACAAAATAAGTAAAATGGAGATATAAAATTAAAAGTGGGAGATATATTTAACAAATGCCTAAACCTAGACCAAATTACTAAAGAAGTCTAATTGGTTTAACATGATATATATGAATTATTATAAATTTCATATTTATCTTTGATTCTTATGGATAAAATTTGTTTTAACCAAACATAAGTAATTTTTTTACTGACAAACACCCACATTCAAAATAAAAATGAAAACATAATTAATTACTCAAATAGTTCAATATGTATAAAAATAATTTATTACATGATTTTTCCATGCTGTATTGTATAATGTTGTGTACGATGCGCGAGTTGGTTCATAACCAATCATAATTATTATTCCACAATACACCTTTGCATGAATCAATTACCGAGTAAATAATATGTTGGCTGTAGATTAAAGTGTTGTACTGTTATAGTTCTGTGATCTTGTTTTCATTTATTCACATGGTGTGTAGGGGTTATTTATTACATTAATGAATAGCGGTTGGGGATATTAATATGCTAGTCTGTTAGGTGTAAACAGGGACGGAGGTACGTTTAATTTGCAATTTTTATTATCAAACACCCGATATCTGACATGAATTTAAAACATCAATTTTAAATATTGAGGACTAAAAATAAAATTATTCTAAATTTAAGAACTAAAAACACATTTAAATCTTATATATTTAATTCCACCATGTCCTTTATAATGTTTCAAATAGTTTTTTTTATAAGCTAGCCAAACTATTTCTTGATTATGTTTGACTAAATAATTTAGCACAATATTTTCAGTTAATAAGATAGAAAAGTGATAAATCAGAATATATGTTGTAACCTACGAATAAATACCCCAACACACTCATACGAATAATGTGGCATAAATTGATCCTTTGCTGGAAAAAAAATTGTTCCTTTACCTACAAAATTAAGAACTGATACATCTTGTTTTGTCACTAAAGATAAACACGTGATCTTTGGCAAAACATACAGGCCAACAAATTAAACTTGTCTCGCCCCTGAATGATTCAAATGCTATCGTATGCGTGTCACAAAGTGGAATAAAGCAATGAACAAATGCTATCCTCTTGAGAAAAGTGAATGCAGCAGCAGCAGCAAAAGACCAGAGTGCTATAGACAAATAGACAGGGCCTATTAATTAAAATTTTCTTATTATTAAAGATTTCGTTTTATATTAATTTTTTAAATTTTAAATAAATTTATATATTATATTTAAGGCTTAGATATTTATTTATACTTATAAAATATGTCACTTTTTCTTTTAGTCCATATATTTTTTTCATTTTTTATTTAATATTTTTTTTTCATTTTTAGTCACTCTTATATAGTAATATTAGCATCACATTATGTTAACATAACATAACATGTAATATTAGCATCACATTATGTTAACATAACATGTGATATGACATCATTTTTTATTAATACGATGTCACATTTTAATATTATTTTAACAAACCTTGACAGTAGAAATAAAAATGAAATGTTTGAAAAGGTTAATCACATACTAGCTATTTCTTTTTTTTCCTACAAGTATTCTGGCATCAGTTGTATATGATTGAGATACCATACTAAATGTAATGACTTATTTTTACTCAGCTTATTATTTATAATTTTTACAGAATATTTTGTTTTTCTCTTCCCTAAAATAATTTTTCTCGAAAAGTAATATTATAACGAGTTATCTAACATAAAACGTTCTTGAGTTTGTAGAAGTATACAGTCCACCATACAGTCCATCATAATACAATACCAAAATACAAGCCAACAGATTAATCCAAAGTCTAGGACAACTTATGCGTCAAAATACAAGCCATCAAAATATCTTTATCACATCATCTTCACAACCATCCACTGCTCATGTTTTACTGTTCCTCTGCTCGTTCAAATAAATTGAGGTCATCGCAGGTATCAACCACAGACACAAAAATAGGGTAAGTTTATGATAAACATAGTTCAAATAAAAGCAGATATCAATAGCCATAATATTATTTATAAAATAAATAGTCATAATATCATTCACAAAATAAACAAATAATCATAATATCATTCATAAAACAAGATGCATGGATGAGGCATGATTCTTTGTTTATATGATGCATGATTTTCTCAAGTTCTCATCTCATGGCCATAGTCAAGATAGCTTACTCTCTCTCGGAATTGGATCGATCAGTCAGGGTAGGTCAGTGTTGCAAAATGACTCACACCCACACTACATGTGATCATCATGGGTAGGTGATCTCTCCACTGCCATTACCCCCCAGCTTCAACACTTTTTGTCTAAATGCTTGTCTCAATTCTAGCTATATGACATACCTCCTTTTGAGGTGACACGGACTAGCCTCCGCTAGGCACATGCATATGAAACATGCATGCATGATTCTCTTTTATCTCATGTTTACTCTTAAATCTCATATTTACTCTTCTATGTAAATTTATATCTCAAATTCTCATATGATTATACTTTGAATTTTCAATATCAATCCTCATAAAGTTCATCATATTAGACATGCTTTCAACATAATTTTAGCATATAATTTGGTAGACATGCTCAAGGATTTATAGAACAATAAACAAACATATAAGCTTTGGTGAAATATTCCTTTATATAATTACCATTCAAATCAATCATTTTAAATATAATCATAGTACATAAAGATTCAAGTCACTTAAACATTCATCCATTAAGCTAGATTCAAGTTATTCATAATTATTCATTAATCTAAATTCAAATCACTTCTTTTCAATAATCATTCATTTAAAAAAAATTTATCTCTTTGAAGCATTTCATCAAACACCTAATAGGCAAGGCTTAATTCTTTATGAAAACAATTGAGAATCTTAGCATAATTAATATTCAAACCATATTTATCATAAAGCTTCCCCATACCTTGCTTTCTTTTAGAATTTTGGACAGCCTTCTTCCTTAGTTCTTCACGTGAGATTTTAAGTTGGCGGGCTTTTGTTTTGCTTTAAGTCTTTTGAAAAGGACAAGGTGAAAAGGATGTAGGATACAAGGAGTGGTTTGCACGTTCACTCTTTTTGGCCAAGCTTAGTTCCACGGTCCCCACCATCATTTTATATAAAATTGTTGAAAATATTCTAAGATGCCTTTGCTAAAAATATCCCTAGTGTCATCATGGCTTACTTTCCATTTGCTTTAATCCCATTGGCTATTCATTTCTCACCCTACATGTGTCTAGTTCTTGAAAATTCCATTTCATTCTCCTTTCTTCTCCATGTTGCACGTTGGATTTCAAGCTTTGTGGTGCAATTCTTTTTATTTCCTTTTCCCTAGGTAGAATGACTAGCTTTTAGTAAGTTTTTGTACTTAGCCATGAAATATCTTAAAGATACGATGACTTAACTTTCCAAAAGGACCAATGGCAAAGTTCCAAGCTTTTTAACCATCCATGTGTCCATTCTTGAATTTCCTAAAACCTCCTCCATTCCTCTTGGTATCACATGGCCAAGGCTTGATTTGGAAAGCAAGCTTAACCAATTTTTCTTCTCCAATACGTGTAATAGCTTAATTTAAGTAGATTTTGTGCTTTGATCTTACTTATTATGTATCTTTAAATTGAATAAAATTATTTTTATCATTTATGAAAGCCTAATTCCAAATGCCTTCTTAGGAATAAAAATTCTAAAATTATTTAGAGACTAACTTAAGTCTTAGTAGCATATTTAGGATGTTATTTAAGCTTTTCTCATCAAGTGACTTTATCTTAATTCTTATTGGTCCATTTTGCCTTTAATTAGTAAAATTATTAAACTAGCTTATTAAAGAAGTCTATTCCTCCTATAATTAAGAGAAAATTCTATGGATTGTATCTATCATTTTCCTGTGTTTTTCTGATGCTTGAATTAGCCTGGATTGAGCTCTTTTCAAAATATCTTCCAGAATTCCTAAAAATTCTAGTTTATGGTTTCTTTTCACCAACTATGTTAATAATTCATTATCTAGGAGCATACTGTACTTTTATCAAGTTCTTATAGAATTCCTGAGGCTATCTGACCTTTTCAAGGCTGAAGGGTATTTTTGTAATTTTCAAAAATGTTCAGGGGTATTTTCGTCATAAATTCATATTAATAATCTTATGAGAAAATTCACACATATGTATTGAAATATGAGGGTGTTACACTAAATATGCGTATCTTTTCACAAAATCTAACCCTTGTTAGTCAAACCACATATAAGATAAAGAGAGGATCGACTTATACCAGTCAACACCGCAAATAAATAATGAAGAAGACTAGTAACATATTTTATTAAATATACTATTTCCTATTTATTAAAAATCATAAAATTATGAGAGAGATTTATCAAATAAAACGTGAAATTCATAAAAATTGTAATTTTCAATAATTTCATCATTCAACAGGAGAGAATATATATATATATATATATATATGTGTGTGTGTGTGTGTTTAAAAAATTGTGTAAAAAAATATGTTACTAGCATTATATTAAAAGGGAAGATTGTGGAAGAGGGAATAGAGATGGAAAGGGGGAAAAAAGTAGAAAGAGAATATGATCAAATTAAAGTGATATGATTTTAAAAGAAAAAAAAATAGAAATGAGATGATATTTGAATGGTTAATAGTAAAATCAAAGATGTTCATAACTTTTATAAGTGGCACGTAATCACTAATTAAACTTAAAGAAGTGTGTCAGATGTCTGGATCCTCTTTAAAAAAATAACAATGGTGTCTCTAATTATTTTTTGCTAGAAACCTAATAAATTGGTGATTTTTAATAGTATTTTTCTTTTTAATTGTATTTTTTTCATGTATAAAACTTGAATTCAATTTTTTTAAGGAATATGAGCTGTCAAGCGAAGTGTACGTCACTCGAACCCAACAATATGTTAGTATTTCCTTTATTGTTTAGTTTTTGAAGTTAATTAATTAAAAAATATATGCTAACAATATAAACTTTTACATTAATTTACGTCTAATTATATATGATGATGTATAATAAATTGTCAACCTTTAAAAATTATAAAGGAAATATTAATTTTGATAAACAACTTTTAAAAAACTACTCAATATACAAATTTTTAATGTTTGTTTTTAAAAACAGATAAATAGTTTTATCACATATCTTCAATTTTGAAAGTTCAAAATGTAGCTAGTATAAATACGGGCATGACTCCCCATGCATCGCACTGCAATTTAGCTGAACCAAACCAATGGCTAGTTTCAAGTTCCACACCCAGAATGTTGTTCTATCTCTCTCCCTAACCTTAACCTTCGTTCTGGTGCTACTCACCACCAAGGCAAACTCAGCGGAAACTGTTTCTTTCAACTGGGACAAGTTCATGCCAGACCAACCAAACTTGATCCTCCAAGGAGATGCCATTGTGACCTCCTCGGGAAAGTTACAACTCACCAATTAAGGTTGATGAAAGCGGCACCCCAAAACCCAAGTCTCTCGGTCGCGCCCTCTACTCCACCCCCATCCACATTTGGGACAAAGAAACCGGTAGAGTTGCCAGCTTCGCCACTTCCTTCAACTTCACCGTCTATACCCCCGACATAGAAATGCTTGCAGATGGCCTTGCCTTCTTTCTCGCACCAATTGACACTAAGCCACAAACACGTGGAGGGTATCTTGGTCTTTACAACAGCCAGGATAACAACAACGAATCTGGTGATCAAGTTGTCGCTGTTGAGTTCGACACTTACCAGAACACTTGGGATCCACCAAATCCACACATCGGAATTAACGTCAATTCTATCAGATCCACCCAAACGACGTCGTGGGGATTTGGCCAACAATAAAGTAGCTAAGGTTCTCGTTACCTATGATGCCTCCACCAACCTCTTGGTTGCTTCTTTGGTCCACCCTTCACAGAGAACCAGTTATATCCTCTCCGATGTGGTCGATTTGAAGACTGCCCTTCCTGAGTGGGTGAGGATAGGGTTCTCTGCTACCACGGGACTCAACGTAGCTGCGGAAACGCATGACGTGTTTTCTTGGTCTTTTGCTTCCAATTTGCCACAAGCTAGCAGTAACATTGATCCTTTGGATCTTACAAGCTTTGTGTTGCATGAGGCCATCTAAATGTGACAGATCGAAGGAATAAAGTGTAATAACACGACTCTCGATCGCTACTCGATCGCTAGTGATTGTCATTATTACATATAATAATGTTATCTGTCAACTTATCGTCATGCATGTGAAACTATAACACATTAATCCTACTTGTCAAATGATAACACTCTCCAGATTTAAAACTCTGTCAAATTTTAGTTACAGGCTTACATTAATTCAAATATATAAGATTCATTGAGTGATTAAAAAAGAAAAGAAGAAAAGAAAATATTATAGATTCAATTTCTCCAATTAATAAATTATAATTAATATTTGCTATTAAAAAAAATACTTACACTAATTTAGTGAGAATAGAATAATTAGGTTTGATAGGTGAAAGTTACAACTAACAACTATTAATTTTAGAAAATCAAATCCTAAACGTGAAACCAATCACTTTACTAGTTGTTAGTGTGTGTCTAGCTTAGCTAGGATGCAAAACACTTTATCCACATTGAACTATTGACGTGAAGCAACAAATAATTAATACTACATACAAAATTTAAAATGTAGTCATAAATTGTTGTTTTACCGGCCAACAAAATTAAAAACATCTCTAATCATGATTTTTTATATAATTATGGTTTCTTATATGATTTTTTAATCATTTTTGTGTGGTCTTTATAAAAAATTTTGTGATCCTTATAATGTCATATCACTTATAAAAAATTTATACAAAATTTAATACAAGAAATTACAAAAAAACTTTAAAAATATTCACACATTTATATAAATTTGGACTGAAAAATTAATTTTTATTCTTAAGAAATCTTGAAGTTGGATTGCTTACATAATATGCCCATCTTAATTCAAAGAAATTCATCGTGCCAGTTGACAAGCTTAAACGTGTGTGAAAGTTAAGGAATGGTAACTTAAGTTAAAAAAACCTTTGAAGAAACTCCCGCTAAACATGTGCTAAGAACCGATACATCCTGTTTTGTCAGTGAAGATAAACAAGCGTGTGATATTAGGCAAAACATAGAAAGCCAACAAAACAAACTTGCCTCGTCCCTGAATGATTCGAATATCATCATATGCGTGATACACAGTGGAATAAAGCAATGAGGAAAATCTATCCTCTTGAGAAAAGTGGATGCAGCAGCAGCAAAAGAACAAAGTGCTATAGACAATTAGACATAGCAAAATTCAGAAACTCTGTAGATGCAAAAACGAAATTGTGCTCCGACTTCCGAGAATGCCTAGGATTGGAAAATCAACAAGAGAGCGGATATGAGAAGTTTGTGTATTTACCAGTTGTCCAATTTCAAAATTTAATCTTTATAGTTTTCAACAATTATTTTATATCTTGTTCAATGGACTCAATGTTGTATGCATATTATAGAATACTAAACTGCTTATCACAAAAATACTGTTTTTGACGTACTGTAAACACACTCAAAATACGTTTACAACCTCTTTATTTGTCTTTTATGATTTTTACATAAAAACATAAAATATAATAATTTATCATTCTAATAAATTAGTTGTAGAGTCTATTAATCTTTTTTTTATTTCTAAACTACAATAAATACATATATGTAAGTTAATTAAAGTCTCAATTGGTTGAATAGGATAAGAGTGTTATAAACTTCTTAATATGAAAACTAGTTTTTGTCATATCCATAAGATGAAAAATAAATAAAAACAAAAAGCTATCAATAAATAATTAAGCAATGAGAGTGCGATAAGAGAACATAAAGAGGTTAGGGTGAGGTGTGTGTGTGCGGGAGACAAGAGGATGGGAGGGGAAAAGTCAAGAGTAGGGGTGAGAGGAGAAAGAAGAATTGCTTTGTGGGGGGGGGGGGGGGGGGTGGGGGGGCGGGGTGTACGACGGAAGAGTATAGAATTGCAATTTTATTTAGACTTAAATATTTTTTTAGTTTTTGTAATTTAATATTTTTTTTCTTATCAAATTTTTTTTTTTACTGTTCAAAGTATTATCTAAAACATTTTAAGGAAAAAATAAAATAAACATAATTTTTAATAATTAAAAACAAAAAAACAACAGGAAATTACAAGGATTAAAAGATTTTAAAATACTTTTTTTATTAAAAAAATGGTGTGTGAGAATAGAGAAAAGGCGGATGAGAATAACATTCCGTTTTAAAAAAACGGCCTTTGTTTTCAGATACGCGGGTTAGCCTATCTGAACCGGCCCATCCCCTTTTTCGGCAAATTATTTGGTAAATTCATTTTGACAATTTATAAATATTCCAATATTTAATCACGATAAATAAAAGCACAATACTTTTAGTCCATTTAAAAAAGAGACTTTACATGCTGCCACAATAATTTTGGGAGTTTTGATACCATTATTTTTTTAATTAATCAAATTATATGTTACTTTTTTGTTAATTACTTTTCAAATTAATCCTTGATTATTATTTTAAAATTAAAAAATATGAAGATAACTTAAAAGTATAAATCATAAAATATTTTTATTTATTTTTAACACTTTTATAAAAAAAATATTTTGTATAAAAAAAATCTTTAAGATTAAAGAAAAGAACAAAGAAGAATACTCATCTGAATATTTCGGTCTTACATTTTTTTTAATGTTAAAATAACTAAAAAAGGGTTTAGTATTCAAATTTCTAAAGTTATCTTTAATCATATTTTTTAATTTTAAAAAAATAATAATCAACAATCAATTTTTAAAAAATTAATAAAAATGACATATAATTCAAATTTATTAAAAAATTAACAATATCAAAATCCCTTAAATTATCAAAGGCACTGTAGAAACTTTCTTTACAGAATTGATGATATGAAGATGCCCAATCATTCTCACCTTGTTATATTTTTTGTCACATAAAGTTAAAAAAAAGTGAAAGTGTTGCCTTTACTTTAAAATTAAAGTATGTCATAAGTATGATATTTAATTATATATTTGTTAACCCAGACGCACCGAGGGCGATATTCTTCTTCGCAAGCCAACAAATGAAAAATTTGACAGGTCAATTTCGCCAACCATGGAAAGTGAAAATATCAACTAGGAAATACAAAGTGGCTGGTAGTGGTGGCATTTTTTAAAAATTAAAACGACACCTCACTTAGGCAATATATTTGAAATACGACATCTCGGACCACTTGATAATTCACACGAGAATCTTCCACGGTATTACCAAGCTAACATGAGCAAGGGAATAATCGGAATCAACTCAAAAGATGCCCCACAGGCAATAAATAAAGCAAGGAATCGGGAATATTCCACGACTTTTTACTAAAATGTTAGACTTACCCGTCGTGAATTAGGAAAAAATGTAAAAAAACAATAATTAAGATGCAACTTTCTTTCTTTCTTTTTTTATATATTTTATTTTAGTTATGTGAATGGTTTTGGAAAGTTTGATATGGGTTTTAGAGTTTTTTATTATCACAAAAATATCTTTAAGGATATTAATGGAGGAGAAATTAACCAGTTTGGTCACGCTTGTTTACTATGTACATGTTTAGATAAATTATTTAGAAGCACAGAAGAAAAAAAAGATGAATTTTTTCATAAATAAAAAAATTTAATTAATTTTTAAAAATTCATTAACATAGTTTATCTAAAAAATAAAATAATATCTATAAATAAATTAATAAAAAACTATTTTAACTTGTAGAAAAATTTATTATGTTTTTTAAAGTGTTTTTAGAGAAACTTATATCCAAACGAATATTTTGTTTGATGTATCCAAACATGTTGTTTGATATAATAGTACTTTTTAATCACTTTAATTATAAGATGCTTCTAGACAACTTAATGTGATTTTTCTCGTATATGTACAACTACTAATTAGTATTATTCTTTGTTTTCACATAGGTATCTACTTTGATTGCATTATTCTTTGTTTAAATCGTAAAAAAAATCTCTTTGCTTAAATAATTTATTATTCGTCTGGAAGATATTTTCTTAAAACAAGCAAACAAACACAACGCTAAACATTTTGCGCCTTTTTAACATGATTACTTGAATAGAGGCACATTTTATATTTGTTATGTCAAATGGTTATTTGTCACAATTTAGATTCAAATGTATGTAAAAAGTAAAAACTACTATTTATTAGACGGAGTCTAAGGTACAAGAGCAATATAGGTCTTGAACCGTGCGTGAGAAATAAGGACCATTAGATTTTGGAAATGAATATGTGATGGATGACAATTTGATCAATATAATAGTTCCATATGTACATGAACAAGATTAAAAGTCAAGTGGTGGTCTGTGTTCGAAAAATTGAGTGAATTTTTTTTTCTTTTCACGAAACTTTTCTTAGAAAAAACTTAACACCACACGCCCTTGGTTTTAATGTTCACGGAGATGCGGGTCGAGCTGTCGGATTATGACTTTACCCTTTCATAGTACCATTGCCGAACCTGGTATGCGTTAACCTAATCAATTCGGATAATTGGATTGCGTTTGGTATCATGGTAGATATATCGTGGTGGCCCGGTCTCATTTTGGTTAGCCAATTGAGGTTGCTCTGCATCGTTGATGTTTTCCGCATCTCCGACGTCGTAGTTGACAGTGGTTTCCAAGTCAGTATAGCTTAGAATATATCTCATTAATTAGTGGTTTAATTTGTAATGATAGTAAAAATTCCATAATTTGATGAACGTTTTTCTACCGTAAAATGAGTTTATGATGGAGTGTATGCTGAATCAGAATCGTGAGTTTGTGTTCAACCGAAATTGCTATCGTTCATTGGTGTGCACAACTGATATTTTAACATTCTGGTAATTTTAGTTCGTGTGATTGTTACATTTGGTAAATTTGTGCAAATCCTTGTTGACATTATATGATCTCATAGTTGGACAGAGGTTGTGTTTGAGATGTTCATTGAGGTTAAGGTGATGGTGTTGTGTGAACCAACCTACCTATATTATTTTGTTTTAAATTTAGCCATGTTCAGACACATACGAAATCATTATATTATATTGATCAACTTCATTTCCGTCAGATATTCACCTTCAACATATAACTATCTTTATTTCTCACGCACGTGCAAGACCTAATCCTAATTATTATTAATAACTACCGGTGTGCTTGATTTACCGTACGCAGCCTTGTCTTAAAAAAAATCACGTCAAATTTATAAAACGACGCAGAGGCCATAATGCATTCGAAAAAAAGTGAATCCGCTTGATGCAATACCAATATTCACATTATAAATTCAATTAATTTTTAAAAAACTTGCCATCGTCTAAAAGAACTAATAGTACAACCCAACTTTACTATTCTGAATGAAATACTTGTGGAAGCATTGTCTAAATGTAAAATTAAATTGTCCCCTTAGTGCTTCTACAACTTTAATACGGCTTCTTATAAGAGGAATATGTTTTTCCGAAAGAAACAAAAAAAAACAATATCCTTCTATTTATTAAGCTCAAAACAAATTAATTACTTTCCAAAAATTAAAATTACAACTAAAACATCTCTTTTCAGTCCAAAAAGTCAGAGAGGGAGGCCATATTGCTAAACGAATTTGCGACAACCCCGATCCATAGCAGATACGCTGTCCAAATTCCAAACAAACTATATATCGTCGTCTACCACAAAACTCAAAAAGACCATTCTGGATTCGGCTTACTCCAATTTGTAATTTTAACCAGAAACACAATTTATATGGATACACAAGACAGAGAGCGTATTTGATTTGATTTGGTTGGGGAATTTTAGATACAATTTTACTTTCACAGATGCATTCATATTAGTTTAAAATTAATTTCTGATTGAAATTTGGAAAGTTTCTTTTGATTTTATAATAAAATATCTAAACATAATTCTCTTCCCTTCAAAATCAATTTTAACCCGAATTAATTTTACAAAATCAATTTTATGAACTTTCATCCAAACATCCGCAACTTGCAAGACCACAATGCCAGCCACTATGGCAAACCAGATACATTCAACCATATAAAAATATGGCATACACAAAACATAGTCACGGACCTAAAACACAAAAAAGAAAAGCACCCCAACACACGATAAGACTCATTAATTAACACCATACACCCCCATTCCCTTTCTTTATTCACCAACAACACTAGGGAACGAACATCGACAATAAACCTAATTGAAGTACTATCAAGCAAACAGGCCTTCATTTCCATGGAAGAACATGTCAGGCGGCGACGCCATCATAGGGTGGGGGATCTGCCAGGGCATGAAGAGAGGGTCCGGAATCTGCGGAATCTCGAAGGATTCGCCGCCGACCTCATCGGCGATCTCGAGAATGGAGTTCAGAAACCTTAACCGGTCGGCGAGTTCCATGGTCTGGGCTCTGAGGATGTCGTTGGCGGCCTCCATCTCAACGTACGCTTCCTCCTTCGCCTTTATGCTCTGCGCCAAACGCGCGTTCTCGCCTTGCAATCGGCTCGCTTCGTCGGTTAGGTCTTCGAGCTGCTTCTGCTTCTTCATCCGCGATCGCCGGGCGGACTCGCGGTTCGACTCCATCCGCTTCCTCTTCCTCTCGTCCATCGACGGATCTCCTCCCTCCGACGATCCCGAACTCGCCGGGCGTTGAATCGAAGCCATTGGATTTGGGGGTTTTGTTAAGGTTAGGGAAATTAGGGTTTTGCAGATCTGATTAATTAGAAAAAGGGGGGAAAGTTGGAGAAATTAGGGGATTGAGAGGGAGTTAGTTCATGAGAAGACGTAGAACCAGTAGAGGAAGACGACGGAGAAGGAGTGGAGGAGACGGATTCGTCGCATGGGGTTGCGAATCGTCATAGAAATTCTTCCTTAAACATTTGATTTCGTTAAGCCAACAACCCTAGATCGAAGAGAGGATCTGGATTATGAAGACCCAAAACGAAGAAAGGATATCGGGGATTGAAAAAGAGAAATGAAGAAAAGCAATACAGAAGAATGATGTTGAGAAACAAAGGGGAAGGTGAAAAAAGTATTATCCGGAGAAGGTTTTCTTTTAGTGTTTAGGTTGGATTTTATAGAAAAAAAATGTGAGGTTAGTGGGGGATGGAAAACGTGCTTCGGTGCATTGGACTAGGAATAATTAATTTGAAAATTTTGATTTTTTGAGGGCGTAATTACACCGCGTCGTAGCTGGCGGCAGCGTGACGACAGAGAGACAGCTGTTTTCCTCACGCATCCTACTATTAATAATCTTTTTTTTTCCCTTCTTTATCCGAAGTAATTACAAGGTAGCTTCTTAAATTATGTATCTTGTAAACCCGTGATTGATGACGAAACGTAAATTTCATTTCAAATATATGGAGTATGTTTGGATTATAAAACGATTTTTTTATATTTTTTTATTACCAAAGAGTTAACCGTTAGTCAATGCAATCTAATTCAATTAATTAAATAAAATATATATGAATTACTATAATAAAAAATTAAATTATTTTAATTTTTACAATTAATTTTTTTTAAATAAAAGAATATTAAAATTATAATTTTATTATCATTAGTGTATTTTATCAAATTTTTAATACGAATTAATTTTATATTATAAATAAATTAGATACGAAATACTCCTTATTCTCAATAGTTTTTTTACATGTGTTTCATGGAAACACTCTCACAATTAGCCAAAAAATTACTCTTTCAGTTAATGTATTTCTATTTGTATGACATTTTTAAAGTTTAAAGTTACATTAATTATTATTATTTAATTATACTCTTACCCATTAATTATTTTACACATTTTAAATAAATAATTGGATATTTCAAAGATAAAATAGGTACTTATTGGTCAGTAATTTGATGGGTAGAAATATAAATAAAACTATAAGTGAAGAGAGAAACAAGTGTATTGGAAAAGTGAATACACAAGGGATATCATAAGAAAAGGATGTCATCAAAATAAATAAGAAATAATAGTTTTCTTAATTTGCACAAACAAACCTTAATCGTCAGATATTTAAAGACTGAGGAAGAGACAAACTATAATATTTTTTTGTCAACTTATAATTGGTTCGAGTGGCACTTATTTTAATTTCTTAAATAAAATTGGAAATTCAAATCTTTTATATGAAGAAAACGTAATTGAAAAAAAAGTTTACCAAAAGTATTTAGATTCATTGATAAGTATTAGTTATTAATAAAATTGTTGATTATTTTATATTGATGTCATGATAACTCAAAATTTTGTATTTTATCTTTTCTTACTTTTGGTCATCTCTGTCAATTTATTTTCTTTTATTTTATTATATGATTTTAAATTTATTATATTTTTAAAAATATTACCAATGATAAAAAATAAATACATAAATAAAGATAAATAGTAGTTTGACAGGATTGAAAGTGAATTTTAATTTTTATTAATTATAAAAAAAAGTGTACAAAATACACATCTAAACAAAGAAAGAGAGTATAGAAACTCGTCAAAAAGATAGTATAGAAAGTGTTTAATTAAGAAAAATAAAAAAAATAAAGCATTTAGTCTTTAAATTAAATATTTAGAATAAAAAATTAATTAATTTGATTTCCTTCAAATAATTTATGCATGTATTTTTTTATAACAAAGTTTAATATCATTGCCTCAGTCCTATATATTATGTGTGCACGTATATACACGTCAACGAACATTGTATAAATAAAAGTAAGATTTTACTAATTTGTATACTTGATCGGTCAAACATATTATAATAACAACTATATTATAAGCTGATTTTAACTGTCAAAAATATTTATTTCCTGAGCCTCCATTTATAGCTTAATAAATAAATAAGCTTAAAATAATTTACATGAATTTGAAAAGTTACTTTGATAACTATATTCAAGTAAGGGTGGCAAGATGGGTTATGTTCATAAGCTTTAGTCCGTTTACAAGGATGAGTAAATTGGGCCAGGCCAGTATTGGAATTTGGGCTCATTTTTAAGTCAGGACAGCTCAATTAGAATTGGGCTTTATATACCAGCTGAAATTCTACTACACTCATTATAATAATAAATTAATTATGTTAAAAAATAATTAACATTCTTATATATAACACTAAATTTTTTAATATATATTTAATATAAATATAAATTTACATAATAAATTTTACAATAATTAATTTTGATCTAATAATTAAAATATTTTTTACATGAAAAAATCATAAATTTAAATAAAAATCATAGTTTTAAATAAAAATTCACAAATTTAATTAAAATATTAGACCTATAAATATAGATATAATTTTTTATTTAACCTGTAAATACATATATAATTTTTATTAAATCTATGATTTTTATTTAAATATATGATTTTTATATGAAAAAAATACTTTGATTATTAAATTAAAATTAGTTGTTACAAAATTTATTATATAAATTAATATATGTATTAAATATATATTAAAAATTTAGTATTATATATCACAATGTTAATTATTTTTTAATATAATTAGTCTATTAATACATTTAATTGAAGTATTACATTAATAATACAAAGGTTATAGATTCAAGATATAGTATATTATTATATTAAATTATTTCATAAAATTATATTTTAATTTAGCGGATGGAGTAACCTGTAAGAACCTTGATTACTTTGTATATGAACGAATGTATTAGAATTTCGGACTAGTGTATAAAGGATATGGCACTTGAGTCGGGGGCTAGGGGACTGGTAGGCCCGTTTTCATATCAGACTGGTAAGTTGCAAGTTGCTTTCATTTGACAGATCGGAGAGGGAGGAGCGAGTTGAGCAGAGGAAAAACGAAGGAGAAGAGAAAAAATGGTGGGAGATGAAGTAGTAGTACCAATGGACGACAAAGCGAAGAGGATGCGAGATCTGCTATCCAGTTTCTACTCCCCGGACCCTTCCATCTCCAACACCACCTCCAAGCACGCTTCTCTCGACGACATCAATTCCACCTCCTTCGATCCCGATCAGTACATGAACATTCTGGTCAATTTTTCTTCCCCTCATCCCTCAATTAATCACTCTCTTCGTTTTCGTCGTCGTCGAAGACGAACTTCAATTTGGAGCATGAATGAATGATTTATGCAGGCACTCAAGTCCAATTTGGAAGGCCTTCTACAACGCCACGTTGAAATGGCAGCTGAAATCAAGAATCTCGACACCGACTTGCAAATGCTAGTTTACGAGAATTACAACAAGTTTATCAGTGCCACAGACACTATAAAGAGGTACGTATGCTTATAAATTATAATCATTTCTCTCTTCTCTTGCTCTATCGTGTCTACATTGTTTGCATCTAATATTTGCTTCTCAAACAGGATGAAAAGTAACATTTCGGGGATGGAGACGAATATGGAGCAGCTTCTCGAGAAGGTAACCGTGGCGTACTGACTATATTGAAAGGACTAGAATCAACATGAAAATAGGAAGAAAGGGAGTTTGATAGGAATTCACATTTTTCTCCAATGCAGATAATGTCTGTGCAGTCGAGAAGTGACAGTGTCAACACGTCTCTATTTGACAAAAGGGAGCATATTGAGAAACTGCATCGGACTTGTAATCTTCTTCGCAAAGTTCAGGTATTAGAGCAATCATGCATGTTTCTTTATTCTGGCCCATCATCATTTCAATATTGTCTTTCCGCATTGGTGATATGAGTTGCGAGTCTTTTATGGAAGTGGTATATGACTGACATACTTTTTACCTTTGTCGAAAAGTAGTTCATATATGATCTCCCCGATAGACTAGGCAAGTGCATCAAGTCGGAGGCCTATGCAGATGCAGTCAGGTTTTACATTGGAGCAATGCCAATTTTTAAGGTTGCGGTTGGCTTATATGGTTTCTGATTCAATCCCTTGATAACTTTTAAACACAACATACTAATCCAGGTCTCAGATGAAATATCCTGTTTTCCCCTCTCTTTATTAGGCATATGGAGATTCATCATTCCGGGAGTGTAAGCAAGCTTCTGAAGAAGCGATAGCTATTGTAGTAAAAAACTTGCAGGTATAGTTCTTTTACCTGGATCAGATTTTTTGGACATGAACCATAAGCCACAATGCAAGTAAGGGGACACTGTGGATTTCTTTATCTAATTCTTTTTTGCAATTATTTTGGGCATGTAAAATAAACTACGGCTTATTTAATTTTTAAGTTGTTATTTTGCTGTATCCTACCTCTCTTGTAAAACAGCAATATCAGCTTACATGGTATGAGGCTGTTGGCAGATATCTAGATGCTATCTTTTTTAGTTACTGATTCATAGTAAAATTGGATAGGATTAGCTTACCCTGTCCTGCATTTCTATTCTTCCAAACATGGGTAAAACTTTAAAAAGTTAATAGATCACTCTTAACATACATCTCAAATATTTTGCTGAATAATAGTTGATGCTCAATTGTTTTTGACAGAAGCTTGTTATCATGATTTGACATTTGTCTCTCTAACCAGGGGAAGCTATTTTCAGATTCTGAATCAATACAAGTGAGAGCTGATGCAGCAGTGCTTCTTAAGCAGTTGGATTTTCCGGTTTGGACTTCTTCTTTTTAAATAGAAGAATGGCATTTTGCATACTTGTTGAGATATGATGAAATTTTATCAGCTAGTAATTATTTTCTGAATGTTTAACATTGAACAACCGTCCTTATGATGATTTTCTTTTTGGCATTGAATGGAGAGCTTTTTGGCATCCACCGTGTTCTTTCCCTCCCTTTAGAGAGAAATAACATTATATTTTCTCGGGTGTTATTGATAAATGTTATAAGATGCTAGGTTTTCAATTTATTGGCAGGTGAACAATTTGAAGGCAAAGTTATTTGAAAAGTTAGAACAATCTATTTCAGACATTCAACTGAACCCTGAAGAAATAAACAACGCTTCAGGGGAACATTCTGCTCATGAGGTAACTAGTGCTAGAGTAGTATCATTTTGTTTAATGTCCTCCTCTCTCACCCCTTGATATCTGGCTTAACATTTTACTATCATGTCTTGGTTACTTAGATGTTAATGATGAACAACATTGAAGTTATGTGTGTATCCTAGAGCACCAATTTAAGCGAGATATAGATGTAGATGTTTCTGTGAAGCAATGTATAACACTGATCAGGACTATATGAGATGCCTAAAAATGTTGTAGAAGATGGACAACATTTGAGAAAATGAATTTATATAAGTAGCTCTAAAATGTTGATATTCATGTACTGGAAAAGGATGTTGATGAGTTGGCCAATAACAGGAAATGAAAAAGAAAGTAGTGATTAAACTGATGATTGCTTCGATGTCCATGAATGATTGTATCAAATAATCTGCCTAGAGAATTGATGAATGGAATATTACTACTGTTCCAATCCAATTCAATTTTCTTTTCTTCTATTTAGCCTAATTTACTTCCTTTAGTATGCATGTTTTCTCCTATAACTTAGGTTACGAGACTGATAAATTAGAATCTATTGTTGTTCTCATTTCCAAATGTAGGCAGCAATACATGAATTTGTGGAGGCAGTTCGTGCATTTCGAGTAATATTTCCTGATTCTGAAGAACAGTTGGTTAAACTTGCTCAAGATTTGGTTACCAAGTTTGTATCATTATTTACCATAGGAAACATTTTTATTTACAGTAAATTAAATTTGTATAACATGCACACTTTTTAATTTTGCTAGGAACTTTGTAATTACTGAGGAGTATGTAAAGACACGGATTTCCCCAGAAGATCTACTTGGTGTTCTTCGTAAGTTGTATGACTTCGCTAGTAATTTAGTATTTTTTTTTGTGTGTGTTATATTTGTAATTTCTGGACATATGCTTGATTTCTAAAGGTAGATGGCTTTTTACTTTCAGTCCACATTAGACATAAGAGCTAATGACCTTTTGACTCATATGCCTGTTATTTGATATTTAATTTTTATATTAAAAAAATATCATGTTTTTTGGTCCAATTTCATTTTTTATATGCATGGATTTTTTTTCTCTCTCCAAGCAATCCAATTCTATTTCTCATAGGCATGAGGGTGTGTTTAGAAGAGCTTATCAATATGATGTGACATAAGCACTTGTATAAGTGTTTGGGAGAACTTATGAAAATAGTTTGTGATATGTCCATAAGTTGTTTTCAGCTTATTTCAATAAGCTTTCCAGGATAACTTGTGAAAATAAATTTATATGAAAACAATTTACGATATTTCTTCTTCAATTCTTGAAACAACTTATACATTAATGCTTACTTGATAAGCATTTAATTAAGTTGTTTATCCAAACCCATCCTAAATATATTGAAATGGTCTATACCTTTTGCCTCTTTTTCTCCTCTGCATGTATGCGTCCATGTGGATTGAATGTCATTTATTGCAATGGAGTGTTTTTCTAATCATGTCTTATAGATGATATATTAGGACCATAAAGAGAAACTCATTATTATCTCCATTTTTATGTGACTGGCTATATATTCATCTTATAGATTTGTGCTGTATATGATAAATTAAAAGTTTTTTTCTTCTGTAATTTAAATGTTTAATCCATTGAAATCACTATAATCACTACTATAGATGTGTTTTTATGAAGAGGAGGGATCAAGTTACTTTAAGAGTAACTTCATCTTTACCCTTTATTTTCTTTTAATCTAACAATCAAAAATGAGTTTCTTGTTAAAATTATTAGATTAAAAGAAAATGAAAGGTGGGGATGAAGAGTAACTCTTTATACTTACTCTTGGAGTAGCTTAATCCCTCCTCTTTTATGAAATATTTTCATGATGCTAATGAGTGCATTACTTCTATACATCTTGGCAACAATTTATCAAGCTACCAATTTTCAATAGCAAAGTGAAAATTAACATCTGAAAATTTCAAATTTATCTATTGTTCTTTTACCATTTATCCTTGTGCAAATTTTCAATATATCTGTGTGTCCAAGCCATTTTTTCTTCTCTTAAACTTGTCACTTTTCCATAAGTATATTATTTTAATTGTTAAACCTGTCTTCCCTCTTCCTAACCTGACTTTTCTTTAAATTTGTAATCACAGGAGCTATCTGGAATGACGTGCTCCTGATAGATGAAGTCTTACAGGAAGCAGCTCTCTCTAACCATTCTCTTGAGGTTATCCATTAATCTTGTTGGCTCAAATTTGATTGACCTAAACTGTAGCTATTCAATGCTCCCTTTCCCCTATTTTCAGAATGTAATAATTACAAAGTTTATGTTTTAAGAATTAATTTCAATCAACTAACCCTAAATAGAGGGCGAGCCCTGGCACAACGGTAAAGTTGTGTCTTGGTGACCTGTTGGTCATGGGTTCGAATCCGGAAACAGCCTCTTTGCATATGCAAGGGTAAGGTTGCGTACAATATCCCTCCCCCTTACCTGCGCATAGCGTGGAGCCTTCGGGCAATGGGGTTATGTGGTTATGTGGTTTTTAACTAACCCTAAAAATATTTCCAGGCTGCAAAGGTTGTTGTCACATCGTTTGTTAGAAGTACATTTTCTCATCTTCTGCAAGACATCTCGGGTTAGTTCTTTGACAGTTTGACTTGTATTCAGAAGGCTTCTGATATTAGGTTTCAGCTTAATATTCAAATATTTATGCTACCACAATATAGGAGAATCAAGAAATTAAAAATCTTTGTTGATTTGCACCAATGTGACTGGTTGTTTTTTTAAAAAAAATGATCAGAAGCATAGAATCCTATAAATTATGTTGTTTCTGATTATCACTTGTCAAAATAGCTCTATTATATATTCACATGGTTTAAGCTACGCGAAAATTTTTAGAAAGTTGTTTGCATAACTGTGCTGAGTTAGCATCTGTTTGGTAGATTCCCTCTTACAAATCCTGAAAAAGGATGGAGCAGAACAGGGCACTCTTGATGTTGTTCTTGATGCAAGTACAAAAGCAGTTCTCCAAGGAGGACTGAATGTGTTGCTGGTAAGCATGTATGTATGCTTAGATTCATCTACACAAGGTTATATGCAATTATGTATGCATGTATTGCTATTGTTAAGATTTTCTGTTATTTGTGTTTTTTGTCATCTCATTTACATTTAATCTCTCTCCTTCAGGACTTCCGCAAAATTTTAGATGATGACTCTGGGATCTTAGTTAGATTAAGAGAGTTTATTATTGATTGGGTTCAAGAAGGACTTCAAGACTTTTTTAGGCAACTTGAGGATCAGTTCCTTCTGTTTTCGGGAAGAAATAATTCATCTATTCAAGTACACGGTTTGGCCGAGGGAGCTCAAGGTTATAAAGCTTTTGCTGGCCTTGTCCTAGTGCTGGCACAATTGTCTGCTTTCCTTGAACAAACTGTCATCCCAAAAGTCACTGAGGCAAGGGTTCATTTGATAGAGTTTGACTCCTGAAATTTCAATTTCTGTGGTTAATTTCTCTTTCATATCCTATGGGAATACCTTAAAATTTTCCTTGGAATCTTCAGGAAATAGCTGCTTCCTTTTCTGGTGGTAGTGTTAGAGGCTATGAATCTGGGCCTGCCTTTGTTCCTGGAGAAATATGTCGAAAATTTCGGTCAGCTGGTGAAAAATTCTTGCACCTGGTATATTTTTGTATTTTCTTTTCAATGGAACTGCAACTTGTATGACACTCTGTATATTGTTTTCCATGTCTATATGTCACTCCCTCATTCTTATTCATCTATTCCTTAGTTAATGCCTAAAGCCTGCTTGGTGTTTTAGCTTGATTTTAATATTTTCCCAGAGAATATTTGTGTTTCCAAGGAAAAGAGGGGTTTCAATTTGATTGGCCATTTTGACCTTTAGACAGTGCCTGTTTGCGTGTGAAGTACAATCCCATTTAAAACATGTGAATGATGTTGGACAAAATTTCAGTAATTGAATGGTGTAGTTGTTACACTATGTATTATCGGTTTTCTCTCATGAACTGACTAGTTTATATGCCTGTTTAGTTTTACACTGTCTGTTGGATGATTTTACCTGGAGCAGTTTGTTGAGATTTTGGAGAATGTTGGCATACTGTGAGTTTTGAGCAGTTCTTGTTGATTTCTTCAGTGGCTTTTATGGGAACAAGTGGTGGAAGACTTTATGATCCTATGGGTTTTTTTAAGAATCTTTGGTAGTCCTTTGAGTTTATTTGGGACGGATAGTTCATATGGCTTTGCTTTGATGTTCTGGGATGGTTTCTTTTGAGGGACTCTTGTCTGATTCGCAAATGAACTAGCAAGCTTTACTTTTATTGTAGTGCCCTTTCTTGAGTGCTTTGGTTTTGGAGGATATTCAATCTCCATTTATCTATACCTGTTCTGTCCTTAGTCCTCTATTTTTGTTTTCATTATTTAAAAAATATCTTCAAGTTAAGCAGCATTTACATATATACTGTTTGATTCTTTTCAGTACATAAATATGAGAACTCAGAGGGTATCACTTCTCCTGAAGATGAGGTTTACCACCCCTAATTGGATTAAGGTCAGTCTGTTATATACCCTTTTTTCAAATGTATAAGACTGGTGATTGGTTATCTTTGAAAGAGCTTGAATCGAAAGTTTTTCTTTTGCGTTACACAGCATAAGGAGCCAAGAGATGTTCATATGTTTGTTGATCTATTTCTTCAAGAGGTTGGTATATTCAATCATTCTTTTCTGTGTCTTTTCAGTTGCATGAATGGTTTAAGCATTGTGATTGAATATTAGTCTTACTAAATTTTACTTCTCTGGAATATAATTATTCATATTTGATGAAAATATCTGCCAATTGATTGAAGCAACAACAACAACAATAAAAGCCTTATCCCACTAAATGGGGTTGTGTTGACTATATCAATCACCCGACACCATTTAGATCTGTTAAAAACCAAATTTTAAATGAAGCAAACTGGAGGATAATTTTAATTTCCTTTTTTTTTTCCAGCTTGAAGTTATAGTTAACGAAGTGAAGCAGATTTTGTCTCAAGGTAGACGTAAGCACCGCAGGACTGATAGTAATGGAAGTAGTGCTTCATCAAGGAGCAATCCCTTGCGGGAGGAGAAACTGGGTAGGTCAAATACTCAAAGGGCAAGGAGCCAGCTTTTGGAAACGCATCTAGCAAAATTGTTTAAGCAGAAAGTTGAAATTTTCACAAAAGTAGAATATACACAGGTATTGTGTGATTATTATATTGGTGAGTTAAATTTAAATAACTCGTTGGGAGCCATGATATCGTTTTCCTTACTAATCGCAGGAGTCTGTTGTTACAACTATAGTTAAATTGGGCCTTAAAAGTTTACAAGAATTTGTCCGACTCCAGACTTTTAACCGAAGTGGATTCCAGCAAATTCAATTGGATATCCAGTTCCTAAGAATCCCTTTAAGGGAAATAGTTGAAGATGAAGCTGCAATCGACTTCTTGCTAGATGAGGTTGGAAAAATTCTCCTAAGTTATAATTCTTCATAGAGATGTCATGCATTTTTTCCAATGAGAATTACCTTTAGTTTTGCTGTTATTTTTTTCCTGTTCTAAACTTATCCGTGGGTTATAGCTTCTTAATTCTTATGTATCTCGTGTATATTTTATTTTTTGTATGTTTTGGGCATAGGTGATTGTTGCTACTGCAGAACGGTGTCTAGATCCGATTCCATTGGAGCCTCCCATATTGGACAAACTTATACGAGCAAAGTTGGCTAAAACCGAGGAGCAAAACACAATTTCTTCATAAACATTCTTTTTGGAAGCAAAGGATATATATAAAATGTGTTTGTCATCTCATAGAATTTGTTATGGTTTTGGCCGTTGAAAAGTAATTTGGTTCGTTTTCTTTTCATTTTGTAAATCCCTTGTAAGTTGTAGCATTTGTCATATTGCAATGTTGTTATTTGTGGAAACATGGGAAAGTTATATCCATTTATGACTCGAGAACTGAGTTATATCCATGTGAATATGTGATTATTCCAGGACCAGCTCACGCGGTACTTAACTGTTCAAAAGGGTAAGCCGATATTAGTGAAAGTCAGATCTTTAATATTGAGCAACAGTTGCTCGCTTTTAAAAAAAACTTTTACTGGACTACCTAATATTCTAAATAGTAGACGCTATTTAAATAGTACGACACTAAAAGAAAGTCAGATATTTATTTTATATAATTTAAGCAACTTTCTTTTCAATAATACGACGCTACAAAATTCATTAAGTGAGACTCCAAGACTACCTAATATTTTAAATTTGGAAAAATTTATTTTTATTTTCTATCAATTTAATTAATGACAACAAATAATAAATAATATTTTGATTAAAATAAATTTAAAGTTAAACCATATGAATTTACTCAAATGTCAAAACATGGTCCTCAAATTACAAATTTCATATAAATAAAATTAAAAGTTAGCAATAAAATAAAAATAACAATTCTTCATTTAGAAAAACAAAAATAAATATTATTTTCTATTTTCAATCAAGTTTAAATTTAAACTAACTTTAATAATACAAAATTAATTAACATTAAATTAGAACAATTTGGTCAAATGTATAACATGATAGTGTATTATGGTATATATTACATTTATTTAAATTTCAAGATATAAGTCGCCTTTTTAGGTGATACTAATTTTACTCATTTAATTTCATACTCATTAAATTTTTATTTATTCATAATACTTGTTTGTATATATATATATATATAAATGTTTATTAGGGGTGGACATGAATCCAATCCATATCTCGTCCATATCCATTTAAATAAATTACATTTAAAATCTACATACATATTTTGTAAAAAATATCAATTTAGATTTTTTTGATTCATTTTAAATCCAATTTTCAAATCAAAAATCACTTTTGCTAGAACTTAATTGAGACATTTTTTGATTGATGTCATCAAGTGTAGTTTTTTATCAGCTTCAGCCAAAGCTATTTTCAACCTACCTTGGTCAGGATTACTTTTTATCGATCTTGATTAGGGTATTTTTAGACTATCTCAATCAAGATAATTTTTGACTGACATCAACTAGGACATTTTTGGACTAACACCAGCCAATGCATTTTTTGATCGATATTGGTTAATAATGTTTTTGAGCTAATATCTTATAGGTTTGTTGGCTAACAATAATCATGACTATTTCTTTTAACCAATGTTGGATACATATTTTTTTGTTGATGTTAGTTAAGATTTTTTTGATCGATGTCAATTGGAAAAATATTTTGGTTAATGTCAACTAAATTTTTCTTCGATGATATTTTTTTATCGCTGTCAACCAAAAAAATAATCCTATCCTATGTCAAAAAAAAAAACCTAGCCAATTTGAAAAAAAAAAAAAAAAAAATCGTTGAAGTTGATGTTGGACGAAAAAACTTTTAATAATATTGTCCAAAAAATAGTCCTGAGTAACATACGGAAAAAAAACTCTTGTTAACATTAATAAAAAATAGTATTCACTAATGTAAGCTAAATAACATCATTAGCTGACAGATTGAAAAAAATTTGGACGCCGCCAAAAAATAACCTTATCAAAGCAAACATAGTCATCATCATCTAAAGAATTGGATTGGATTTAAAAAATGCAAACAAAATTTCCTTTACATGTCCAATAATAGTAAACAGATCTACATAAAAAATTTTGAATATAAAAATCAAAAGAATTAAAGCAGATCGATCACGAGTAACAAATCACAGTGACGACGCTTGTGAAGGGAAAGGTAGAGGCGTAAGGAGGGGAAGACCCACTTGTGGGTGCCGCAACGTGTGACATCGGTTGCACACCCACTTGAGAAAAGATGCACACTTTGGTGTTTTAAGCAAAAGGGGTTACACAGGGACTTTGTTCCCTTTCCGCTTGATGTAGGACCGAATCTCTGGAAGCAAAAGGCGTGTGACGTGCGCTAGTCAGAGAGAAAGGACTTGAGTGAATTGATGCCTCTTCGATGGCAAGGATGAAGTCCTGGTAGTGAGCCTTGCACACCTCTTCGATCTCCGACTCCTTTGACGGCGCGAAGTGGCGAAGATGGTGGTGGAGCGTTTCTGGTTGGTTTGAGGCGAAGGCCTTACGAATGAAGGGTTGGAAGGAAGGGGTGAGTACTGTGTTAGATAGGGGTAATTTGGGATTTAAACAAAAAAAAGCCAAAATTTTAATGCAAATCAATTGAAAAAATAAAACTTAACTAACGGTGTTAGATGACGGAGTGTCGAATAAATGGGTTTAAAAGGAGGGATCAAGATATGTCTATTTAATTTGCTCTTATAAATATTTAACTATACGTCCACTGTATTTTCTAAAATAATATAAAATATATTAATTTTTAATATTTTTGATCAAATTTAATTTTAATTTCTATAATTTTAAATTGATTAAAAAATATATTTTATTCATAAAAAATTATTATAAATACACTAGAATGTATGCAAATCTTTTGTAAATATTATAAAATAGTTTCTAACATATATTTTTGTAAATTAAAAATAAAAAATACATAAAAAAATTATTGTGTTAGTGCATTAATTGTTTAAGAATCCTCTGATTTACGAAAGAAAAAAAAGAGAAAAAAAAAACACGGGCTGTATTTTTTCTCTTCCTCTTGATCTTGGGTGATGTTACTATGTTATAAGTCACATGCCACACAAGCGAAACAGGAACGACTTTGAGATTGACATGGAAGTAAATACAGATCCGCCACAATTTAATCTATCAAAATATTGAGAGTAAAATATAACGGAAAATATTGAAGATAATATATACCTTATTTTTCAAGTGAATAAAGAAAGAAATAGATTAAAAAAATTGAAAAAAAATACATCAAATGACATGATAAAAAATAAATAAAAGGAAAAATATAGTAAAAAGAAAATAGAAAAAATAGATATGTAATATAACCAATTTTTTTAGAGTTTTTTATGGACTTATCGATGAAAGAAATTAAATATCATTTTTATTTTTTCATTATATGTTAATAATCATGGAAAGAACAATCGAAATAAAGTAAAATACTAAATTATATCAATGTTTTTTTTGTGAATGATTATAAATATAGTATAGATTACATGAATTAAGTGCACGGAATTATAAAAAGTGATCTCAAATAAATCATTCTAAAATATAAGTACGTAACTTTGAAAAATATTGCTTTTTTTAAAGATAATTTGTTAGATTTTTTTGAAAAATAATTATTCTTTGAAAACAAATAAAAACAAACAAGGCTTAGGGGGTGTATTGGTCAGTTAGAGTATAAGATCCCAGGGGAGCATCCAATCCCGCATTGCCCGAAATCTTATTACTTTCCCGAAACGCCAGATTTTTTAAACCTTTGCAGTCTTTCGCACTATATAGCAGTTTTTATTTTTCTACCATAGTTAAACGTATTTTGACAAAATAGTTTTTATAAAATCCTTCAAATTTTGCATGTGAAAATATAAAGCCCTTGAAATTCATCCACCTCCCTCCCCGGCTCCGTCGCGGAGATACACCGCTAAATTCCGTCAAAACAAGAGCCCCAATTCAAAAAGGGATTTTCCTTTTCCTTTTCCTTACAAGTGCAAGACCTAATAAATCCACTTGCACCTAATCCATGGCAACACAAAAGGTCAGTGATTAAATTTCTCGCAGTTTTTGGATTCATTCATTCCCTACCCCCTAAATCCCTTTTCTCGAGAACAGTGCTGAATTTCACCGCGTAAATAAATATAACGCCTTTCGGTTTCAGATTCTGTCCTCATTCTTCATGCGCCTTTGAAGTGCAACCCCCTCTTTTCAGCTGCTGCAACTTCAACCGTTTTCGAGGTCCATCTTTCGTTTTTTCACTTACTTTTCTTTGTTTTATTCACTTAACTGTTACTGGCTTTGTTTTATGATTATTATTCCTCCAGAGCGTCGTCGTCTTGCAACTTGCAAATTGCCAGTAACATTTAAATCTTAGCTTCCACTGAATGTTCAATTCGGAACTGACCTATCCTCGTTTGGGTTTTCCCTCATTCAATTAATTAATAACTCTCTCTATTGCCATGCACTCGTAAGAACTAAAAGAGTGACACTTGTTTTGATTTTCATTCAATTTAGATTTAGATTGGTAATGGACCATATTTATTGTTAATCGAAGGTTTGTGTTTATGATGTGATGATGTCATGTTGTTAATCTAAAGCTTGTTGTATGCTGTGGTGATGTCATAATGTACACTATATGTTTGTTGCTGATTTTCAGGGATTGATTTTGGAATTTTTGCCATAATAATTAGAACAATTTATGCACTGTAGTTTGTTTCTTTGTTGCAGGGTGTTTTCAGAACATGGATTTGCGGAAGGGCAAAGCTTCTGTTCGTGCATCTTCGCTGAGTGTTGCACCTTTGAGTGTTTCAAATAATGTGGATCAGATGGTGTCGTCCCCTAGGGATGTGAGAGCTGTTGAGACTGATGTGGATATAGACCTTAGGGAAATTTACTTTTTAATCATGCACTTTTTGTCTGTCGGGCCATGCCATAGGACTTTTCTAAATTTCAAGGAGGAACTTTTAGAGCATCAGCTTCTACCTAGAAGATATCATGCTTGGTTTTCAAGAAGTGGTGAACCCAGTGGGGATGATGCGGATGAAGATGACGATGGCATCTCTTTACCTTTAGATTACAGCAATTTAGTGGGCAGGTATTTTTGCTTTGTATATGCCCTCTGATTTGGTTTTGTACTAATTATTACTATATGTAAGGTTGGAGTGCATAACTTTTCAATCAGCATTTATTATATCTGAGTGGTTGACAGTTGACGGCTACTCTCAATCAGATGGGCTATCAACGCACTTGGCCTTTAAGTGCATATAACTGACTTAACATTTAAAAAAGGGTAGCTGTACTCCATGCTCAATGCTAATATACTTAAATTTTTATTGTTATTATGCATTTAGTGATGATTCTTTTTATTTATTTGGAGTTTAGTGTAGGAAATGCTTTTTTTTTTTTAAAATAACAAATAAAAAAGGAAAATAAACTTATGATGGAAGTGTATGATTAACTTTGGTAGAGTTATCTTGACTATCTTCATTTAAAGATTACTTGCAAATAGATGATGCTTCATATTTTAATGCAAATATTTATTGTTATCTGGTTTAACACTTCTCTCTTAAGTTAGTAATAACTTTTTTTTGATATTATCTGCAAAGGCTTAATTGTTGTTCATTTTGTGTAACTACAAGGTATCCTCACATAACTAAGGATCATTTGGTGAAGCTTCTGAAGCAATTGATGCTGAGTACGGTCAATCCTTTGCATGGAAAACTTGAAGGAAGTAGTCCTAATGCAGCTGATGTTCCTACTTTACTTGGATATGGTTCATTTTCACTTCTTAATAGTACGTGATAAGCTATAATAATTTTTTTCTTGATGATCATTCAAGCTAAGATCACAAGTTATTAACTCAAACTGAAAAAAATGTTTATAATCTTAGGCTATTATATGAATTTAATGAATTAGCAATCTGTATATATCTATTTAAGATTTTCTTTTCTTAGTTTTGTGGAATATTCTCAAAGGGATGATTAATATGTCGGGGCTTGCTTTAAGTTACTAGGTTTGAAATGGGTATATATTAAACCTTGTTTAGTTTATGCTTTGTTAGAATTGATAATTGGATATATGAACCTCCCAAAATTGTATTTGCTTCCATAAGAACACAGTTTACAGTTGTTATCATTTGTCTGTTCCAAAACTGGTATTGGCATATACAATGCCATCATTGTGTGGCAGGTAGTAATGAGCATGTGTAAAAGGGGGTCCAAGATTCTAAATGTTTAAACACTTGATTAGGTAGTTGTCTTTGGTTTAAAATTTTTCCTAGTCTTCCCTTTTGACAAATGTAGTACTTGTCTGAAGCTTCTATTGGAAAATTTGCATTTAAATATGTCTGGAAGTTGATATAGTTGACCATGCCCCCAACATTAACCACAAAAGAATGGGCTATTTACTCTATTTTCATTCTTGTGAATGTACAGTTGATAGAAAAACAACTGACAAACTGGTGAAGCCCCCTTCACTTTACATGCGTTGGCCACACATGAAGGCTAATCAGGTTCAGGGGCTAAGTTTAAGGGAGATTGGAGGTGGTTTTACAAAGCACCATCGTGCTCCATCCATTCGCAGTGCATGTTATGCTATCGCCAAACCATCTACTATGGTGCAAAAGATGCAAAATATTAAAAAGCTAAGGGGGCACCGTGTGGCTGTCTATTGTGGTATGACTTACTCATCTTCTAAACTTGCTATTAATATGGTGGCTTTATGCCATTCTCTGAGCTCATGTTCAGTTATTCTCACGAAAGTCATTAATTAGATGTGAGTCACATTGCACCAATAAAAGCTGAATTCAATGCTTTTTCATTTTAAGTGTTGCTTTCTCTTCTTAGAGTTTCCTTATGAAGTTAAATGTTGATTTATTAACAATTAATAATTCCCACTTAGATGCATAATTGCATTTAAGTAATTACTTTAATAGTTGTACTTATGGTTGATAAATTTTTTAAAAAATGATTTTATCTCGCAGCCATATTTGATGGATCTGGGAGATATGTTATTAGTGGTTCAGATGATCGTCTTGTCAAGATTTGGTCTATGGAAACTGCATTTTGCTTAGCTAGTTGCCGTGGACATGAAGTGAGTCAAGAATATAGTCTATGGAAGTAACTTTGATAAGTTTGTTTTCCTTTTAATATAATTTAATCTTCTGTTGTCATTATTAAACTGAAGGGTGATATTACTGACTTGGCTGTAAGCTCAAACAATGCTTTGGTGGCATCTGCTTCAAATGATTTTGTCATTCGAGTTGTAAGTAGTAGAGCTTAATTTTTTGTTCTGTCCTGCAAACCTTGTGCAACTAAGTTGACATTTGCTTCACAACAGTGGCGCTTACCAGATGGGATGCCGATATCAGTTTTGCGGGGACATACTGGAGCAGTTAATACTATTACATTTAGTCCCAGTGTCATATACCAGCTACTATCGTAAGTTTAAGAGTTATTATGGCCTATTGTTGCCTCTGTATATGCTTTCCTGGTGATTCTTGTGACTCACAAGGGATAACTCTTGATGCTAATCTATTTATTTCATTCATAATAATTGAATCGTAAAACATTTGCTTTGTTCATGACCTGTGTCATAAAAATCTCAAGTATTTTTTATTTGTAAAACCAAGTTTTTTTATTTGGGTATACATACTATACCTGTAAAACTAAACTTTAATATTGTAATAAAACTTATATTGTGAATTTAACATACTCCTTTACATGCCATTGGATCACTTTGCACCATTCCAATGGCCTACAAAGCACCATCAATGTGACAAGCATATTTTATAATTATATTCTTTTGCAAATTAATTACTTATTTTAATATAAATTCAACTATTCTTAGTCTTTTTTATTAGAATATATGGAAAATATTAATAGCTTATCACATCTTAAATCTTCTTATCTTCTAGCTAGGATCCTTATTCTTAGGGATTTTATCTTATCTTTTGAAATTTATTTGTTCTTTAGGATTAAGAGTCTCGTATTAGTATAAATAAGGGATGTTCATTATCAAATTTAAACCCATAACATATGAAGAAAATATTGTTCTGTCTTTCTTCTCAATTCCTTTCCTCAATATCTAAAACTAAATAATTTCAACATGGTATCAAAGTGGTACTATCCTCTGTGACCTATCTTGTATTGGTTTGCTGTCAAGTTCTGTAAAATCAGGAGCTATTCTTTATTTCCATGTCTTCTCTTACCAATTAATCATCTATTGTGTTGTATCCTCATTCTGGCAAGTTTAGATCTCCCTTTCTCGTCATCACTGCGGCTGCTCTGTTTTGGCCTTTGTCTAGATCGGTGCTCACACCTGCAACTTCAGACCTCTTTTTCTTTTTGTCTTTTTTTAGGGGGGGGGGGGTATTCTTATCAGTTAAGTGTAATCTATGCCCCAGACCAGAAAAATATTAATTTTTTCATTCTATTACACACATATACATCATTCTAGTGTTCTTAATCTAACTTTTATGACTTATGAAATATGTAGGTCATCAGATGATGGAACTTGTAGAATATGGGATGCAAGAAATTCACACAATCCACGAATATATGTACCTCGACCTCCAGATGCTATAAATGGTCAGATAATTGCTTCTATTTCTGTTAACAGATCAGTCCTGGAACTGGTAGTGGTTTGAGTTTGGCAGATTTACCATAATAAATTTGATATGGTGGTACAATCTATATTCAATTTTTGTGTTGGTGATCAATTAGATTCTATTAAAATCTAAATCCAATATAAAAATGAAAAAATCTTTTTTACATTTCAGCATGTTTTTTAAATGAATGCTACACTTAGAACAATGAATGGAGTTATCAAATCTAATTCAAATCAACACTATGCAAGTTTGGACATACAAATTGATGACTTGTTACTTAAACATTCCAAATCAGCAGTCTCTGACTTGTTGACTGCCATAATTACTTTTTTTGTTATTAGGTTGTTCTTGATTGAGGAATTATAAACTTTTTCAGGGAAGAGCAATGCTCCACCAGGTAGTTTGCCGTCCTCAAGTAATGGTCAACAAAGCTATCAAGTACTTTGTTGTGCATATAATGCAAATGGAACTGTTTTTGTTACTGGTAGCTCTGATACTTATGCCAGGGTAGGTTTACTGATGTACTCTTTGCATATTTTCTTCCATTAATACAGTTAGTCTTTTCTTATTTAAATATTGTGTCTATTCATATATGTTGAGAAAAGTACTTCTATTTGCAGGTGTGGAGTGCTTTGAAGCCCAACACTGATGACTCAGAACAACCAATACATGAGATGGATTTATTATCTGGTCACGAGAATGATGTTAATTATGTGCAGTTTAGGTTAGCCATCCTGGTTAGATCTACACTTATTTAATTTTATTCTGTAACAATCCTTATTGTCTTTTCAACTCTGCATGCAGCGGTTGCTCTGTGGCTTCAAAAATTTTGACATCTGACCCCTGGAAAGAAGAAAATACGCTGAAGTTCCGAAATTTCTGGTATATCCTATTGCTTCTTTTCTGTAGTTTTTTTCTACTCTTGTTTAGTTTTATTTAATGTAACAAGTGTATCCTGCTCTCATTACTGTTGCATACCGATGTTATAGAATTTGTGTATTTCAGGTACTGTCATGATAACATAGTTACCTGCTCTCGTGATGGTAGTGCAATTATATGGGTTCCCAGATCACGTAAATCTCATGTGAGCTCCTTTAAATAAGATTGCCATTGAACTTTGGTCTATTTTTATTCTTGAAGACATTTATTTTCCATAATTATTTGGGCATCTTTGTGGCATGTTCTGTTTCATTTTTTCCCCATGCTTACCATATGAAATATGTTGAAGTTTTCCTCTTCTATTCCAGGGAAAAGTAGGACGCTGGACTCGTGCATATCATTTAAAAGTGCCACCACCGCCTCTGCCTCCCCAACCTCCACGAGGTGGTCCAAGGCAGAGATTTCTACCTACACCTCGTGGTGTCAATATGATTATATGGAGCCTGGACAATCGCTTTGTGCTTGCAGCTATTATGGGTAATCTACTTGCTAACCCTTTGTTTGTAGTATGAAAATAGGGGGAGAGGAAATAATGTTGGTTGTTTGGTTGAATGGAAATAGAGTGGAAATAGGGTGGGGCCCACTAGTACTTTTCCACTCTATTTCTTACTTTTTCCATTCATCTTCTATCTTGTTATTTCTTCTCTTTTTCTCTTCAATCAAACACCTTTAAATTTCATTCTATTCCTCATCTATTTCCATTAACCTTTTCTATTTCCATTCAATCTATTGCTTTCCGCTATACCAAACAGACCCTAAAAGAAATAATGGAGCAGGGAAATTTATACCAACATATTATACAGATTTTTGTGTACTTAGTATACTAAATTGATGGTATCCAAATCAGTCAAGGTGGTATAAAAGTTTTTATTTATTTATTATTATTACAATTTGATTATCTCTTCTCTCTGACATTATTTGTTCCTTATCCTTTACTGACCTCTCTTAAAGTAAATCACAGTCACTCATCATGTTGCAGATCTATTGTATTAATTTCTAACTCTTTGATATGATAACTTACTAGAATGACATAGTATAATTGTTCCGACCTCAAGTTTGCTACATTGTTAGACTCATTGCATCCAAGATATTGACAGCTTTTGTTCACATTGGCCTCACTATTTTATCCTTAAAAGGCGCCTTTGATGCCCACCGTGGGGCTCAAACCCACAACCACAAGAAACCTGAGGCCTACATGAGAACCAAAGCTGATAATATCTCGAATGTGGTGATCCTAACAATGCAATAGACCTGAGGTTGGAGCAATAATGGAATATTCAAAGGATCCTGTTTGTATAATCCATTGTTTGAAAACCGATTTTCCTATAAACTAAATCTGTCAGGGAGAATGCATAATTTCTACTTGGTACTACCACCTGCTGCTGTTACATACATCACTATTGGCTCAACATGGGTCCTGGTTTAGTATGCAATTGATATTTCATTATTCTCCATATGGAGTAGGGAATATTGGTTTAGTATGCAATGGATTTTTTATTATCCCCATATGGAGTAGAGACTATGATATTTGCTGTTTCATATATCACTAAGTGTTATATTGCCTCATATGGATCCTGGTTTAGTACACAATTGATATTTTATTATCCCCATATGGAGTAGAAAATATGTTAGGTGTCTGTTGAAACTTATGAGCGAATCTGTTCCAAGTCTTGCAATTTAGGGAGAGTGGTTAGTTTTTTGTTATGGGATTGGGCTTGAGATTCCAACATTGTCAAAAATGCCTAAGGCAATTTGAACTTGTGCACAGCTTATATGATATCCCCCGTACTTGGCTCGTATACAACCAATGCGGGACTTAATTATTTTCCAATATTATCTCATGAATATTATATTGTTATGATAGTTGTCATGATAATACATCTTTTTTCATTTGACTTCGCATTCATTCACCACTTTGATCCATTCGCTACTCTTCTATAGATAATCAATTTTAACTGAGTACGCGTCTTTTCATCTTGAAGATTGCAGAATATGTGTTTGGAATGCAGTTGATGGCAGCTTAGTGCACTCTTTGACTGGTCATACTGAATCTGTAAGACCTATCATCTGTCTTTTACTGGGTTCAGTTCTAGCCTCTTATTATTTTTCTATCTTGATTTGAATTTTTACAGTTCTTTCATGACTAAATACTGAGTTTTCAATGGTTGGCAGTCTTATGTTTTGGATGTTCACCCTTTCAACCCTCGAATAGCTATGAGTGCTGGGTATGATGGACGAACCATTGTGTGGGATGTAAGCTTCTTTTCTTTTGGGTCCTTAAATCTTAATGTTTAAATGTTCTTCGGAAAACAGATTAATTTATGTCTTTCTGGTATATTCTTTTTTCCAGATATGGGAGGGCATACCTATTCGGACATATGAAATTGGACGTTTTAAGTTGGTTGATGGGAAGTTTTCTCCGTAAGTGTCTCATACAATAATTGTCTTGAAAGGATTTTTTTTGTTTTGTTTTTGTTTTTGCGTAGTTTTTCATTTAATTATCCCCATTGTTACATCTAGTGTTTTTTCCTCTTTATAGGTTTTGTTTTGTTCCACACTTTGGTAATACTTAGTGAATGTCTTTGGTAATACTTGTGTTTGGCAAAGAAACTCATTAGACATAAAGAGATTAGGTAGCTACCAAATTTAGAGCTATGTAATCCCTTTTAACCGATAATAGACTTGAGCGAACATTTAGAGAATGTGTATTGGATTCTGAAAAATGAATTGAGTTACAATGAGTATGGGATCAACTATTTATAGCTGTACAGACAAAGAACCTCAAAGCTAACTACTTGTAATAACTGAGAGGTCGTTACTGAGTACAGCTGTCAAATAACTAACTGATAACTACAGCAACAAAATGACACCCAAGTTGGTTACAGAGTAAACTATACTCTAATACCCCCACGAGCTCATGAGGGGTTAGAAACCAGAGAAGAGCCAACCTCTCTGTGCTTTGCTTGTGGAACAGTAAACCTAGTGGGAGAGAGCCTTTGTTAAAATATCAGCACACTGATCAGAGACAGGAACATGCACAACCTGCAGTTGGTTGCTTATCACCTCTTTGCGGACGAAAAAGAGATCCAGTTCCATGTGTTTGGTCCTTCCTAGCATGCAGAATTGGGTTGTGAGCAAGAGCTACGTGCTCATACTGTCGCATAGAATCTTAGGAACGGTATGGAGAACTTGCAGTTTAGATATTAATGTCTGAATGCTGTTGCAAGGACTAACCTTCGGAATTCTGTCAGTGTTGGAGTGAGCAACCGCATTCTGTTTCTTAGACCATCAAGAGACTAGATTAGACCCAAGAAAAATAGATGCACTAGAAGTAGATCTCCTATCATCAAAGTAAGAAGCCCAACCCGCACCATAGTAGGCTTGAAGAGCCAAAGGAGTGTTAGATTTTGCAAGATGTAGGTGAAGGTCCCAAGAAACAGTACCTTTAAGATACCTAAGTATCCTTTTCACTACTGTCCAGTGCTGTTCCAGAGATTGAGACATGAGCTGACATTTTTGTTGACAGAGAAACTGATCTCAGGCCTAGTAATGGATTGGCTATTGACAGAGAAACTACTGATAAGGCGTTTTGGTATGGCACCCACAACAAATTTGTATAGGCTAGCAACAAGGAGTGTTAGATTTTGCAGGATTTAGTTGAAGTGAAGGCCCCAAGAAACAGTACCTAAGGTACCTATGTATTCTTTTTGTATTCTTTTCACTACTGTCCAGTGCTGTTCCAGAGGTTGAGACGTGAATTAACAAACTTTGTTTACAGAGAAACTGATCTCAGGCATAGTGATGGATTGGCTATTGACAGAGAAGCTACTGATAGGGCCTTATTGTAAGGCACCCACATCAAATTTGTATAGGCATAATGGAGTGTTAGATTTTGCAATATGTAGGTGAAGGCCCCAAGAAACAGTACCTTGAAGGTACCTTAGTATTCTTTTTACTACTGGTCAGTGCTGTTCCAGGGGTTGAGACATGAATTGACAAAATTTGTTGACAGAAAAACTGATCTCAGGCCTAGTAATGAGTTGGCTATTGACAGAAAAGCTACTGATAAGGCCTTATTGTAAGGCATCCCCATCAAACTTGTATAGGCTAGCATCAAGGATGTAGTCAAATCCTTCTTTTGTTAGTTTTCAGCCTCCCACCATAGGGGATGATATTGGCTTTTAACTTCATCCATATTGGTTAATTGGTTTTAGTTAAGAGATCTTGAATATATTTACTGAATGAGAACCAAGGAGCCTTCTGGCTGAGTTTTAACTTCTACGCCCAAGAAATAATCTAGGTCATAAGATCCTTTGGAGAGAATACTGAATGAACTCTGGAAATAAGGGACTGAATCAGCGAAAAATTGTTGCAGTGACAATTGTATCATCCACATAGACAAGGATATAGATCACTGCTGGACCATGAGAATAGACAAACAAAGATGAATCACATTTGCTAGCCTTAAATTGAAAGTGTAACAAAGTGGATTTCAATCCATCAATCCAGGCCCTAGGAGTCCATTTGAGGCTATAGATTGCCTTGTTTAACTTTCACACCATGGCCTTATCAGTGATTCAATAGCTTCAAAACCAGGGGATGAGACATATAGATCTCTCACTCAAGCATACCTTTTAGGATGCATTATTACTCTAGCACCTCCCCCCCTCCCTTGGGACTTCTTATGTATATACATATACATATATATATATACATATACATATATATATATATATATATATATATATATATATATATATATTTTAAAGTTAATTAGTGTAAAATTGTGCAAAAATAATTGTGTATGCTGTTATTATAATAATGGTTAAGGTTCGCTAATGTAAAATTGTGTTTGTTGTTATTACAGTAATGGTTAAGCTTATAAGTTATAACTAGTATAAAACTAGTTGTGTGTTTATTGTTACTGTCATGACAGTTATGATTATTATCTTTTAAAATAAAAATTAGTTCCAATTTTGTGTACAAATAGTAAATGTTTTTAAAAATTATTATTTATTAGATACTAGAAACAAATACAAGGGAAGAAAAAAAATCCAGACCCCCCCCCGCCCCAAAAACAAAAAAAAGTGGATTTTTTTATCCGTCCCTGGTTAGAGGCAGCTAGAACTGTTCCAATGCTAACTGATAGTGTAAATACTAAACTTCATACTTTCAGTGGGTAACATTCATTCATATCAATACAACTAAATGTTCTCAATCTCTTTCCCTTTCTGTTGTATTTTCTATCCACTATGAATTCTAAGTCCCAAACCCAAAATAATTCTTTTAACATTTTTTTTAAATAATTGCTTTTTAACATTAATTCTACTAAAATCTAAACCAAATGTGCCCTCTACATTTTGCTTAAATTCAATTTTTAATTAGAAGAATGGGGATGCAAGCATTAAACTTAAACACTTGTCCACCACTATGTCACAGTGGCATTTGCTTTAAAGCGAAACCCAATAGGTAAGGACTCTGGAATGACAGTATATCTAACTTTTTTTAAAGGCCTGTAATTGCCTCCTTCCACTTGGATAATTCTGAATCTTGTCATATGGACAATAGTTCTCTCTTCTATATTCAATCTGACTGACATATTTTTACTTTGTTACTAATGTAATTGTGAAGTTTGTATATTGATCATTTCAAGCTATGAGTTTATGCCTGTTGCTTTGTGTCTGGATGTGGAACATCAGTAAGCTGTTTGCTGATCATGAGTGTTCCATGTCACATATGCCTACCTGGTGATCATGAGGGTTCCATGTCACATATATGAATTATGTCATCTTTTATCCATCTTAGATGAATCAGGATCTCTGACGGTGTGTAATTCGTTAAAATATTGTGTTCATTTTAGGGACGGAACATCAATTGTGCTTTCAGATGATGTTGGCCAAATATATTTTCTGAACACAGGTCAAGGAGAGTCCCAGAAAGATGCAAAATATGATCAGGTGGTCAAATATTTCAATATTTATATTGATATTAGCTTCATAGCAAGTAAATTTATGTGTCTATCTTGTTGATTTTTCTGGCAGTTTTTTCTTGGTGATTATCGACCCCTTATTCAGGATACTCAGGGAAATGTTCTTGATCAGGTTGAGAGTAGTCATTGTGCCCCTGTATTTTGTTGATTGTCATCTTGATTGACTTGACAAGATTGTTGAATTTTCAATGTGTTAGCTAACCTACGTCACATCTGATGCAGGAGACTCAACTTCCACCACACAGAAGAAACATTCAGGAACCTCTATGTGATTCTAGTATGTTATGACTCTTATTCTGAAATTCTTGTATGACTAGGATGCAAATTTCTCTTACAATAATTATTTCATTACCAGGTATGCTGCCATATCCAGAACCTTATCAGAGTCAATTTCAGCAACGCCGACTTGGTGCTCTTGGCATTGAATGGCGTCCTTCATTGATAAAATATGCTGTTGGTCCAGATTTTAGTGTTGGTCAGGACTACCCAGTGGTACCTTTGGTAGATTTGGAAGGAATGGTTGAGCCACAACCAGAGTTCTTAGATGCCATGTTCTGGGAGCCAGAATATGACATTATTGTAAGTGACGATGCTGACTCTGAATACAATGCAAATGAGGATAGTTCTAGTGCAGCCGGGCAAGGGAGTGTTATATCTTCTAGTGATCTAGAATACAGTGAAGACGACTCTAGTAATAGGGACGGCCTTCGAAGATCAAGAAGGAAAAAACATAATGTTGGAGTAAGTGTCTTCTTTTTTGTTGGACAATCATTAATTACAAATTGTTATCTAACCATAATGTTTCTCAGGTTGAGGTAATGACTTCCTCCGGAAGGCGTGTAAGGAAAAGGAATTTGGATGAGTGTAATGGTAATACTTTTGGAAGTAACAGACTCTGCAAGAAATCCAAGGGCAGCTCAAAAGCCTCAAAAAGGAAATCTTCCAAATCTAAGACATTGAGACCCCAGCGAATTGCTGCACATAATGCTCGTAGTATGTTCTCTCAAATTGATGAAACATCTACTGATGGGGAAGATAATGATTCTGATGAAGAAGCATCAGACAGTTTCCAAGATCCTGATGATCTTAGTGAATCTGAGAGGGAAATGGATAATAAACATCTTGAAATTAAAAAGCCCCTTTTAGAAAAATTTGCAACTGTGTCCAAGCCTCCTGCATTCTCTGAGTCCCTGGCAAATGTTGAAACTAGACCGAGACTGGTTGTTAAGTTTTCACTTCGTGATTCTAAGAAGAATGTGCCCACAGAGGACACAAGACTAGCTTGTGAGACTCAGGTTAATATGGTATCCCAGTCTTCTAGACCTCAACCTGAAGAAAGTGATCAAAAAACTTTTCCGGACACAAAATTGTTGGACCCTGCATTATCTTCTATGGTTGCAGCTAATGCTGAACTTCCCCAAAGCCTCAACGGAAATGAAAATGATGATAAAGAACAAACTGAAAATGCTACAAATAATCTGGATGCATCCAGATATGTTGAGGCAAACACAGATCAGTGCAGAAAGATGAAGACACACACACATGAACTTTCAAGATCAGGGGATGCTTTGCTGACTGATGCTGAAATTGATGACCTTGAACACAATGCCAATGGGTATGTAAAGCCTGAGTTGAATCTCAGAAAAAGGTTTATGATACTGCTTCCTTTTATTTATTTGGTAATCTCTTCAGAATCCAATGCTTTTTCCTACTATGTTTTGCAGGAGATCAGAACATGTGATTGGCAAGTTAGAGACTGTCGGGAGTATGGTTAATACAGAGCTGACTGATTTTGAAGATGCACCTAAATTTTCATCACTTGAACCTTCATTGTTTGGCAATCCTCAGCCAAATGCTGACAAATGTGCAGAGGACTCACTAGAAAACAATGAAGTTGTTCACTCAAACCACTTCCGGGACCTCAAAATGAAAGCACCTGTGAAATCAACCAAGTTAGTTATTAAAAAGAAACAAATTTCAGCAGACACTGAAGGTCCTTGCAAACTGAAAATTGTTAGTTCTAAGGCAGATTCAACCTGTGCTAGAGGTATTGGAATATCTGGAAATTCCTCCTCTATGGGGCCTAATCTAGTCACAGAAGTACCAGAAGATGAAGATCACAGAAAATTTAGTTCTCCACAGCTACTGCATTCATATTCTGACAAGAGAAGTTCTGATCACTTCCATAAAAGGGACAAGTCATATAAAGGGAAAGTCAATCAAGATGGTTTTGAATCTTTTGATTGTGATATGGGAGAACATACTTCTGTTTTCAGCAATCAACATGGTTTAGGAATTGGTTTGTCTGATGTTACAAGTGATCCTATGCGTCAAACACAGCCTATAAGGATGAAGACAAGTTCTGAGGAGCCAAGCACTTCAAACAGAAGAATTAAAATTCGACAGGGTCAAAGTTCCAGGGGAAAATCTGATCGGGAAGGCTCTTTTACCGGAATATCAGATCAACTTCATCGAAGAATAAGGACTGCCAGACACAGGAGTGGTGAATATGTTGCCAATGATTCTGGTACTTTAACGCGAAGGGTGTCAAATCACCATGTCAGAAAATTGTCATGGCTGATGTTGTCAGAGCCTGAAGAGGGTTACCGATATATTCCTCAACTTGGTGATGAAGTTGTGTACTTAAGACAGGTAGTTTATGTTATGATTTTTTTTTTCTTTATCGTTTGTATTACTTTAGTTTGTTTTGGAAGTCAAGTTTCACTAATCTGTATCCTAGTTTATGTTCTTATCCTTATTTGATTGATTGTTTAATCCGTTTCTAAATTCATCTTCTTGAGCTTATTTGATTGGCAGGGCCATCAAGAGTACATAAAGTCATATTCATTATCTGAATCAGGTCCATGGAGATCATTTACAGGTCTAGGTGCTTCTGAAATTTGCAAGGTTGAAGAACTTGAGTATGCGGAGCTACCAGGCTCTGGGGATAGCTGTTGTAAACTTAAACTTAGATTTCTAGATCCTTCTTCGTGTGTGCATGGCAAATCGTTTAAATTAACTCTACCTGAATTGATTAACTTCACTGATTTTGTTATTGAGAAAACATGGTATGATACTGCCATGAAGAGAAATTGGTCTTCAAGAGATAAATGCATGGTCTGGTGGAGAAATGAAGATGGGAAAGGTGGAAGTTGGTGGGATGGTCGAATTATTCAAGTGCAGGCCAAGTCTGATGACTTCCCGGACAGTCCTTGGGAAAGGTATCAGGTCCAGTACAAGACTGATCCAACCGAGAATCATCTGCATAGTCCGTGGGAACTATATGATCCTGAGATGCTATGGGAGCATCCCCACATTGATCAAGAGATCAGAGATAAGCTGCTTTCCTATTTCACCAAATTAGACCGCAGGGTAAGTAGATATGAAGTTTCATTAACCTACTTTGTTCTGTCACTTAATTAGGCTTATACTTGCAAGTTGAAATATTCTAATTCAATTTAAAGGGGGAGAGATGGAACGTTTCTCATTGTTTTTATTTCCCTCAATCCAGGAAAGGTTTGATATCCAAGCACTGAACCAAGTAGCTGAGAAATTAGAGTTTGCAAACAGGTACTAAAATTTGTCTAGAAAAGCAGAGAGAACTGATGTGACTGATTTTTTATACAGACCTGTTCTAGAAATTTCCAGGCCTTGAAATTAAGTAAACAAAATGTAAAAATGTCAGAGACAGCGACTAGTTAAATGTGTGACTTTAATATCTTTGGATTTGTATTACAGGTTTCCTGCCCCATTCTATCCTGAACTAATTCAATCAAGGTTGAAGAATGACTACTATCGGCGTGTGGAAGGTGTCAACCATGATATAATGATAATGTTATCAAATGCGGAAGAATATTTTAAAATTACAAAAAATGTTCAGCTGGTGGGCAAGATCAGGAGAATATCAGAATGGTTTAGAAGGAAACTTGAAAGGATATAGAAAGCTCAAATTGGGTTTTACAGGTTTCTTTTACCATTGTTTTTCATTCTTTAATCCAATTTTGGAGAATTAGTTGGTTGTTAAGTTGGTTTTATAAAATGAAGAAGGCCATAGGTGGTGGTAAATATCAGCTGTCTCATGTGTATATATACAAACTCATCCTTGTTAATTCAATTGTCGTTATGAGGCATCTTCGGCTTTATAACTTTGATTTCGAATTTGAATGTTTTGTTGGTTTTGCCTAAGCCTCCACTAAAGTTGAGTTTAAATTTCAATAGAAAGTAGTCTACAAGCAATAAATCTTCCATTCCCTACGTGTCAGTTGTCAGTGTATTCAGGTTTATTGTCAGAAAAGAATTTGTATTCGAGAACTTTCATGTTGCAACTTTAACTGGACAGAGAAGCAATTCAAATAGGATAAACTGCATCATTCTACATGCATTGGCTTAATCTGCGCAAAGAACCATACAATGACTCGCATGGATGAGCCACCAAAAGTAAAAGCTGCCCTTGCGCAGCAATAACGATATCTCAATATCGTTTCCTAGAAAACTACAGTAGGAACGGGATTCCCCTGCCGCTAGGGAGTTCTTGCATTTACGCATTCAGATAATTCAAACTGTTGGATGAAGATGGGATGGTTATATATGTTTCAGATGTGAATTGTCTGATCTTTATCCAAATGGTGCTGATTTATTGTGTGAATATAGGGAATTTACTTCCATGTGGCATTGGTTCTGGTGGTTTGGCCGATAACAATGGGTCAAAAAATATTGAATGCAGATGTAGGGGGAGGGTTCCGAGGAATATAATAACCTGAGTTTTTGAGATTGAGCATCTTTTGTTTATGATTGTTTAGATTGAGTATCTATAGTAACCATTGAAATTACAACTAATTGAACTGCAATTGATGCATTCGTCTTTGCACAGCTTTAATGCTTTTTTGCTTGTTGGTTTCACTATATCACAGAGCTACTCCATTATTAGTTTGGTTTCAAAGATGTAGAATCTATAACAGGGCTCCTAGGTTTGGGGTCTCTTTCTTGAACCGGAAATCAAATACATTTATGTTTATCAATTAACCAATTTTTAAATTTAATTTAATATAAGAAATATTGTTGACTTTCTAGTAGGATAACATGAGAATAACTTTATGATTAATATTAAAAAATGAGTTAGAAATATTTTATTAAATTTTAATAAAACAAATTTTCCATATTCATAATTGAGAATAAATCATGATAATTATAAAATTTCTAACTATTTTGGTAATTGATTATAAATAATTTATTTCTTTTAGGAATTTTATTCTTCTGTAAAAAAATACTCTATGCAGTTTAGAGCAAATTAACTGTCATGAATCACACACAAAAATAATTTAACAAGATATTTAAGTAGATTATTAGCTGAAAAAACTTGTTTGATGTTAGTAAATAATTTTTAGTAGTTTTTAGTTTTTTTTTTCTAGAATGCTACTTGGACTATATTCAACAAAACTTATTAAAAAGCTAGTTTAAAAAACTAGTTGAAAAGCCACTAAAAAAGACTAAAAGGTGCTGAAATGTCTTGTCTAACAGTATTGAATTGATTTTTAAAACGTTAGTTTTTGATTTCTAATTTTTATTCTTAATATATTTATTCAATTTTCTAGTTACTTATTTTAAATAAATCATGATTTTATTATTTTTCTTGTTATTTTATACTTTTTAATTATTTTAACAATTAATTTTATCGAATACTAATAATTTAATATGCTTATTGGTCAGCTTTCGGTTATAAACTAATTTTTCAGTTTTTAGTTAATTTTTCAATTCTCATCTAACTTTTCAGCTAATTTTATCGGGGTTATATTTAATCAATAAGACCTCTTCTGCATCGCTTAAATTTCAATTTATTATTCATCATTATGTACATGCGCACAAATATAATCAGCAATTTATGCATATTTGGAATTCTACAGATCATACAGAAAGACTTCTTCTACATTGTGTCACGCTTTAGTGCTTTAGCATGTATATATCTGATGCCTTCAAGTAAATTCTCTCTCTTAATGGGCTTGACTATATGAAAGTCTATTCCAGTCTCTATCGTCATTTTCTCGGTGCAAGCAGTCAATGCAATGATAGGAATGCGAACACCATAGGGTTTCTCTATCTTTCGTATCCGCTTCGTTGCCTCAAGCCCATCCATTACTGGCATCTGTTACAGGAAATTAAAGCACACATTGTTACAACGAAAAATAAAATAAGAAAATCATGTGGGGGAATGGGGATCACTTTGGTGTCAATTCTTTTCATGAGTATTCAAGCTCAATAATCAATTATTAATCGACTGTTAATTATATTTAATAAACTTTCAATCTCTTTATTCTGTTTAAAATAAGACAATTTAAGAATAAACTCATTATTACTTAGTCATGAGTGATGAGATAATATTAAAAATATTTCTCCAAAAAATATATGATGTGCTCATTGAGAGTAATATCTTATGAGTGGTAAATAATAGCCAATATTCTAAGTTTACTCTAACAAAATGAGGAATACAGATAAGAAAATCATAGTCCATAGTCATTACCTGACAGTCCATTAAGATGCAATCATAAGGACGATTAGGAAAATCTCGAGACAGACCTTCATCAACTAGCCGCACAGCTTGTTCACCATTCTCACATTGCTCCATTGTTGCACCAAGAGAAATCAAAGTAGCCGAAGCTAGCTTTCGCAACAATTCAGAGTCCTCAACAACCAAAAACCTCTTACCACTCAAGGGTTTGTGACACCCTGATGAGTTCCCAGATTCTTGTATTCCTCCTTGATGAACAAGAGTTATTTTTGCCTTGGATTGCCGATTCCCCAGCTTCCAAATTTGTTCAGCACTTTGAAATGTGTTTTCATCAGTTGGAGAGACTTGTGGTCTGTCCAGCAAAGGAGACTTGTATTTTGGCAAACTTGAATCCTTATAAGTCTTCAATGCAGCTCTCTCCTTAGTAATTTCCTTCTTAGCCTTACCCTTTCTAGAACTACTTTGCCAAGCACCACCAAACTCAGGAAGAAGCCTTACAGTTTGAAACAAACGGCTACCGTGAAATGGTTTGGATATGACAATGTCATCTTGATCAATGGCCTTGAAGTTGATACTACGCATAAAGGGCTTCTCCAACCAAACAACTTTACAAGGGTTGCCAAGGTCTTTCTTGAAGCTTGATACAATTGTAAATAGCTCACAAAATGGTCCTGCATTTGCATCAATCACAATAAGGATGAAGCCAGGGGAAGCTCCAGAATCAGTCTTCTTGAATACTAAAGGCATGTGCTCAGTTCCATCCATAGAACTCAAAGGAACTCTTGTGGCCATGGCAAGGGAATTATAAAATATATTAGACCGAAAACTCAAATCTGAATACACTGGAGACATTTGGTCACTGGAATGCTGACCCTTTTGCTTGATCTTCTTGAGAGTATAAAACAAGTGTTTTCCTGAATTCACAACTTTAACTTTGATCCCTAACCTCTCTATGAACCTTCTTGAAGTCCTTTGGCGCTCCGAGTCAGCAATAAAAAGAACCACGATGGATGCCTCAGGCTTAGGACTGCGAATATGTAACCTAGGACTAATAGAACATATTCTAGAACTATAACTTAAAGCATCAATGGTTTGTCCTTGAGCTTGCATTCTATCTCCTGATCCACACTCTATACCTTCCCTGGTGCTACCATCTGTCATTGCCTCGCTCTCACATAAAGTGAGGAGCACATTGAACCTGAAGCATGTTCCTTTTTCACCAGTATCCTTCTCCACAATTTCAATGTCTCCATGCATCAAACGTACCTATAGAAAATCAGATAACATTTTTTTCCCCCAATTAAGAGGCAAGTTTAATAAGCATGCATTTTCAATTTTACATTGTCAATCATTACAAATATCATCTTTGATATGACTTTTAATGTAATTACTATAAAAGTTATCAAATTTATCATACACAACAATTTGTGATTAGAAGACAGGATAATATGTGATTCAATGAACATATCATTCACAATTATTTGGCAATAAGTAAGTAATACTTACCAAGGACTGCACAATCCCAAGTCCCAAGCCAGTTCCTCCTTGGCCAAAAGCAGTTTCTTTGACTTGGACGTAACTATCGAACACTGACTTGTAATTCTCTTTAGGAATTCCTTTTCCTATGTCATCCACTTCAAATATAAAATCCATAGAATGCGGATCATCTTGGATTGAACGCATGGATTCCAAGTCATCACATGCTTCGTTTTTGTTATGAAATAAGCATGATAAATATTTCTTGGAACCAAATTGGTTACAAGTAACTGTTGAGTTCTGCAATAATCTTGGCTTCTTAGTCCATGCACGAACCGTTATGTACCCCTCATCAGTAAATTTCACAGCATTGCTCAGTAAATTAGACAAAACTTGTTTTAGTTTTCCCCTGTCACCTTTCACGCGTGAATATCTTACAACAGAACCGTTACAAGGGTCCAATACGAGATCCACACCTTTCTTCATAGCCACGGGATGGTAAAAGTCAACTACATCTTCTAAGAGATGGAATACATCAAATTCCCCTTCCTCGAGTTGCATTTTTCCTGCCTCTATTTTGCTTGTGTCAAGTATAGAATTCAACAGTCCTAATGTACAAGAAGTAAACAAGTTACCTATGCTATTATATATAATGGTATAATATAAGGACAAAAATACAGATATGTAAATAATTTTTTTTATACAATAGTCGCACTGAGAATCAAATCTAAGATCTTATGTGTATTACTAAAGCCCCCACAGGCCCCACCACTAGGCTACCTTAGTGGGTTATGTAGGTACTTCTAACATAATTTTCTAATCAGAATTAGAGTTTTACTTTTATAATTTATGTTTTTTAATCAGAATTTGAGTTTTACTTGAATAGTCTATGTTATCCTTTAATATAAACTTTTATTAAACAGATTATCAAACTAAAATTCCAATTCTAATTATGGAATCGTATATGAGTTTGTTGATTATATAATGACATAAAGTTTATATATTTAGCATGAACCAGTGATCTTACCTAGTAAGTCTTGGGTGCAATCATTCATTTGTTTCAGATTGGCATGCAATTCTGAAGAAGAGACAACTAACTCATAAGACATCTCTATCAAACCGGTAATGCCTGCGAGAGAAGCGCGAACATCATGGCTGGCACTTGCAAAAGCGATGCTCTTATTCATATTCTTTTTCTCAGCTTGTTGGGTGGCTTCACACTGTTTGATGAGTGAAGCACACAAATGCATTTCTCGCCTCGTGGCTCTACAGTTTATGATTAGAAAACTGAACAAAGCAATGAATATAGTGACCATCGTTGCCACCAACAGTATCACTCCCTTTTCCTTGTAATTTAGATCAAAGCTCACAAATTTTTTTTGTGGGACAGCCAAGACATACACCTGAAATATGATTAAACCAAAGAAAGAATGTTTCATTATTTGAACATTAAAAAATTGACACCAACAATGATGTAGTCTTTATTTCTCACATTTATATTCTTTATGTATACTGATCTTAAAAATCTATTTCAAAATCAAAAGAAATAACTTTTTGATGTCCCATTTTTTATATATATCTCAAATATTCACGGGACATTTTCCAATGAGATATGGAAACTATTCAATCCCAGTGTTAAAATGGTACATTAGCGACGAAGTATATTTCTGGCTAGGGAGACCTACACTATACTTGATTACAGATTTTAGGATTGTCACAAGTTACAAATATGTTAATTCAAGCACGTAATTACTTAACTACTATAATTTTTTTTGTTCTTTCTGTGAATTGAAACAATTAACTAAATTCCTGTGAAAAACATCTTTGACGTAATATTTAGAAGTGTATATTGCTACTCTCATGTGTTTTATTATTACTTATAGTTAAATAATTTTTTAGCTAAAGTAAAAAAATTATTGTTAATTAAATTAATATTTGGTGAAATTTTACATAATCTAGTGACAATCCAAACACTGGTATGACAATAAACAGTACTCTTCATATTCAGAATGATAAAATTTTGCAAGATTTATATATTAAATAATAATAATATACCCTTAATATATATATATATATATATATATGAACATCCCATTTTTACAGGCACTTGTTTGACATATGTTATTTCTTTTGTTGCTGTATTTTGTCATCTATTAATTATATCTATACTTTTCTATCTTTTATTTATTTTTGCTTCAAAGTGTCAAATAAAAAAATTATTGCATGTTTGAGAACCATGTGATTCTCAACACTTTCTATGTGACGACAAGTTATTAAAAATGTAATTAAATATCACGTAAAAATTAATGAAGACCTTATAATCTCAAATCATATAATAATTTTTTTTATTGAAAACAAGTATTAAGAGATTTATAATACTTAGACACCCTATTCAACTATCTAAGCTTCAACTAAATAGATCTCATTGATAAATCACTTAATAATTTATCATGTCAAATGCATCATTGTTTTATTATTAAATAATGTGAGTAGCATTCAATTCAATTCTTATTTAATGAGACCCATATAAAATTTATTCAACAATTATTAATGAGTTGGACAAAATGAATCAAAAAATGGATTGCTACAAATTTATATTCATTACCATTCAAAACGGATTCTGAACTCCATATACACATTGCAAATATAGAGAAACTACAGTCCTGTTAGGAAGATACGTAGCAACTGTTGATTGCATTTTTTTTTTCTTAATTGTAGATATACCACTATTGGAATTAATCTACCGAGAATAGTTCCACATTGAGATTCAACAAATATGTACAAATATAAAAACGTACCGATTGTATTCCCATTATATCGATGGTGTAGCAGTGAATTAAATACTGAGTATCCCGAATATTCAAACTAGAAGCAACGCCTTCATCCTTGCACGAGACAGTTCCCTCATTATTACTTGTGTGATCTCCATTATTTGCATTAACCGATTGGAATGAAACCGTATCATTAGAAATGACCAAATGGGTTTGTTGAATCCCTTTCACAAGAACTTTTCCTTCTTTGGTAGCTAAATAGGACCTCGTGCCTTGTTGTTGGTCAATGCGAGTGAGAAAATCAGTTATTGCCTTTGCTGAAAACCCAAGTGAGATCACTCCTCTTCTAGTGACTCTAGCTGAATTGAGGAACAAAAGATCACCACCATTACCCCACCTAGTTCCCAATGATGAGGCAAACCCACTTGACACATTAACTGCTTCTCCAATCCAACTTGCATTGATAAAGGGGTTGGATATTATGTCTATGGCTTTCCCATAAAGCTCACCGGTTGCACGATTCACAGGTTGAATATAGGTTATATTTGAGGCACCCCAACTAGATGATGAATTAGAGTACATAGCTAGAGCTTGATCATGATCAGTGTAGTACGAGAAAAAGAGACCTTCCTTCCCTATGTATGAGATTTGGGCCAAGTATGGAACTGTCTCAAATGCTCCAAATAGTATGGGAGCCACCTATTATATATATATATATATATATATATATATATATATATATATATATATCAAAAAGTTAAAACCACAAAGAAACTGTTTATACTGGGAGGGAAAATAAATTATAATATTAATCATGTAAAAATGAATGTTTGGTTTGTAGTTGAAAATGTCTCATGTATTCTAATGCAAATACAACGGATAAAAATAAAACAGATGTAAAAGTAAGAATCAAAATTTGTTGATAAAATTACCTTTGCCTCAAACTTAATTTTCGAACGAATTTCCATATATGCTCATAGATTAAATCATGTGAAAATGGATTAATTTATGATTTCGATTATCTATATATGATTGTATAATCTAAATTTACAATTCTCATGTTTTACCATAACCAAATATGACGTCAAAAGAAAAACATAACCAAATATATATTCTCACAGTCGTCCCATATGATTTAAAAAAAAAAAAAAAAAACAAACGTACAAACGAACAATATACTAATAAACTAACCTTGCTCTCAATATCAGAGAAGGAGATATTAGTAGTAGTATAAAGGGCTGAACTCAGGAATCTTGCTAAATTGGTTGATGATGATTTCATAGGGTGTAACAGTTCGGCTGAGTGCTCAATTTCTGATTGCAATTGGGACTCCATGTTTTTTGAGTTCAAATTCACACGTTTCTCCATACGTATGACCATGACATACCACCATGGAGTCAAAAAGATCAGAATTATCAATGCACCATATGCCTACAACAATGTTAATTTGTTTAATTAACAGCATGAGAATATACACATTTTAAAAAAAAAAACAGATATTTGTTGTAATTGGGTTGTGCTTATACTTTTCTAATCGGATAAAATCAACCAATTTATTTTACAAAAACACAAACCATCTAATTTAACTATAAAAATTCAGTAATGATATAAAAACACCCTTACAGTATATACATTTAATTGACATTCTTCCTTTTTACATCATATCACTTATCACATCTACAATTCTCTCACTTTTATCTTATTTTATATCTCTCTAAATGTAAATTAGCACAAGGTGTCTATCAACCGATTTTCATAAAAATTACGTGGTCAAGCTCAGTTATGAATCGCGTTGCAATTTGTTCCAAATGAAGTGAAGAAAAAGGAGAGATTAGGAATCATAGAAGGGGAACCTCTCCTTCGTTGGCCAAGAGGTTTACGCCATGAAAACGATAAGAACAGAACATAAAAAAAAATTAAAAAATGACACGAGCTAATAAAAATACCAGTAGGATCACCAAAGATGAAAGCCTCAAGGCCATTGATAAATGAATTGAAGATTCTTAGAGTCTTCTGGATGTGATCAAGCTGCTCAGTGGATGTCTGCATTGGAAATTCAATAAAATCATATATATTGATCAAGATTTGATATTCTGAATAGTGAAAATACTCCACGCTTTTAGTACAATTTGTAAAATTTTGGCAATAAGGAGAAAATATCTCTCCAGAATATCTGATATTCTCTGCACAATATAATATATTCTCTATAATCCAAACTTAATCTTTTTCTTTATTGCATCTACTAAAAAATAATACAATTTAATTTCATTCATACTCATGATCAAAAGTGTAGAATTGGGCATGCCTATAGCCTTTAGCCTGAACAAAATTTAAACGTAGAATCAAACAATTAACTAAGACGTACAAAGTCCCAACATCAGATCTCTATTGATTTCGATATGAAGAAATATGAAAATGCTTCCATGAAAGAATTTTACTTTGTTGATTTTTCCTTGTATTATTACAGATTATCTACTGATATAGATATCGATCGTCTCCATTCCCAGGATTAGGAGAAGAAAATCTCTTGACAAACAACAAAAACTCATAAAACAAAACTATGCATTAGAGGAACATGCATTAACCTGAAAGTGAAATAGGAGTGTATCTTTGAGTTCAACCACACAATATATGTAATTAATTAATCATCTCTAATCATATGGAAAAGCAATATCTATTTTCTAATGAGAAATTCCTCCAGTCATACCTACCGGTATATATACTTTTAAAATATTTTTTGTTACTTTTTTAAATGACAAACAGTATAGTTTAAACTAATGTTCTCTTCTACTTTACCAAACTTTTTTGACAAAAGCTAAATTCAAGTGACTTAAATTTTATTACCTTTATCAGTTTTATGCATAATTATGGTTGGTTATTTTTATATACTACAATCTATTCAGATTTAGTAATTTTTTAATATTTTAATGATGAAAAATGAAAAGAATAGGTAATGAAATATACGTTTTTAAAGAAATTAAATGACATAACTTATAAGTTTTGTAAATATCAGCATTACAATTTTATAGACAAGCATTTGTGGAAATATTGGCTCCCCTTGCCTTGTTTCTAATACTGGAGAACCGCACATTGTTTCATTGATTAATTTTTCAAATCTTTTTAGTTTTTTAACTATCTTCTTTTGGAGAAAATCTCGTTCGAGATACGATTAAAAATTAAATGTGAATATTTCTTTTAACTAAAATTTGAACATTAATTCATCAGGTTGTAGAAATTAACCCCTTCTGCAAGATCCAACACTCCATTGATTAATTTTCCAAATCTTTAATTCACAACTTTTCTAGCTAAGCTAAGGCAGGTCCAAACTTAAAAGAACACATAAAAGTAGTTACATTTATCTCATTTCAAAGTGATAAGTAAAGGGTTTGAACTTGTAACTTGTGAGATACGTACAAGACGCATCTTGCTCCACTCGATTAAACCTTGATGTTATATTTGTGTGTAATCTAGTCTAACTTTATATCAGTTTTTAAATAATAAATATGCAAAAAATAATCTAAAATAATTTTTAGTACTTTGTACGTACTTTAAAAGCATGCACACACTAGCAAGTTATCAGAATATTTTACATGTAATTTTAAGTTTAAGTAAAATCTTAAAAGATTAAAAAACATCATCATTGACAAATACAAAGTTGGGTGAGTTTTATTTGCAGAATAGTAAAGAAAAGCAACTCATAAGTAGCTTTTTATCATAAGAAACACACATGAAAGGTATTTTATGATACCATCTTTTTAATAAAACATTAAATTAAAAATTAAAAATATAATTAAAAATAATATTTTAATTTTTCGGATGATAAATAATTCAAAATAAATTATAATAATTTAAAAAGTAGTAATTATTTTAAAATAAAGGCACTTTTGGGTTATAGGTGGCCGAAAGATTATAATATTTTGTGACTTTTAATTTTTTTATTATAGATTAAGTTTTGTAAAATTGCATTGTGGACCTCTACCAACGGCTATAAATCACATTGTGTGCGACTAGAGCAAATAGACATGGAAATACTTCCCCAACTTGTTCCATCTACTTCTCATCCCGCTAAAGAGATGAATACGCAAACTTTTGTTGTTGTGTAATCTAGGATTCCAGACAATCATGGATTAGTGTAAAGAATACTTTGGTAATAATTTTTTACTTAAAGAAAGCTAACAAAATTTTAACAGAAAATTTAAAAATGACTATTATATATACTCAAATCTACTAAAGAAGGAAATTGTGTAATTTAATTACATAAGAGGTGAGAGTAGTGTAGTTCTCACATCTTTATTAAAATATAGAAGTGTTATTTATTCTTATATATATTATAATTTTAATGAATGATTATGATGTTGATAAAATTTATTATGCAATATTTGTTATTCATTTCATTTTTTATTTTTTTCACTATGGTCATCAGCTGATTTCTCAAACCTAAAATCTCAGAGTATCAGTATAATTTACTTTAAAAAATTGTATAATTTAAAATAATAAAAAATATGTAATATTAAAATCTTTTAAGACAAGAAAAAATTATTACATGATCTAAAACTACTACATGTCTATAGTTTCAACTAAATTTCATGTGACACGTAATTGAGTTTCTAAATTTATTAGAAGAGTTAATAAAATTTGATTATGTTACATGGAAATTGCTCAAGACTGTGCTAGTCCCGTAACATTTAATAATTTCTCCCAAGTTAGGATAGTGTGAAGGATATTTATTTAGAACATTATTTATAATAAATAATTTAAAATAGAACAAATTATAATTTATTTGCATTACTCAAGAAAAAAAGTATATATTTTAGCTCAAGACGGGAGGACGGTGTAATGCTTATATTTAAATATACAAATAATTAATTATTATTAGATTATGATTCTATGAATGTTTAAATAATTTGAAATTTGGTATGCAAACTCATTAAAACAATATCACAAAACTAATAATTGAATTGATAACTTTTAATATTTATAAAAAATATTAAAAGAATGAATTTATTAGATTTGACAAGTCACATTCGTTAATCCTATCCTGTTGCATACATTGATGTATTATGCGTTAAAATAAAATATAATGAAATATCAATTAGTTTTTAAAATTGTTTTAAAAATTTATAGTTAATGAGAATTTTTTTTTTACTATCAAAATCTTATTTAAAAGACTAAATTTAATATCATTCATATTAATGACTTGTTGATTCTAATGAGAATGTTTAATGTAATGGTTAGATAGAAAATTTTAGATTCCATGCCTCATGCTTAATTTTATAGTAATTAATCTTTAATTCTTGTGTTTCTAGTTGGTTGAATGATATGTGTGATGAATTAATTTATTGACAGTGTATTATTTTATACTTTTTTACTATTATTTTTTAATTAATATTTGAGATTCGTCACCTTAACCTACATAATAAAGATTAATACTTGTTAAGTTAAAAACTCTAATTAATGGAAAAACAACATAAGAAAACACCAAAGTTACTTCAATTCAGTTTTGCCATTTAGTTATTAGGATGACCAGAAGAAAAATGTTGTTGGAAGATTTATAATTATCCGTGACTAGTGAGAATGAGATGCCCCTTTTAGTAGCAAAGTTTACTTAGTTGTATAATGTTCCAACTGTAATGTGCTAGTTAGTTGCATCTTATGTTCTATGTTTGTATACACTTTCTTTAAGCCTATTTATATATGGCATATTAACTATGCATTTGTCGATGTACATGAATCTGATTTAAACATTCTGTCTTTCTGAATATCTATTTGATGGCAAATGCAGTCATCACAATTTCATTGGTGGCTCTGCATAAGCTTGTGCTGAGATCTCAATTTCTGATAGACAAACCATTACACACGTGTTTGTTGTGTTGTGGGATTATGTGGATATGTTGTTGTCTCTAATGTTTTCATTATTAGTGATTGATTTTCTCACTTCTGATCTTTCATCTCAGTTTCTGCTTTAATTTGTGCATTTACTTCAGAGTAAAGCACACACAGTAATGTGAAATTATTTCAGGACAAAAACTACTATCCAGCATTAAGAATTGGAGTCTTACCTCAATGCCAACCCTCATCGGATTTAACATAGACATGGTAGTTCATTCTTTTGAAAAGCAATAGTTTTAACTATTAAAGCCAATGTATGTTGATTTATTTCTGATAGTTATCTTTCTCAGTGTTACGTTAGTTATTCAACATACCAGTTTCGTTGGTAGTGTGTCGATGTAATTTCAAGTTTCAGCTAACAAATTGAAGGCTGCCCCATTGTACATATTTGGAAGATTGCTGATGGACTTATTTTACAAGTGAATACATACATATAGGTGAAATTTGGTTGTTTTATCTACTTGGGTTGGTAGGAAACAGTATAAATACTGCAATGTGAATTTTACTCCTCTTCTTTTTTACAATTAAAAATTATACCTCCAAAATGGTAGAACTTGACAGAGCATCAGCATAATGCTCTGATACAAATTAAATCAAATAATGACCTATGTTTGTGAATGTCTTAAAATTTCATCATTTGGTGTCTCATTTTCTTCATCATCTCCATCAGATATCGATGAGTCATCGTCAGAATCCTGATAAATAGAGGAACAATCAGTTTTTAGTTGTGGTTGCATGTCACCCATAATCGATGAATCAGTCAGTACAAAAATAAAAATGCATGAAAAATTTTAAAACCTGATGATGGTGACGCTTAATATTGTCATGAATGGCTCCGATCGCCTTAATAATTATGTACATGGGTATAATAATTCCACTGGCCCTTAGTAAAAAGACCTACAGAAAATAAAGAAAAAGTTAATTTAATGATTCACAAAGTAGATAGTATTTCCTTTTAGTAGAAAACTGGGAATCAAATACTTACCGTAAGAATTGTAAATGGATAATCTTCCATTCCATCTGTAAGGAGTGCAAAAAGATGTCTTACAAGCAAGATGAGTGTAAACTGCAATAACAAATGGCAACGAGTTATTTTAAGTTTGGTCATGTTAATAGTATCAATCTCTCTAAATCATCTACAACCCACCTGTAGAAACATGACTAAAAATATATAATAAACTCTACCTTCTTAGTTTTCAAATTGAAATGAATAATTCAAATATTGTCTTCTAAGTAATCTTTTTTCTTATCAAATGAAAAAAGTAACAAACGTTTTCTATATTTTTAAAATTTTAAATATATCTATTTTTATATAAAGTAATAAGAGAGTTAATTAGAAGACATTATAAAAAAAATACAGGAGCACTACTAAATACTAAAACTCCCAACAAGGCTCAACAAATCCTTTGTTTCCTTGAAGGGAAAATAATCAAATAATGTAAAGGTCAATTCAAATGTAGCTCTCAACAAAGCCGCGTGTTGGTAGTGGGCCTAGTGGCATCCCCATTAACAACAGAATCGGATTGAGTCCAGACAGTCTTTACATACATTCACTCATTTGGAGACTAAATCAAATTTGAAACATACTTTCAAAATCTGAATCGTCCAATTTTGATGGAACGGTTATACATTAAATGCATCTGCTGCACTGAATCCAGTTCCACACAACAGGCCGATTCAGTTGGCAGTAATTGCAATCGAGGAGATTTTGACTCTCCATTCAATTGAAGGTTATAGTTAGTATCTTAAAAAATTATAATAAAAGACAAAAATATTTATTATAATAATCATAGAGGAACATAAAAACAATTACAGATAACATAATTTTACAATTCCAAATAAATTTTCTTAATCTAATTCTTTAACCAATAACTTAAAAACACTAATTATTATTTGTGTAATCATAATTCAACAAAAATAGGCATGTAATGTAAGTACCGCAATGCCAGTTGCCTCGAACACTGTTCACCGGCATTTAAAAATCTGAATCAAGTCAAGATTTACCCATCCCCCACTACGGAACAAGCAATCTAAAAAAGAAAAAGGGTATGACTTCCCAACGGCACTCCCTTAATAAATTCCAAAAAACAAGAGAAAAATGTACTTAAAACACTTAATATTTATACTTATAAGTAATTTAAAAAAAATCATTTAATATTTTTTATTTATAAATCCTTAACAAGTACTATGAATAAGCTCAATAAAAGAAGTAAATATAGGTAGTGCTTACAGCTAAAGCCAGGGATCGATAGCAAGCCGCGGTCCTATTCGCAGCATGCGTGCATTCAGAGTAATTGTTTCCTTCAACGATACCCACTATTCTTGTGTTTAACGGTTCTTGTTCGTTCCTTGAAATTTGCAGGCTATCCCTGTTATGTAATACACCACCAACAAAAATCAGCCTTTAGATTGGTATTTTTCAATTTTTCTAGAAATAATCAAGAAAAAAACGTTTCTGCACCTAAAAGATTTAAAAATTGGGCTTGGGGAGAAAAACTATGCCAACTTAGCTTAGCCAAGGTGCCACATTTTCGAAATGTGATTATATTAAAGCTAAACAATTAGTTGCAAGGCACATAATTTCACTTTGATTGAATTGAACGGGGGAAAGTTGAGTCACTTTGAGACACGTTGTAACCAAGAAAATTAAAATTGTGTTTAATACTTAAATTTAACATAAGCATGTGAGATTAATTCAACTATACGAAAAAATAAACATATAAGGCGGGAATACCTAATGGTCATTGCTGCATCAGTTATTTGCGATTTCTTTGGGGCTGCTGTATATCCGGGTTCATATTGCTGCAAAAACAAGGAACAAAAAATAAAAGAGAATCACTTTGAGGTCATCAAATTAAAAAAATAAATTCAAAGACCCAAAAACGAAAAGAAAAAGGGATTGCAGAGACACAGACAACTCCTTCTTTCTTATTTTTAAGAAATGAGGATTACTAGCATCAAGAAATCATAATCGATAGAAACTTATCAAGAAAACAAAATGAAGAAACTTTAACCAAAGCTTCGTACCTGGAGACATATTTCACAAGTTGAATTTCCTTTCTCATTGCACCATGTCTGAATGCAATCTCTGTGAGCAAACTGAACAATAAAACTAAGATGATCATGGCAAGATTCTCTAAAGTAAAGTAAACATAAAAGTTGTTAAGAGATTGTGGATTTATTTACCTTAACTGTCCCAGAACAAGCACAAGGAGCTTCCAAGGTTTTGGAGCTCTCAAATTCTTCTTCATGACATATTCTACAGCGAGAAATCCCAGAAAGTGATCTCAAATCATCAACCAGCAATACAACTTCTTCCATGTCTCTTGTAACGACGGAGAGCTCCATGTCTCTTGAAACTTCTTCAGCCTTGGTTTTCAAATTCCGTTTAGTACTCTGTTTTCCTCTCTCTTAGAATCTCAACTTTATATATAAAATAAAACAACACCGAATTTCCAATACTGCCCTTCTATGATTGTTAAACTAAATAAATCTGTCAATATAATTTTATATGACCTTTTCTTCCTTATATTTTCATCTCTTATATATATATGGAAGAACCGTTCGTGTTGTATTCAGTGGATCCAGATCATAAACATAATAAATGAAGGCTAACTTTGACTCCAAAAATTAGATCAGGCAAAGAGGAAAAAAAAATAAAAATTGCAATTTAAATAAAAAATTAGGAATTTATTGTCGTTTCAAAACTTTTACAAATGTATGGCAAAGAGTCGCGCCCCAGCAGGACGCAACCAGTCACGCCCCCACCAGGCGCAATTGGGGTCAAGTCGCGCCCCCACCAGGCGTGTTTCAGCTAATTGCGACACGTGTCATTTTGAGACGTAATGTATATAAACTTTGAACGGTCATAACTTTTGACTGGAATGTCCAATTGAAGCGAAACTGGTATTAAAATGCTCGAAATTGAGAGGAGACCAGTTTCGAGCATTTTGACACCAGTTTCGCCTCAATTGGACATTCCAATCAAAAGTTATGATCATTCGAAGTTTATATACATTACGTCTTAAAATGACACGTGTCGCAACCTGCTGAAACACGTCTGGTGGGAGCGCGACTTGACCCCAATTGCGCTTGGTGGGGGCGTGATTGTTTGCGTTCTGCTGGGGCACGACTCGTTGTCATACATTTGTAAATAATTTTGAAACTGCAATAAATACCTAATTTTTTATTTAAATTGCAATATTTTTATTTTTTTTTTCGGCAAAGAGAACTTGCAAAGTTGCAATGCAGGGTCAAACAAAACCTCCTTTTGGCTTCCTCCCAAGGCATGAAGCATTTAAGAGAGAAGACCATATGAGAACATTAATGTGTTCTAGAATTCCTTGCTTATATAAGGAGAACAAGTCGTCGACTATGCCAAATGGGACAAAGCAGAGTCAACAGGAAAGAAGAATATTGCTATATGTTCGAATTTTCCAAGAAAAGTGTAACTTGTAGTAGTGTCTGACTTCAACCAAATATTTTAACATTTTTCTAAACTATTATTTAACTAATACAGTAAAATTATTATTCTCTCTTATTCGTTTATTAATTTTTCTTAAAATAAACTAAAAAGACAATTATAATTGGATGAAAGGAATAATAATAATCCATTGATTCATACTAACTTCGTACTAAAGCTTTTTGGTAACATATAGCAGCTACAACCGGGGGGGAAGGGGGGGGGGGGGATGCATTTAATCTATCCTTTGGTAAGAAAAACATTTTCATTCAAGATTTCGGTCAAGTACAGGTATTTTTTTATCCATTATTTTTCTATTCACTATCTCCCACCATTTTAAGGATATTTTCCCCTTTGAGATTATTTTTTCAGTTTGTCTTTCTACGGTTAAATAATCAATTCTTTAAATTTTCTTGTTGACTATACATTTTAATTTAAGTGTTCATCAACTACCTATTCGGTTATTCCCTATTCATAAATGTTATTCATTTTATAAATAATATCTCATTTTTCTAGTTGTGAAATTCAAAGTCAAGAAATTTATCAATAGACTATTTTATTGATAAATGTTAATTGTTAGTATTGTTACATTTTAAAGTAAAGAAATTTATCAATAGATTAATTTGATTTAGATGAAATGGACTAAATGAATAAATGTTATAAAAAATAAATAAATAAATATAAATATTCACTTTAAACAAAAATAGTTTGATGTTATGCTAAGCAGATAATGGTACATCCTCTAGCAATATATTTCTATTGATCTTCTTAATACCTTATAAAATAAGTATTAAATAAATAAATTTGATATGATAAAAACATAAAAGACATATAATAATTTCTTCATTTTATAAAGAATTAATAGAAATATGTTATAAGATGATGTAAAATATATTCTTGATAAATTATAAATCTAATCAATGTCAAATTTAGTGCTAAACAAGCATTTGACTCTTTTAAAATGAACAAATCGGTTTAATTTATTATGTGTATATACATAACAAATTATGGACATGTTAGAAATATTATCATTGATTTTACGATCAACGATTGAGATTTCTTATTTTATTGGAATTTACTTTAGAGGAGTCAAATTCAATAGTTATTTATTTATCAAAACAATTACTAGTTATTTGAATTTGACTCATCTAAAATGAGCAAGAATAAAATAAGTAATTCAATCTCAAATAAGAAAATCAATTATTAATATTTAAAGACATCTATAATTTGTTGCACACATTCATATATATTCTCATTAATAACTGAAATTATTTACTATGTCTTATATAAAGTAACCAAAACTAACATTGTAAATTATTAACTTTCAAATAAAAAAATTATTGGAAAATATTTCATAACATTGTATATCGTAATATCCGTGTGTAATATCAGATTTTTATGGATAAAATATACATAATACAACAATTTCAGATAATCTTTAAAATTTTGAGATTTTAATATAAAACTATTTATATATTGCCAGATGTATTTATAATTTTAAAAAAGAATTATATAAAGATTAAAAAAACTGTGACTAATATATATTTGTTTTAATTTAAAGTATTAATCAATTTGTTGATTAAAAGTGAGGTTATATATTTTTATTTCTTCAGAATAATTTTCATTACAATTTTTTTATATTACACAACTTAGATGTACAATTTTATTATGTAGTCATATTTTCATCGTAAAAATAATATGTAAATAAATTTAAATAAGGAATGTGTGAAAAAATTTTAACAATTAATAACTAAACAAGAGAAAAACAACACATACAATATTCTTATTATAAATAAATCTTTTGGTTGAACTTGTTACACGAATTTCAGTAAGAATTGGGGGGGCACCTTGTTACATTAATTATTAATCGGTTGCAGTGCATTTTGGGAGGGTAAAAAGTAAAAAAAAAGCTACTACTACTTTTGTAAAAACATGCAATATAAAACGTTGTTGTGTGTCCCTCCGCGTACAGCTCGAAATTGCCCTTTCCAGATTTAAATCTGGGACCTCCGATTCTTCAACAACGGTAACAAACAATCAAAGACAAACTGAAATTTGAAATCATGGGCCCCGCTGTTCCATTCCATCAATCCAAACGCGTTCACCGAAATGCATCATTACCCGTGATTCGGTGGGTCCTCCTTTCCATGTCTCGTGTCTTATTCGTTTCTTTTTTATTCTTACGGACGAAAACATGTGTTGGTATTTTTATTATATTATTATATTTTATTATATAAAATTTTATATATTAAAATAATACTTCTTATTATGTATAAGTTAATGTGCATATTACTTTTAATTTAATATATTTTATAATATATACATAATTTTACTTTTCACATATTTTTTATATTTATTTATTTCTCTTATTTTTCTTTTTACTACATATCTTATTTTAAAATATATAAAAAATTCCTTAGAATGAGCAAAGATAAAAATAAAAATAAGAAGAAAAAATTTAACACGTGACATAATAATATTATCATTTCAATATTTCACTAATGCATTTATCAAATAGAATGATATTCAAATATGTATTATAAATAATTTGGTCAAATATGTATAGATAGACATGTATTTACAAAAATAATATATTAATTTACTATGTTATCATAACAAATAAAGAGACATACGAAGTACAATTATATATACATTACAAGACATATTAAACTAAAACTAACATAAATATACATATAATAAGAGATAATATTTCAATATATTAATTTTTGTACAATAAAATACAATAATACAATAGAAATACGAACACACAAGCGTGACAATACTTGTGTTTTCACTAGTTGCAATAAGGGGTTTCAAAAAAATTGAAGGACAAAGTTGTCTTGTAAATAAAGTGACCAAAAGGCTATCATCATATTGTGCATTAGTAGTACCAAAGGCAATCATTTACTAGCTCATTGAACTTGTATATGATTATTCACAAACTATTTTCGGACGTAAAAGTGCATTTTTATATTATCCAATTTTTCATTTTTATTGCTCAAAATTGGATATATATTAATTTATTAACTACATGTTTATATTTTCTCATTTGAGTCATTTCACTTAATTTGGTATTGAATTCAAAAGGGAGCTTCTCTAATATAATTATGTTTTATATACAGTAACAATGTTACAATTTTAGGTATTAATAATTATGTAAGCAACCTTTTATAAATACTTAGTGATTTTTATCATTAAGATGCTTTGGAAAGTAGATATTGGTCAATGCTACCTTTTCCATGTTGTTTAATCTAATTACAATGTTTTCAAATTGTCACTTATCTAAATCTTGGAGTATTTATATACAACTTATAATACTTTTCAACAATGGATCCACACGTGTATACCAAACCGTCAAATAGTATGCATATTTTATGACTTTATTTATGTAATAAGTAGCTTTATATATATCCCATGAATAAATTCTGCTACTTTGAATTCATGATGAAGGAACATATGGTAGCGCTTGTGCTAGTCATAAGCTTTTGTCTATGTTTTATATTTATAACTATTGATAGAAAAAAAATTAAAACTTGTATCCTCAAACTTCAAGGTATAGACTAAGAAAAACCCACATGATATAACTGTTGTTGCATAACACTATATACATCTATGAGGTGTTGGTAAACAAATGGTGGGAGGTCAAGTGTCATGCTAGGTGGAAAGGGAACAAAGATATGGGAAGAATTCCTAAATAGGAGGTGCACTTGATGGAAGCACGTTTCTTGCAAATACTTTGGTTATTGTGTGTTTCTTATTTCTTTGGAAATGAAACTATTAGATAAATACTTTTTTTTCTTTTCTTTTGGGATTTGTACTATATCTTCTATGTGTTAACAAGTTAGAAGAAATAGTTACTCGATTACTTGATATTTATTAAGTGTGTGTGTGTGTGTATATATCCAACATGACATGTTTGAAATTGTATGATCTAGGAATATCATTGGTAGGCCTGTTAATGAATAAAAATTAAGGATGGATAGCATATAGTTTCAAACCTAAACATATTCATAAAGACAAAATAATAATAATAATAAAGAGTACAATGAAAAATCATTATCTTTCCATTAATCATTCAACTCTTATCATTCTCAAGTAAGCAATGACCAAGATGCATGTTCTTTGCCTGGGGTGAAGGGCTCTCTAGGGGACATTCAACTCTTATCTTTCTTTTAGTTGCATCGATCGTGATCATCTCATAAATGCACACCTTAGTCTAAATCACAATAAGTAAAAAAATCATTTTTTAAAAGAATAGAAAAAAGAGTTGCACACACACACACACACACACACACACACACCTCTCAATGAATTTTCCAACTTCATGACTTCATCCACCCCATATTTTATATGTTGCACTTGTGTCTCCCATAGCTGATAACTAACTTTACGTGTGTGCCACTGAAAATAATTATAATCAACCAATTAAATTATCGGCGCATTTTCATCGACAAATCGAGAAAGAATAAATCAAATTTCACTTTCGGTTTGAAATTAGATCAATTTTACGGGTGTTCGACAAAATAGAAGAATCAAACTAACTAAATTAGGATAAGAGAGAGATAGGGTTCGGTCAAAGTCCGAAGGGAAGGAAAATGAAGATTCTATTTTGAAGGTTGATACACATTTCACTATTTTAAGGTTTTCCATCTTCTTTAGTTTTATTAGATTCCTTGAATGTTCTTCATTTTGAAGTCTAACATATAACATATTATCTCAACAATGGTAGTTTTTGTCAACATAAAATTGAAATATAGAAGGTTAACAGTTAGTTCTTCCACTTTTCATTTGTCTGAAAAGAAAAAATGAAGGATCAAAGACAAATAAGCATTGTACAATGCACATGCCTTGTTCCTCTTGAAAACCTTCAAAATATCTTTAGATGAATTCACCCGACATTAAACAACTTTTATAAGACAATAAAGAGAATTCCAAAAAAAAAATGGAGCAAAAGAGAATTAATTATTACACTAAAACATGCAATCCTCCCTTTACATCAACCTCAAATTTCTGAAATTAAAAAATAAATTTATCACACAATCTCATAAACCTCTTTGGATTTGATTATTCATCAACTTCTCTTAAATCTCCTAAACCTGAAACCACAAAAATTGAAGTGAATATAAAAAATTCACGAAATGGGAATGAATTGGTTTTGAAAAGATTAACAAAGAAAAAGACAAAAGGTTAAAAGAAAAAATAAAACCATCACTTAGTGTTACAGATCTGGAAAAAAGAAAGCAAGAAGTTTATAGTTAGAGAAAGATAAAATAAAGTAGTAGTTGGAAAGAGATTTCACGTAAGTGTGACAGAGGTAGTAGTTAAATTTTATGGGAGAGGTAGGAGTTACGTTAAGAAGGGTGAGATAATGGAAACCAAATTATTTTAGATATAACGCCATAATAATGGGAACTAAAAGATGAGAGAGTGTGAGGTTACCAAATATTAGAAAATGAGGAGTGCGTAGTTATTCAGTTTTCAAGTATAGTTTCAACAAATTGAAAGTTACAAATTTACATCACTCAGATGGAATAATGTATAATAAACAAATTTACATTAACATTTGAGGATAAAGGTATAAAAAAAAGTGGAGATTAAGCAAAAGATATTTCCTTTATCTATTGTTATAGGTAAATAAATGATACTATAATAAACAAAGATAATCCATATTTATAATTTATGCGTAATAAAAAAATTGTACAATTCAAAATGAGATCACAGGGGATGTGATAAAGAGAAATAGAAAGGAAAAATAATGTTATAAAAATATTATATAAGTAATATAACTCATAAATTAATGTATTATGTATACATTTGAAAAATGAATAATCAATTTTTTCAACAATTATCCATCTGCTCTTTGATAGGAAAATAATTGTACTATATAAGATGCAATTACGTATGTTTAATTTTTTATTCTTTGAAAAACTGCATTGAAACGTAATTTATTAATATCATTTTGTTTATAAAAATAAACGAAAGCCATACGTGTGTGTATAGAGTTATGAATAATTGAGGTTTTTATGATTTTATCTCTTCACTTATATAGGTACAAATATTCCTTATCGTCTATCGATTTGCTCACCCAATAAACTTGATTCGTTTGCTATGTAAAAGAATACATTTTTTTTTTAAATTGAAGAATATGTAAAAGAATACAATCCTAGTTCCACACGTTATTTATTTCATATTATATGAGAGAAAACTGACGAATGTGTTTATTCTTTCTCGGTCTTATCGTCTCTCTTTCTCTGGGTGGATTTATCCAACAATTACAAGCAATCCTTGCCACATGGAAGCTTCGCAATTTCGAAAAATTTTTAAGCTTTTCTGTAAGCAAATTATCAAGTGGACGGCACAAACTTGTATTTGGGGTTGGGGAGGAAAAAACCTTACTACATTATTAAAATGGGACCCACTCATATAGCAGAATTACAGCTGCATCCATCCTAAGTAGCAAATTAAACGCTGATGCTTCTTGGATCCTGCTACGTGCTACCCACATCCGCGTATAAGAGAATTTGAAATTTTTAACGAAAATAAATGGGGGTTAAATAAAAGATATAATTTACATAACATTTATTTATTATTTTTATTATTAAGATCTTGAATCAAATAATAACCTGAGTAAATACTGTGTTGTGCCAAGAATGAAGTAATTCAGAGTAAACTATAAACTTCAACAATCAAATTGAACAAAGAAAGTGTAAACACAATCAATATATTCGAACAAGTCACTTCTTATTTATTTCTCCCCTTTTGTGTTTGTGAAAATACAAAGTTTCTTTCAAACAGTTTCAAACTTTCTCACAATTACAAGAGAAAGAAAATTACAATGAAAACATAAACGGAACACTGTAACTAAAAGCTAAGCATCTTAAGCTATTTATAGCCTAAGCTTCTAACAACTAACCCCTATAACAGTTATAACTGAAAACTGTTATAGAGAAAATAACCGCTAACAGAAATAACTGTTTTACAAAATCATTGTTAAAAGTAAAACTAAGTTTATTGAACCAATTACCGACATGCCACATGCTCTAAACTATTAGGATTGACTTAGTGGTGGAAAATTATTGTAGTATACACAAATACATAAGTTATAACCTCTCTATCACCACTGTAAAATAAAAAACATGCACTGCTAGTTAAACACAAAACTCGTTGATGCTTCTTTAATATGTCGTAGCATTTTAATTGAAAATATTCATATATTGTTATTTGATTTGAAAATTTGATTCTATGATATATAAAGAATTTGATTTAAATTTCTCTCTGATTTTTTTTGCTATATTACTAAATAGTGCTTTGTAATTATGGAAATTTGTAAATGTAGCATTTGATGTTTTCTTTCTCTTTTTTAACTAGGGTATATGTTGGCGGTTGATAACGAAGTTGTTCGGTTAGATCAAGAAAATCCCATCAACGTTGAGTTTGGTTTAAGCTATGAGTTGTATAGCTAAAAAAATATGTGCTCCTATAAAGAAGTGAGCAAAGCATTCACCCAATTTTGCAAATTTAACTGTTTTGATTAGGAGTGAGAATTAGAAGGTATCCTAGCTAATTGAACATTGACGTCTTACCTTCAAAGTTCATGCAAATAGCCAAATATCATTCAGGTTAAGATAGATGTAGGAAAAATATAACACTTTGTTTTTCAGGTAAGGTGGACCATAACGTAAACATAATGCTCTATACAATAACGTTTGGATTATCATTACGATTTGGAAAGGAGCATATGGGCTAACATATCTTAGTGAGATTGCTAATTGATATCTGGGCTGCTGTTGGGTGCTTTCTCTCCCAATCATTCCAAAACATGCAGCAGCTCCATGTCACCATGTGGGCTAGGTCTCATTCGGTTGGTCTAGAGTCATCACGTACATGTCCATTTGGCCATTTCTAATTGCCTGGCCTTCACTCTCGTTCATCTTCAATCGTTGTTCCACTTCCAAGTTCCACGACTGAAGAGTCTAATGCAGAGTTCAACAAGGTAATTAACATTCCTTAAACTCAATTTCCTAAATAAAGTTGAAACTCAAATCTTATTTCATTTCAACAATTCATAAGTTTCCCATTTTAAATTAACCCTTCATTCCTCTAAAATGCTTTTTTTGCTCATGCTAATTAAATCAGATTTAGAAGACAAAAAAAAAAAAAGTTCAAGAAATCAAAGTAACTCATGGTGATCAAATTGTCCGGTGTTGTACTGTTGTTCTTTCTCTTCCAACCTTAGGTGGGTATGTAATAATCTTCAGGCGTTTGATAGGTACAAGTTCCATGTTTAGGTGTACACCTAGCTAGATATTGGTGGCTTTGCAACTATCAACTAATATTGCTACACCACATTCCTAAGTCTCAAGGCATGATTTTTTTTTCTATACTGAGAGGAGTTTCATGAATTCTTCGGAAAAATGAATAAAATTTGTTTGATTGATCATTAAAAATATTTAGATAATTTTTTTAGGAATTAAAGAGTTATAATTTTTTTATCAATTATTTTAATTATTTATCACATTATATAATTTAATAACAAATAATATGATGTCTTTATTGTAATAAAAAAATTAAACTCCAAAAAATAAGATTTTCACATTCTCTCATAGGAAAATTTTCATGAAAAAGTAATTAAAATATATTCATTAATGTTATTTAAAAAAAATACATATTACACATGCAAAACTAAGGTAACACTTAATTTGAATGTTTATTTTATGTTTTCATTTTCTTCTGAAAATAATTTTTATTTTCATATTTTCAAGATTTAGAAAACATATATTGAGAAAAAAATATTCTAAAATATCATTGCATTTTCATTTTTTCAAAAAAGTTGAAAACATTTGTTATTTTAAAGTTTGAGTCCGTTTTTGAAAATATTTTTAAAAAACTATTTTTAGATTTCAAACAAATATATTTTCACTTTTATTTTATATTTTCTTTGAAAATAAAAAAAAAATTCAAATCAAATATCACCTTAAGTTTCTGGATCTATAATTTCTAGAAAATAAAAAATTTATCGCTCCCTAAATAGAAGATCCTATATGAGATGATTGGAGAGCAAATCGTCTCAATCCTGGATAAAAAAAGAAAAAAAAAAGAGCAAATGCTATTTACGGGTCACTCTGTCCATTCCTTTTAATTTCAAAGAAAGGTAGCTACGCAAGCAAACTAAGTTGGGATGATATTCTATTTTTGATGGGTTTAAATTGTGCCAATTCGTTAAATGGATAAGAAAAAGCAGTACCCACTGAAATAGACACCGCCGTCCCACTCTAGTTGAATAAGACTGTTACACGTAACAATATTGTGTACCTAGTCATGACATGGAGCCAAGTAAAAATAAATCTTTCTCAATTAATAGTTTTAAATAATATCTCTCTCTTTTTTTTTATAAGAAACAAGTTATAATATAAAATATTTGTTTCTTATAATAAGATACATATGTACTATTATTTTTCAATCCTAGAAAAATATCAACAATGTTTGCATTAGGTGTCGAATAAATTTAGTATATGAACAAATTTGAATAATTGATCCTGCTGTAATACGTGATAATATTAACTAATTTTATTTATTTATTTTAATACATCGTATTATCTCTTACGTGTATACTTTTTTTTTTCTTTATCTATTTTTTTTACTCTAACTGTTGAACAGAGTATGATATCTGCGTAACTTTTGCCAGCTAATGGTTATGACGCTGACTTGACAAGTAGGCAGGGGTGTAATAATAATTTAAAAACTAGGACAAAGAAAGAATACACAGGTTGTTTTGTTTGTTTGTTTTAATGACGATGATGGAGGAGAATCCACAGGTTTAAAGAAAGTACTATCCTATCCTAAGAAAAGCGCGCATGACGAGTGATGTGGCTAGCTTCTATATATTCCAACCCCACTTGCATCCCGTTATCACAAAGAAGTTTTCAGTTTGCAGAGATGGAAAAGAAAGAGAGAAAGATCATGGTGGCTGTGGATGAGAGCCAAGAGAGCATGTATGCACTTTCCTGGTGCATCACCAATCTCATCTCCCAAACCAACAAGCTTGTTCTGCTTTATGTCAGGCCACCTTCTGCTTTCTACTCCTTGGATGCCGCAGGTTTGTTATTTTCACTTTCTTAATTATTATTTCAGCCTTTTGCACTAACTTATATAATAGTAATTGCTTAATTTACCTAGGAGTAATATTAGGTGATGTGAAGGGGAAGGGATATAATTTATTTTGAATTCCATGGGTTACACTTTATATACATTGCTACGTTAATATAGTGTAACCTGGGAGTGGTGTTGGTATTTTTAATTTTATTGAACAATTCTTGTATATAGGTTGGCGTATCTTTGTGTCACATATATATATATATATCATTTTTTTAAAATTGCTTAATTTACCGTATTTTACAACAGGGTATAACTTTTCCTCTGATGTTGTTGATGCTATGGAAAAGTACAGTATGCACTTGACTAATTCAGTCATGGAAAGAGCTGAAGCTGTTTGCAGAGACTTGAATGCTACTAATGTAATATTGTAACGCTACTTTATGTGTGTGTATAATATATATATTTCCCTTTTTAATTTTCGGGTTTATATATTTTTTTTTTCATTCTTTGAAATTAATTGGGATTTTGCAGATCAATATGGAGAGAGTGGTTGGTGTAGGACATCCCAAGAATGTAATATGTAGTGCTGTGAAGAAACTAGAGGCTGACACCTTGGTCATGGGAACTCATGGCTATGGATTCTTTAAGAGGTAACTACTATTGATTTTTCTTGGAGGCACCTACTATATAGTACTATATATGACTAAATTGCTTTCTTCTTTCTAACTTAACTTGCAGGGCCCTCCTTGGAAGTGTCAGTGATCACTGTGCCAAGCATGCAAAGTGTCCTGTTGTAATCGTGAAGCAGCCATAAGAGATCAATTTGGTTACCTTTTCTCACTGCATACCTTCTTAGTGGTTGGATTGGATTCTCAGGAAGCAGCTTCCGGGGCATACCTTTAACCACTACACATGCATGCACCCTCTTGTTGCCTACAATTTGTGTATATATGTGGCATTTCTTTGTTGTTGTTGTTGAATCATGATACAGAGGTAGTGTTCCAAAGGTTAGAAATCATGAATTAATATAAACAACCCCAAACTCCTAGTACTACCACTTGCACAAAGATGACTACAAATCTTCCGAGTTACCAGGACTAACCCTTTAATTAATTTACCATTTCAAACCTTACTCAAATGTAACAAACACAAACCGGAAGGTAAGAGGTACTATTGCATGTCTCGCTAAATGCCTAGTAAGTCTTCGCATTAATTAGTGATATGACAAGTGTACCAAATTAATGTCCCTCCAAATATTGCAAAGATTAGTTATTCCTAAATCCTAATTGAAGAAGAGACGTGGAGGAGTGGCTTTTGATATTTTGGACAAGCAAAGCAATGATTTTGTGGGAAAAAAAACTTATATGAACTAGATAGGGCTGGCCCAACATTGTTTTGGGTTAAATCAAACTTTTAGATTCTTTTTAAAATTATCAAAATGATATTCATATTTTTAAAATTTTTCTTTCAAAATATTTTAGATGTAAAATTATTTATTAAATCATTATAATCCATTTCATTTAAGATTTCTTTTTCAATTGATAATCATCCTTTTTTTTACAATGGTCGCATTGAGGATCAAACTTATGACCTCAGGTATATTACTCGATTTAACTCTCATCATTAGGCCAACTCTAATAGTGTATAACATAGTCAATCTATTTGATATTCTTTTAAGACATAGTTGGTCGTTAAATAAATTTTTGTTAGTTTTAGCTTTAAAAAAAGTTTCACTGAACCAATGTTTACTTGAATTGATAAATATGACAAAGAAAAGACTACTGAAGTATAAAGAAAATAATGGTGCTATTAACTACGTAATTCATTTTTGTGGGAAGAGAAAGTTTTTTTTTTCTTTTTTCCTTTTCCCTTTGTTTAGAGGGAAGAGAAAGTTGAAATAAAAGAAAGGCATTTCATAATAAAACAATATTTAATAAATTTTAGTAAATTAATATTATTTATTAAATAGTATATTTTTTAAAATATCATTAGAGGAAAAACAAACGGAATCTAAAGCAGTTATTTTTTACGGCCTCTGCTTTTGGGCCAGCTCTAAAATTAGTTTCCTTTATAGTACTGAGCTTGAGAAGCCCCAACCTACATTCACCAACGATTGAGGATTCTTTTTTGGAATATGCTAAATACACTATATGAAGTTCTTATACACCATATATGAACAGTGCATGGATGAAAATACTCTTCGCAGTTTCAGGTTATGAATTCCGTAACCTTTATACAGATTCGTCAATCCATAAGTTTTTTTTTTTTTAAGTTATACGGATTGGACAATCCGTATGACTATATACAACTCATTAATTATATGTGTATTAAATATACATTAAAAATTTAGTGTTATATGTATCAACATTAATTATTTTTTAGCATAATTGACCTATTAGCTCAATTGGTTGGAGCGTCATGTTAACAATGTAGAAGTCGCAGGTTCGAGACCTATTACATTATTTGAAAAATTATATTTTAATTTTAAAAAAATACTTACTTACGAATTGGCCCATATGGATTGCCAACTTAAAAAAAAAATCTTATGAATTGACAAATCTGTTCATGCATTGTTCATATATGATGTATAAGAACTTTATATAGTGTATTTAGCATATTCCTTTTTTTAATCCGTGAAAATTAAAAATAATGTTAAGAATTTACAACAACTCACATTCATTCTTATTCAATTAACTAAATTAAACTATTTTGATCAACCATTCATGAATGTTAGAAAACAAATTTTTAATTAACGGTAAAGTACTTTTGTAAATTTTATGATTCCTATTGAGCCAAATACTCGATGAAACAAAAAGAAAATAAGGTATAATAATAAAAATAGATTACGTTAGTTTTCTCCTAAACAGTTTTTTTAGATGTGCTAAACACAAAGTTGAACTGCACTCATTAAGGATAAGAGGATAGCTAGAAAAATTTTGAATAAGGGTAACAAATAATTTCGGTTCCTTAAAATATTGATTTTAATCTCTGTAAATTTAATATTTTTTAATTCTTACGTTTATCAAAAGTAATGTGCTTGTAATCTTTGGCAGGAAATATAAACACACATTTCTAGACAAATATAAAAACTAAAAATGTTATATTTTGTTTAGGAATTAAATCCAATATTATAGGGATGTAACCAATCTATTATTATGAATTGAACAATTAATTAGATACAGTTTGTCTTTAAAAGTTAAATTGACAGTTGGCAAATCACTTTGGCCTGGATAAAATTCAGTTGAATTTATCATTCATAAAAAAAATCAGTTGAATTGATCAGATTAACTGTTTAAACCAAATAATCAGGAAATTATTGCTTAATATTTTTTTATATCTCATATTATTTTAATTTTATGTTGTTAATACTTAATAGCATGAAAAGTATTTTTATGACGTCAGTTGATTGGAGCAATCAGTTTAAAAGGTGGAAATTAAAACTCGGCTCTCATTGGACATACTCTTCAATCCATTTGTTAACTTTTATCTTTTTTTAGAGAACTTTTATCTTAATTACCATAAAAGTCATACTTATTACACTAGTAGTGTAACTTTTTCTATTGATTTATGGTGTAACTTTTTCATTTTTTTATTACTTTTTTTACATTAATTAGTGCATTAAATTTCACTAAACACCTATAAAATGCAACATAAGTAATTAGTAGTTTGGATGTTTTAAGCATATAACAGATATTTAATTCCTAACTATATGAATAAAATAATATTTGTGAGAATAAAAGTTACCCTTAAATCTGATACTTTACTTTTTTTTTTATGATTAGTTTCATAATTTCATTAGAAAAAAATGAATTGTAAATCTTATTCTTTTTTATCAATGAAATCCAAAAATGACTCTAATCTTAATTCTTTACCATCTAACTAGTGTCTATTATTAGAATTTGGGATGCTAATTTTTTATCATCTAACTAGTTTCTATTATTACAATTTGAAATGCCAAGTTTCCAGAAAAGTTCGCCTTGAATCATGCCACAATACCCGTGGTTCCTTCCACAGGAGGTCAAGCTCACGACCAAACCAATTCGTCTTAATTCACGTCGTTGATGACTCATCAAATTAATGATAGCCTACAACATAGGCTAATTATTTAATTCATTAATTGATGCTTTTAATGCATGTACATTTTCTGTTGACTACTACCCCTCGACCGAAAAAGGTTACAAGGTTACAATTATACGACCCGCAAGCAACAAAAACTTCATTTTAATCCAGTAGGACGTCACTAGCAATAGAAGGAAACACAAAACAGAGAGAGAATTTGGAGTGCTCATGAAAATTGTACTGTATCATCACATATTCACATACCATCCATAATAACCTAATCCAGTTAGTTAAAGACAGAGTATAGTTGAACGGTTCCGTCAATTGCCTATTAGGTAAACGAATTCTGCAACAACAATCTAATTTGGAAAAAAAATTCTGCAATTACTTATAAAAAAAAATAATACAAATTATTGTTATGTATAAGTTTAACCCAATAAACTAATTTTAACTTATGTATAGATCAAGGCTAAATTGCAATTTGAAATCATCTCAGGCTAAATTGCAAAATCGTATATAAGAAATTAAGGTGGGAACAAAATTTTAATTTAACCAAAGATTAACCTTACTTTTTAATTAATTTCAACAGCATTCTAAATGTTTCCCAACAAATTTATTGAAACAAATCATATCTATATATCACCTGTTTTACCTTTTATCTCAATCCAAATCGCCATCTCCGGCTAGAAATAAAGATCACAACACATCATAACTGTGTGGCATTGGTTCGTTTAAGGAAAAATAAAATAAATGTGGCAGACATCCTATACCAAAGTCAAACTTGGAAGTGACATTGTAACCGACACAAAGGAACTTTCTAGTCCACCCTTATGTGCGTCACAAGATGGAGCGGTTTAACCAACCTCAAACCCCAATATAATGCAGCCCTAACCCAAACCCCTTTAGTTAAACTCAATTCACCCAACCAGCAAAATAGAAGAAAAATTCTGAGAAATGGGAAACCAAGTCTCAGAAGTGAGGGGCAAAATAGTAATGTGGGATGGTTCGGTGCAGGAAATAGAGCAATCTTTGACAGTGGCAGAGCTGATGCTGGAGCACCCAGAGCAAGTGGTGGTTGAGTTGCATTCAGCAGTGAAGCAGAAAAGGGCAACGGCATTGCCAGCAGATAACAAGTTAGAGACAAACAAGGTGTATCTGATGCTTCCCATTAAGCGAGGGAAGCCCCTTGGATTAAGCGGGGAAGAAACTCGGCGCATTCTGTTGATCCTTAATTCTGCTCTGCAACACTCCAAGTGTCTTCTGGGTTCTTCTTCCAAGTTTCTTCCCTGGCTCACGCGTCTGTGCCAGAACACTACTACAATTGTGGAACCCCAGAGAAAGGAAATAACTGAAGAAGAACAAGAGAGGTGCCACTTGTTTTTGCCGGAAATCTTTGAAGGAAGGCCTGAATACTTGAATAGGCAGGTTTCAGGGAAAGGCTGGAAGCCTACTCTGGACACCATTAAGGAGAATAATATTCACAGAAAACTCACTCACTGGTTGTTCCTCAAGACCTTTTAGTCATACTTTCCCTTTTTAAATTCTACCAAACTTTTATATGCAGTTGGTTTAACTGTTTTTGGTACTATTTTTTTCAGTTGGAGTTTTATTGCGATGATCTAATGAAAATTTGCAGTGAGTGTCAGAATGGATTATCGACATAAAACTCTGCTTTTAATTTGAAAGTGATACCAAAAACATTTTAAACCAACTGGATGTATTTTTGTTTTTTAAGTATAGTTGTTAATTAAAGAAAATCTTTGTGGCTTTATGTGGGTACTAAATGTAAGAACGTAAACAGAGAGTTTATTGTATGTATTTAAACTTCTGTGACAGGACAGTGAAGCTACCCAAATGAAACTGGGAAGTCCTTCCTTCCGTTTTATTTGGGAGGTCACAAATATTTTGCATGAGAAACATATTATTCAAGTTGGATAGATAGGATTTCGTTTATTTATTAAATAGATAGGATCATTATGAGTAATAAAAAATTGTTTTGGAGTATTCCTTTCATGGATCTGTTCCTTTTTAAATTGAATTTAGCAAAGTTGAAAGCTTTCGGATTAGAACATTACTATATGCTACTATATATGCTTTACACTTCTAGTCTTGTACACAGGGTATTTATCCATTTCACAAAAAATAAGGTCGCTTGGTTTTTTTTTTTTCCATTTTCAGCTATAAAAATGATTTCCTTTTTTCAAAATTAACTTTGTACAGAAATCGCTGAAAACATAAAAATAGAAAACAATAAAGAAAATTGACAAAAAAAATATTTCCTCAAATCAAATAGTAACGTTAAATAATTAAATTAGTGATGCTAAATTTATAATTTATATATTTTTTCATTGATTATGTATAATTTATATATTTTTAAATTTTATATAATTTATATATTGACAATTTTTTCCCTCAAATCAAATAACTTTTAAATAATTAAGTTAATTTTTATAAATTTTTCAATAATTTATATTATTTTAAAAAAAAGTTGCTCTTAAAAACAATAGAATTTTAAAAAAAATTCACCTAATTAATTAATTGATGTATTTTCACTTAAGTTCATGAAATTAATTTATAATATTTATTGTCCATTGATCATAAAAGTTATTAATCAAGAGAATTTCAATAAAATAAATAAATCAATCTATAATTTGAAAGAGAAGAAAAAGAAGCAAACTTTTCAAAATATTCCTATAAGAAACACTAGAGATAATATTTAACTATGTACATGCAAAGTGTTCATATAATTTATTTTTTACTTAAATTTTGATATTACAAAGAAGAAAAGGAAGAAAAAAAAAAAACCCTTATAATCTCAATTCCTACACTTCTGCATTTCCCGAGATTATATAAACAGGAAAATAGCCACAAGTCCACAGCTAATTATGAAAATCATACAGTTGTACAATCCGTTTGGCATACCTGATTAAGCAAACTATAAGTATCATTCAAAGCAATATAATGCAAACCCTCATAACAATCTAATAAAAACATCATAAACCAAGAATTACATCATAAAAAGGAACCAACACAATAGACTTTGTTAGTGACAAACGCTCATAACGTTAAATGCTGCACTAGAATCTAACAGTGACAACATAAGAATTTTTTTGAACTTAACAACAATATCTTTACTACTAACACTGTAAAAAATAAACCAAGAAAAGACAAGAAGAAACTTCCGAGGCTGGATTTTATATGTGCATAAGGCTCACTAATACTAATGTTTGTTACAACTCGTTACAAATGGTCCTTTTGCGAAAATAAAACCCAAGTTTTTCTGAAATTATAACATCAATTAAATAAACAAAATCTGTGAGTATGTTATAAGTAAAAAGGAGGCTCGTTTTCTTTTCACTGTCAATTATCAATTAGACATCATAAAGATCACAATTAGTTAATGGAACATACTTAAAATAAAATATAAAAAAAACGATGCATACGAAGTAAAAAATAGCAGCATTAATTTTAGTCTGACTATGAAAAATACCAGCTCATAAATTATTCTTTAATAATCAAAATGTACATTTAGTACTTTAAGTAAGTTACTAATGCCGCAAAAAAACTGACTACATTGGGGGTGGTCCTGGTCCTGGGTATACCCAGCCCATTACCCATTAATCAATCAGACCCACTAACTCAAACCGAGCAAAAAAAATCAATATTACAAAGAACGGTGAAGGAGACCAGTGAAGAGAGAGAAGATAAATGCAGAAAATAAATAGGAAATTAGAGAGGCGGGTGAGTGAATGAGAAGAGAATATGAATGAATATAAGGAAGTTTTATTCAATAAAGAAAAACTAACAAAGAAGTATCTCTAAAACTCTCTTTGTATTTTATCTAAACGATGTCCTTTAACATGGCGAGGACCTTTTTGGATAGAAAATAAAATGTTACCATATAGATTACATGAATTGAACTATCACAAATAATTGATGAATGATATTTATAATTTAATTTGATTGTTACTCTATCATATCAATCATTTTTTGACCGACCTAGAAATTTAAGTCTTTTTGTACTTACACACTTGAGACTGGAGGACTATATACTGTATCAATCATTCACTAATCGGCTCAAGTCTTCTTCGATTGGTTGTCAATCAATATCACATTGGTAATGTTACACCATTCATGTAACCTCATGTGAAACTGATCACTTAAGAAATGTAGTTACAAAGTACTCATAAAAACAATTAACGAAAAATTAAAAGATAAGGACAATTACTACTAGGCAGAGGGGGAAGCTTGTGAATAAAGATCCCTACAATAGAATTAAGGAAATAAATTACATTTATTTATGTTGAATATTTTTGGACTAGGTCTTGTAAATCCTTTATAAGACTTAGTTACAAGAATAATTACAATATTTGATGAATAGTTCAGGCATAGGCATCATGACCTAAACTAATACAATATTTTCTCTTTAAGAGTCTCCATCTAGATTAACACTTAAACAAATATCTTCATTTTGATAGAATATGTTTCAAAATGTTACAAAAGAAGAAGAATTAGGAAGACTTTACTTTGTCTGATGACTATGTTTCATTTTGCCAAACGAAATTGAAAGTGTAGCTATTCATGAGTTCAAGTCCAAACTATAAATAATAAAATTCAATGCCAACAACAGTATTAGGCCTTGAAAAAAGTTCTGGGGGAGCTGTCTCATACCCCCCACAGGGACAGCTCAACCTCTAGGATGCTCACAGATAGATGGGTTAGTACAATGTTTTCAACCATTTCCTTTTTCTTTAGTAGAGTAAATCATTTCAATGACATCTTCTTTCAATATCCTACTAAATATTTTGCAAGATATTTATTTGTGTCTAGATATCAATTGCTAACTTTTTAAACCATAATTTAACACTTTGGCCACCACTTCACACTGTATACCTAGCAAATAATTTGGGTTGTTTCCCAAACTTGTATTGCTGGGAAAACATCCATGCCAAGGAAAAGATTGAAATGTTGAAGACTAAAAGGAAAGGTTGATTTATTTATTTTGCAAAAGTTTGAAATTCATCATTTATTTTTGGAGGAAGGATTTGTGAAATAAGTCCAAAAAACGTTCCATCAATGGAGGAAACATATTGAAAAGTCATATATAACAGAATTTTTATTAGTTAATTGTGCATTAAAATTAAATTTAGAGGGTATTTAGCAAGTCATTTTAGTAGGTTATAAACTACTTTGATTAATTTATTTGACACAAACTTATTTTAGTACTTTCTAACTTATTTTTAAATGTTACTTCAACTAACTTATGAAACTTGATAAAACAAAATTAACTTGTGAAAATAAACTTACTTATTTTTAAAATTTAGAAATTCTTGTACCTATTTTAACATTCAATTAACTTATAATTTTTCAGTTAGATTTTAAGCTTATTTTACACACACTACAAAAATGAAAACGTATAGTCCAGCAAAGTTATATCTTTTCGCAATTAGAATTGTGCTATTGTCACGGGCTCACCATTTTTCTTAAATCTCAAGCAACAGTTACGTAAATATGAACATAAATATGATTGTCCATTGTTTCCCTTTTTTTTTTGGTTCAGGAAAGTGATCATGATTTCAGTTGCAAAAGGGTTATGGAGCATAGAGCATATGCTGATGACCATTACGGGCCGGGTAATAAGGTTCAGGTGTCTTTCAGTATGGGCTGGCAACCTCACTTTTTCATCTAACCGATGAAAACAGAAGAAGTTATAATGGTCATCCCAAAAGATCGTAATAAATAATGCCGAAAGAGGTGAAGTCTTAAATAAAGACTACCCAACCCTTCTAACAATAAACTGTTCTCCTTGGAACCTAGAACGACGGCTTATAATGCACTTCTTTCTTTCCTTTTTTTTTTTATAATATCAACTTTTTTGGAAAAAGCCAAATTAGTAGCGTCTCAAAATAGGAGAAAAATAAAAAAAAAAAAAAAAAGAGAAGCACTACTTATTCACGCCATCCATTCAAAAAAATATGAAAAAATTATATATAATATATAATCAAAATTTATTATATATAACATGAGATTTATACTAAGCATATTACCTTATATATTTATATTATCTGTTTCAGAATAGGTTTCTTAAGGTTTGAGGTTTTTTATCCAGAATATGAATGTGTAATCTTTTCTATCTTATAGGTTTATTATGAGTGTACAACCCTTCAGGCTTAAGCATTGTGACACACGAGGCTAAATATTTGAGGACCTCAATTCAAAGACGATCAGAGGATACCAAAGAATACACAATCCCTTAATCTCAAGTATTTGTGGTGCGAAGATGCTAAAATATGCGGACCTCACCTCAAAGAAGACTGAAGGGTACAATAATCAACATGACCCCTTAAAGATTACATGGTGCATGTAATGGCCTCCAAAAAAAAAAGACCAATATAATGGGTGTAGTTTTTGCATTAGATGTGACTGTAAGAATCTTTTAAAAAAAATGAAATTGCATTATTACCATTAACTATAAATTTTAATTTAAGGATAAGTGTTTGATCAAACAAATGATATCAAAGTAAAGTTGTGGATTTAAATTTATCATGTAAATCCAAAAATGTCTAGTAAAGTGATTAATGTATCACAGTTAAGGTTTAATTATTCGGATAATACTCAAGTTCAATTCTTGGCAGAAATAATTATTGATCAAATTTTACTTATTTTTTGACCGAATTTTAGATTAGTCAGAATTCATTTTCTTTGATTAATTAGAAGGTTAAGAAGAAGAAAAACCCAAAAATACCTATGATGGATAAAGTCTCTTAAACTATATGATTTTAAGAATTCTTAAGAAAATAAGTTACACCCAAAATTGATTATGATCCAACTAGTCATTTACTCATGCCTATCTTTCATCTGACTGAAACTTAATAACATATGCAACAGAATTAAGTCTAGTTGACCTAATATATAAATTTTAATGTCTTTTTAAAATGTTTCTGAAAAAAGTTTACCGAAATATGGCTTAGAATAGATGAGTACTCTTAAACTCTCCTATACCTATATCCTAGAGTCATGGAATCTACCACATAACACTCGTTGCATAGTAGAAGCGATGAATGTCTTACCTATTCAATGCTAAATTACATGGGGACGGTAGATTCTGGCTCCATCACATACGCACACCTAAGTTTATACTAACAAATCCACCAACTTCATTTCTTCAATATCTGTAACTATTTATTATCCCCGGCCCTGCCAGATGTGATCCTACAATACTTGTGGAGGGAACAGTGTTACCAACTTAGCACGGCGTTTGAAAGATGGTTAATGGCAGGAATATGCTATAGTGCACTGTGCAGAGACCAATGCATGACGCGGTATATGGCAACATTCTGACACAAACTTGTTCAAAGGTCCTAATTATACAAATCCGATCAATTGTTGTGTCCTTCATGAGGGGGTTCTTAATGGCCAGTCCCTTATTGGTTACTTCTGCAAGTGAGCAGGAATAATATAAACAATAATGTCAATAAAAGCTTTTATAGGCACCGTACAGTACCCATCATGCTATCTGAAATCTACTACAGTTGTATTTAATCTTCGGGAACATGATCAATTGATAATAATTATGGTACTAGAAGGAAGGCGCATGATAAATAATGTTATTCTGTTCAACATATATAAAAGAAAAATAACACAGTATTATTTTCCGTATTGCGTATGGAGATTCACTAGGGAAAAAAAAAATTATTGACATAAAAACCTTTTAATTATTTCATTTTTAGCATAAAGTGTTAACCTTCTCCAATCAATTGTTAGATTTTCCTATCTCATAATACCACTTACTGTGTTCCTGCATAAAAATGAGCTGAACAGATGTAATTGGGTAAATATTATCAACAATTTGTCTGTTAGTAGTTAACCTACAATATTTTGCAAAATTTTAAGAATGTACGAACACTGAAAAGCTATTCAGGGTCGGCGCCGGACAACCGTTGTGGCCTTCAATTCCCTGTGATGCTTTGTGTGTTTTTGTTCCGTTTTATTTGTTTTTCTGTTTTCCTTTTGAACTCTGGGTCACTGCAATGAGCCTGGTTAGAAAGTGCAAGGAAATTAATATAAGATCACTTAAATATTCTAATTCTACACATCAATATTAAATTGAGATTTTAGATTTTTTTTTTTTATGAATCTTATAATATCACATAAGATTAAAAATCTTAAATTAAAATTTGAGACTACTTTTTTTATAGATCTTATAGAATTATATAAGATTGAAGATCTTTAAGATCTTTTTAATTTTTTTTCTTTAATGTTAAATCTTATTTTGAGATTTTAGGAAGAAAAAAAAAATTATTATTTCGTAACAATGTGTAGATCTTAAGATTTCTTTTATAAGAAGTTATTTTTTATATTAAAAATCTTTTAATCTCCTTTATTAAAAAATCTAATAAAAATTAGATCTGAAGTTCAAAGTTTTGCTTAAAATCTAACACTAAGCAGATGTGTATTTCTTATTTAAGCTATTCTGCGTCTATGCCCTTAGTCTTAATAAGCCAAAACAAGAAAAGGTCATATTTTATATTAAACATTTGATGAATGAATTGGAGCAAAGATAAGAACGAAGAAAAAGTGCGAAATGGCGAAAGAAAGCAGACAAAACTTCTGCAACACATTATGGGCACCTTCACAAGAGTAATATCTAACAAAGCTTTCCAATGTTCTTCCGATACAATCAGATCGCAAACTCAAGGGGGTACTTTGTCCTGTGCTCAATCACGTGCACACTACTAATACATACTGCTACTCCAATTACCCATATCCAAATATAAATCATTTTAATTCTCTGGTTTCTTAAATTTGAAAAAACCTCACCACACAAAAAGTGAAAGAAGTTATGATATGAATGATTAAAATATGTTTTCAATTCCTAGCGTGTAATATATCTAAGCTTCTTGTTGGCCACCCAAAATTCTTATTGGTATTGTCCTCCTCTGCTTCTCCTTTCTTATCTAGGTCTATTTATTCATATAATATAATTGAGGGGGAAAAGGATATGTAAAGTAATGCTATCCCTCTTTTTATTTATTTTTTCTTCATATTTGAGATCTTTCGGTAATAATGCAATTTTATGAGATATCCACCACTGTGGCTGGCTCTGGGTTTGTAATGAGTTACGAACTGAGCCAGAAACTCTGTCCTAGATCCGAACCTCACTTGTAAGCGAAGCTACTCTAAACCAACAAACACTTTTATAAATATCTAAAATAAAATTGGAGAGGGACCGATATTTTATTGAAATTTAACTTCTACTTTCTTCATATGTAATTTCCGTTGGACCGGACTCCACTTTGTTTTGATGTCTCTGATTTTCAATCAATTTCTCCCTTTGAATAATGTGTGATACACTCAAAGCTAGTTCAGGTTCAGTTCATTTTGTAAGTTAACAGCTCAACTAAGAATAAAAACAAACCATGGAGCAACTCATGCATGCATAATTAAATAGCTTAGCACTGATTTGATATTGGTAGCAAATTACCAATCTGGGCAATAATTGATAATAGTAAAATTACAAATCATATAACAAAATAAATAAATTCCAACCCAAGTCATCCACTTTTTATGGAAATTGCTACATTTGATGGAATAGTACTATGCCACAAAGTCAAATATTTTCTCAAAAATTGTCATATTTGGCACAGGGTGAAATCGGTTAATAAAGTACACCTACCGATTGCAATAACTCGTGAGTTGCCCTTAAGCATTAGTCATTTCGGTGATGAATGCTGTTTCTTTATTCTGGCCAAAGCTTCTCTAGCTTCCAAACCAGATATAAGAAGAACTTTTGGACAACCCAATCATTTTACTGGCCAAGATAAGTTATGCTTGCCAGATAAACAATTGAAAATGTTTTCACCAAAAAATAATGAAAGTAAATCTCATGCACTCTATCTAACATTTACACATTTGTCCTAATTATTAATGTCTAACGAGTAGGACCAACCATACTCGAGGAATAGGATCATCAATGCCCATCCAAATGTTGGACCGATACGACTAAAGACATCAGCGATTGCCAATCCTCAGTGAAAAAAATTATACATTAGTTTCAATTTTATATGAAAATTGAGCTTATTTTTACAAGAATAGTATATTTGTGAGTCAGTGAAGAATGACTAGGGATAAATACTAAATGCTATAAAACAAATATTAGAAACATACTCTGCAGTTGGCATAGTTGTAAATTTGCCAAATTAACTTTCGTGATAAATAAGTAACAGACTAATAGTATATTTTGATTTCTAAACCGGCATGCGGCAGGTGAATTCTCTGAGTTATTAAGTTGATAAATTGGCTTAGAGACCTTTTGTTAGTCACCAACTTGTGTTGAAATCTCACCAGCCAAGTTGCTTCATTTGCCAAGAAGTAGAAAGTAAAAAATAATAATAATGGAAAATCCAATGACTCAAGGCCAGCTAATAGGTACCTCTCTATCTACAACAACATGGCATTGGATATGTCATGATGTCCCTTCACCTATATATATATATATATTGTTCCATCCGTCCCATAACTTCTCAAACCACCAAAGCCTACGGCTACTACATTACATTCTTTTTTTCTTTCCCAAATGGGTTCCATCTTTTCACCCTTAACCACTATCTTCCTCCTACCCCTACTCCTTCTTTGGGGTGGCGAGGCACGTGACCCTTTTGCTTGCGACCCTAAAAACGCCGCCACAAAAAATTTACCATTTTGCAAGGCTTCGTTGGCAACAGGAGCAAGGGTGAAGGACCTCATTGGAAGGTTGACACTGCAAGAAAAAGTTAACTTGCTAGTGAACAATGCCGCGGCAGTGCCACGGCTTGGTATCAGAGGGTATGAGTGGTGGTCGGAGGCACTACATGGGGTCTCAAATGTGGGCCCCGGAACCAAGTTCGGTGGCCAGTTCCCTGCCGCCACTAGCTTCCCTCAAGTCATCACCACCGCTGCTTCTTTCAATGCTTCTTTGTGGGAATCAATCGGACGGGTGAGCTTTTTCTTTTGTTTGCATGCAAATATTCACTCACAACCGAAATAAATAAAAAACATTTAGCAACCAGTGGCACATATACCATCATTTTTCATTTGTTTAAACTATTCATTTAAGAGTGTTAATTTGTTTTTAAATGCTTGCTAAAAAAAATCAATTATTTTAAAAATACTTTTGTTTATTAATATTTACTAAAACTTTAATTATATCCTATTTTTTAATAAATATATCTGAATAAAATATTATTTTATCATATAATTTGTGTGATTAATAATTTTGTTAAGATGCATATTATCTTAAACTATGTTTGATTGATGTGAAAAGGAAAAGAAAACTAAAGGGGAAAAAATTGACAAAACACTCATTTAAGTTATTTAATTTAGGAAGAAATTAAAGAAAAAGATAAAAAGTAATGTAGATTTCACGCATTTTTCCTTCTCGCCACTTTAGTCAATAAAACTGAAAAAAGTTGAGTCAATGAGACTTTTCTTTTACACTCGTACCTTTCATTAATTCATTGGTCTTTTTATCTTTTCCGGTAATACAATACGACTTGGGTACCTTAGACTCCAGACAAATATTTACATTAAGACATTTTAATAATGAATAATATATTTTCTAAAATGATATTTTTCACTTTTTTGTGATATAAAATTAGTTACTAAAATTGGATAATCAGGTCTTAAAATGTGTTTTTCAATTCATAAAATTTTAAATCAATAAGTATTTCTGAGACACATTTGAATATAAATAACATTTATTATTTTTAATTTTCAAGGATATTAAATACTAGTAACGCTAGCAGTATTATCACTGTTTGTCCAGACATTGATTCAATTCTCTATCTTGACTTTGATCCTAAACAAGAATCTTACGCAAACCAATGACTCTCAAATAAAAATCTGAACAAAAAAAAGTTCAGAGTAGCCTATTGAAAGAGCCTCACTTTCTTTACTTTAATGCTTGAAGTAACACTGGGTTTGAATGAAATGATAAACTGAAAGTGACCTAGCTATATTAAGAACCGAAAATGATTAATTTTGATATGAAACTAAATATTTTTTTCTGAAAATATCTGTTAGTATTGATTTTGACTACTAATTAATTTTAACAACTAAAATTTGTGTGGTTTTTTTTAGAAAAACTAGTACCTTTAAGAGAATATACTTAATAATAGGAAATATAATTAAGAATGTTTATTTCTTAAGTAATAAAAAAACATTTATCACCTCCCTGCGACACAGAAGTGCAATTTTTTAAAAACACTATGTTAGATTTTAACAATTATTTTAGGAATCTTTTTATACTTTTCAACTTAAATAATAAGTGCATGTTTAGGAAAAATGAATTATCATAAGTTAAACTAATCATACAGTAGGATTTGATGATGTTGTACCCCAGAAAAAGAAAAAAAGTTGGTGTTTCCAAACAAATGAAATCCATGATTAGTTCGTTTTTTTTTTTGCTTTCTGTTACACTCAGTGAGATTGGTTCACATCTCAAGTTACTTATCATTGTGACTGTGTATGCCAGCTACCATGTTATGTTACCCAAGTGTGTCCCCCATAGCAACTTGCAAATGCAAATCATGCCATGCCAGTGGCTGAGTTACAAACCCTTTAAGCACATGTTGGATACAGTTTCAACTTTCAATATATTAAAAGAATATTGTAACTTAAATATTGAACCTTAATAAATGAAGGAAAATAGATGTCTAATTAACAATTGCAAATAATTAATGTGAAGGTTGCCTCGGACGAAGCAAGAGCAATGTACAATGGTGGAACGGCTGGGCTGACATACTGGAGCCCAAACGTGAACATCTTTAGGGACCCACGGTGGGGCCGGGGACAGGAGACTCCCGGTGAGGACCCAATACTAGCCGGTAAATATGCAGCCAGTTACGTGAGGGGGCTACAGGGAACTGACGGTAACCGGTTAAAGGTGGCTGCCTCTTGCAAACACTTTACGGCTTATGACCTTGATAATTGGAACGGTGTGGATCGCTTTCACTTTAATGCACAGGTAACCCTTATTTAATGGTATTTGGAATTTTGGATTGGGATAATGGGTTATGGGGAATCTTCTTCTTAAGGTGAGGTGCACCACTCATGTTCATATTATGCACTGTTGAGGTCGTTTCCCCACTTTGGTAGTACTGTTGTGTAATCCAAAATGATTTGTAGGATGTGTGGGTCATTTATGTTTAATTTGGTGACTTCAAAAATACTCCTACTAATCTTATATCTATATTTAAAAACGCACTTTAGGATTACAATTAATTACTAGACGAATTGTATTTATTGAATTAGGATTTCACTTAATTGTTACAGAAGCTATACTACTTTTCACGTGCAGATATAATACTGTGGAATTCGCTTCACTAAATAGGGAGTGGCTCCGGTTATATGCTAAATAAATATATTTTCTTTATCTCTTTCTCTTGCTTCTAACTTAATCAACTCGTCACTTGATAACTTTATGTGCAATTACACAGTGCAATGAATAAAATGTTTTTCAACTTGTTTTTGTTTAAATTCAATTCTAGCCAAATCAACTTGGACATGGCATGTCAGAACTTTTAAGGTTCGGTATATAACCTTGAAAATCTAACAAACACGCGAGGGTAAAAAGTGTAACAACTCAATGATAGCTTATATTAAAAATTGTAAAATGCTAGTTTAAATTGAATTGTATTTTGCACAATATTCTTTAGGATGGATGATGTTGATGCATTTTGTAGTTTTCTTTACCACTTTCAGCAACCCTTGTCCAATCAAGGATGACAAAAAGACCGTCCAATATAGTAAATATTATTTTTGGTAGCACCTTACTTTGAGGTTTATGAGCAGGTGAGCAAGCAGGACATTGAGGACACGTTCAATGTGCCATTCAGAATGTGCGTGAAGGAAGGCAAAGTGGCGAGTGTGATGTGTTCTTACAATCAGGTTAACGGTGTTCCCACCTGTGCGGACCCCATCCTGCTAAAGAGAACAGTTCGTGGCCAATGGGGTCTTAATGGGTAAGCTCACAAACTATGCCAAAGGCTAATAAGTAATAATTAGGTGGTCCTCACTTTGTGTCAAAGAATTATCCCAAACTATTTGCTTTCCTGTGATTCAGGTACATTGTATCAGACTGTGACTCTGTTGGGGTGTTTTACAATAGCCAACATTACACATCTACGCCAGAAGAAGCTGCTGCCGATGCCATTAAAGCTGGCTAGTTACTAAACCCAATTAATTATGTTCATTTCTTAGACCTTAACATATCATCATCATTATTATTATTAGGAAAAAATAATAAGGGCTTGACATTTGGTAATGTTACAGGTTTGGATTTGGATTGTGGGCCTTTTCTAGGACAACATACGCAGAATGCTGTGAAGAAAGGCCTCATAAGCGAAGCTGATGTGAATGGGGCTTTATTGAGCACATTAACAGTCCAAATGAGGTTAGGGATGTATGATGGTGAGTCATCAAGTCATCCATATGGCAACCTAGGTCCAAGAGATGTGTGCACCCCAAGTCACCAAGAGCTTGCCCTTGAAGCAGCAAGACAAGGGATTGTGCTTCTAAAAAACAAAGGTCCCTCTTTGCCTCTATCCAGCAGGCGTCATCGCACTGTAGCTGTTATTGGGCCCAACTCTAATGTCACTGTCACAATGATTGGCAACTATGCTGGTAGGCCTCCATTTTTATTCCCTTAAAATATTGAAAACTGGACCTAAGCCCATCACAATTAAGGGACTCTCACAGGTCTTCACCTGTTTTTTTAGGTATTGCTTGTGGATACACTAGTCCCTTACAAGGAATAGGGAGATACACCAAGACAATTCATGAGCATGGTTGTGTAAATGTGGCTTGTACTGATGACAAGCAATTCGGGAGAACCATAAATGCAGCCCAACAAGCAGATGCAACTGTTCTAGTGATGGGCCTGGATCAGTCCATTGAGGCTGAAACTGTGGACAGGGTTGGCCTGCTTCTTCCTGGACATCAGCAAGACCTTGTGTCCAAAGTAGCAGCTGCCTCCAAGGGCCCAACAATTTTGGTCATTATGTCTGGTGGGCCTGTGGATATAACATTTGCGAAGAATGATCCTCGAATCCAAGGAATCTTGTGGGCCGGTTATCCCGGTCAAGCTGGTGGTGCCGCTATCGCAGATATCTTGTTTGGAACATCTAACCCCGGTTTGTCTTCTTTTCGACTAAAACTTCCTACACCTCAAAATATTGCTTCTGGTCCTCCATTGCATTTGCATTTCAGAAAATCCAATCCAAAATGTAATTTTTGGATGGGGGATTGGACTTTCCAGAATATAATGGGATGCCAGAAGTAATACTCTTATTTTCACTCTTTTCAAATAGCCCCATTGTAGGTCCAAAATAAGTTATATTTAAATACATACTTACATCACAAAATTATGTTATGTTTTAATTCCAGGAGGCAAGTTGCCTATGACATGGTACCCACAAGGGTACATTAAAAACTTGCCAATGACAAATATGGCAATGAGAGGAAGCGGAAGCAAAGGGTACCCTGGAAGAACCTACCGATTTTACAATGGTCCAGTGGTGTATCCATTTGGTTACGGATTGTCTTACACACACTTTGTTCATACATTAGCTAGTGCACCCAAATTGGTCTCAATTCCCGTGGATGGGCACCGCCACGGCAACAGCTCCAACATCGCCAACAAGGCAATTAAAGTGACACATGCACGATGTGGCAAGCTTTCCATTAACCTTCACGTGGACGTTAAAAATGTTGGCTCCAAAGATGGCACTCACACGTTGTTGGTGTTCTCAGCACCACCTGCGGGTAATGGCCATTGGGCTCCACACAAGCAATTAGTGGCTTTTGAGAAAGTCCATGTTCCCGCCAATGCCCAACAACGGGTGAGAGTCAAAATTCATGTTTGTAAGCTCTTGAGCGTGGTTGACCGGTCTGGGATTAGGAGAATTCCAATGGGTTTGCACAGTCTTCACATTGGTGATGTTAAACACTCCGTGTCACTTCAGGCAGAAACACTTGGAATTATCAAGTCCTAAATTTTTCGGACGTTACGTTCCATTATTCACACACCACCAATCATATTCCTTGCCTTTTTCAGCAAAATATACATATATAGTACCTGTTAAATAACCTCAATCTCTACGTAAGTGTATAATAGATAGATTAATAGTATGCTTATTGTCGGGGACATTTGAAGTTTTACCTCTAAACTTCCTACATGGTGCTTTGGTTCTAAGTAACCATTGATTCAAACCGCAAATTGTTGATATGCCATGACCTCCAAGACAGGACGTGTTAGATTTGATTCATCAATCATAGCCAATAAAGTAATAGGGTTGGTTGCGATTTTTGGAGAAGAGATTAGGAAAATGTATTGTTCTCTCTCCGATTCATTTCTACTTTCTTTGCCATTCTTTTTGCTTGTACTTTTATCAATACAAGGCATTAGTAATTTTTTTTAATGTAATTGTAAGCTTGGTAATAAGAATGAGCTTTTTCACCATGATGTTCAGAGCTTACACACACTGCCCAGCTTCCATTGTTAGTCATTTTCAAATACCTAAATAAATATTAGTAGAGCAAATTTTTTTTTCTTTTGCTTTTGTAATGAATTCAATAGAAATATAAAGTCTCACTCTTATTAATTATCATTGTACCCAAGTACTGAAATGTTAGCAAAGTATAATTGTACTGCTTTTTGATGACAAATTCAATAAAAATGTTGGCCCCTTGCTACGATTGGAATGCAAGAAAGCAGAAAAGCATATTATTGAGGGGGCGCGGGGGGCACGAATACTCAGCTAAATGCTTAAATCATAAAAAAATAAGATAGATAGAGTAAGACATTAGGGAAAATACATATATGAATTATTTAATACTACTAGCTTTACCAAATGGGGAAAGAATAACCAGAATGCAACTTGACTTCGTACAAGGTGAGCCTCCCATCATTTAGATTTTAGAGATGGAGAACTACTATTAAGGCAATCATGTGACATCTAAACCAATAATGATCAAAATTGATGACAGAAGCTGGCATGTGTGGGCCAAAAAAAGCTCAGTCAAAATAATAATAAAATAAAAAAGAAAGGATTTGATAATGAAAATGGCCTTGATGCTGACATATAGGTAATATAAGAAGCCAACAGAACAGAGTAAAGCATTTAATTCAAGTTCCCATGTTCCGAAAATATGGAGTCACAAATTCCACGCTTTGATTTGTATTATTCAGCTGGAATGAAGGACTTCCTCTGTTCAAGATTGCATCCATCTATTATAATATTGCAATGCAATAAAATAAAAGGGAACTTAAGTGGGGAAAAAAATCATATCAGTATATAGTCACATCACAGGTTTAAATTATATTGTAGATTTGTAACTGAGAGAAAAACTTTGCTCGTTTATATTTCTGTCTGCCAACAAAAGTATTACGATATGCCAATATAGGCATATAAGATTAATAAGCTTCACCATTTTTTTTAATACTCTGTTAAACATTTCTTATGTTTACTAGGTTGCAAGAGCATGAATATAGTATATCAGCCAGCACAATGTTACCCAAACATATAAATTCTAATAAAACGAATGATTGACTTTGAATTCAAGCTTCTGCTTTAACAATTATACTTGAAGCTTCATCAAACAATTGGTAAAGCACTAAGCAGAGATGGTGGCCTTAAGAGGGGATTGATTTTGGGGGAATATATTTCTTCCAGTAGATAAAAGGTATAAACAAAGAATAGAACAAGCCAAGTAGCTTCCTGTGAAGAGCTTTCTTTTTCCATCCCTAACTAGCCATTATTCAAAGGACAAACTTTAGAAAAGGCTGTCTCATAACATATTATGAGGAGTTCAAAACAATCAAGAGAAAAAGAAAGAGAAAAAAAAAGGTACACCCCACTAGGCATTGCATATTTTCATGTTTACTTTTCCACTTGTATCTCTTAAAAATCTTTCCAATTATTGGGGAGACCTCTATGCTCTTCCCTCTTATGTTAAGTACCAACCCCTGGAAGAGGTAAGGCTGATAACATATTTTTGGTACTTCCTTTGGGTGTTGAATTAAGTGGTCCTACTTAAACTAAAAGGCTTTCATCTTTTGTGCAGCTAATTAAAAGCTATAACACATAAGATTGCGAAGGATGACTCTACAGAGCCCCACATGGCTGGTTAAATTTATGTTGAACTTATTGGGAAGAGTTAGTTTGCTGAATCACTGATGATGAGGACAAGGCCTAAGAATTGTCAAATGTCAACAGCTCGAAAAATGAGTTGAATCGGCCCACTCACCCGGCCTGCCATCAACCATCTTGAATTTTGACTTTTTGTTCATGTGACCCTTTCAAGACAAAATCTGATAGCATTCACACCATATGAAATTTTTGGATCCATAAAATTGGAAACTGATTCCCTCCATTCATCCATTCACACATTCATGAATCAGAATCGTTAGATGAAGTTCATACGCTTCATATTTTGAATATGGTATGTTTAGATTTTTTATAGGAGTATCACAAAAGTATGTTTGAGAGTAAAATCAGTTTATAGATTTAAGTTTGTACTATATAAATTTACAAATTTTAATCTAAACTTGCACTACATATTTTAAATAAAATTTATAAGATAAAATGTGAGTGACTCTTAACAGTGGAATGTGTGCAAGCTAGAATTCCTAACTGTGGAATCTGATTTTTTTTTTTTGGATTTGTAGTAGTTTCCAATTAATGTTCTGGCGAGTGGTTAGCTTTAATTTTCAGTGTGGTTTGAGAGCACCTTTCAGATATTAGCTTGCCAGCTTCTCATTTCTTTTTATTCCTTTTTTTGAAACCTTTATTACATTTGTGCCATTTTGATTGATGACTGGGAGGGAAACCAATAGTAAAATCCTCATGTGTCAAAAACTTTTGCATGATATGATAGAAGCAGAATCCTTCTCTAGGGGCCACTTGTCAATTTTTATGTTGCCTGATCGATCTAAGTCTTCTAATTCAACCGTTTATTATGATTCATCATGGTTTTGAAACTAATAGTCTAATAGATATATGTATATTACTCCTTCAATATAATGGTTTGCGACTTAATAGCCGGATCAAGTTTGATAAAATGTTTAACTGACAGATTCTTTTATTTTTATATGCAATTAGCTGACAGATTCAGAGAATTAATAGACACACCTACACACATATAGCGCATAATGCTTATATTTAAAAAGACTAAATGATTAGCTAGAAATATATAAACCATTTATAAAAATAAACAACATAAAATTAAATAAAAAAGAGCAGCTGGAGCATAATGTGTATCTGAAATTCAAATTTGAATTTGGTGAGCAAGATGCCATTATTGGCAAAGCTTTTAAGGTAAGCAGCAGAGTGAGCAAATCACACCCTCATTAAGTTGGCCTTGTTGGCCATAACATAAAAATTCATTGAAGCTACACATGCATAGCAATATGTGGTATATGTTAGTGTAGTATTATTATTATTACTACTACTGTTGGCTCGCAAAGCGAAAGCTACACATGGGTCACCATCTTCACGTGAAATTCCATCAACAAGACACGTGCTTCCCACAGAGGTTCCCTGAGCTTTTGCAGAGAAGCCTTTGGAAAGATAACCACATTGGATAACCCATCTGGCGAATACGAGGCAAATCAAATACATGGCTGCAGATAAGGTTTAAACGTCTTCTTACTTTTACTAATGATTAGTACTATAAGTTAAGGATTTTTGTAAGGCTTTGATACAAATAAAAATAAAATATTTGATATATTAAAAATTGTAATAAAAAAATGTTATATTTTTTTATCATTAATTCCTTAACAACTACAATTAAGACATTTCTCATGAGTTCAAACAAAAAATAAAGATAGATTTTGATTATAAAAATAGATTAGAGAATATTGAAATCATTACTTTATTTTGCCGTCGAAGGAATTATGGAAATGCTCGTGCTAAAATCGGTTTTAGCATTAAATGGTTAATGCATTTTGTGAGTGTTTACATTTTAAAAAGAACAAGCTTTTCAAATGATAAAATTGATTGTGTATGTATTGTTGTTCCACAGGAAATAAGAGCATAGGCACACGTCCTCGTGCTAATGAAGTAGAGGAAAAACCTTATCCAAGAATGGTAGTTTAAGAGAATCTTTAGTGATGTGCGTCACACGTTGCCTCCTTATATACAAACATGTCTTTGAGAATGGAAAGCCTTTCCCATAAATTCTTAATTTTTAATCTCCAAGTTATTTCTTTAATCAATATTTTAAGCTGCAATTACTAAAATTGCCAACTGAAGCTGCAATCCCTTTAATTAATGATTATATTTATATCTAAAGGATCTTATTGTACATGGATATAAGCAATAAATGGCCACCCTGTACAAGGTGGGAACTTTGTGGGAATCCTAAGTATTCCTGATTTTGGTTTTATTTATAAAAAATAAAATAAAAAGTTCGCTATGTGTGGCCGTAGGACTCAATAACAACCTAAATTCTAAAAGTAGGTCCCAAACTACTAAAAATATGGATAAATCAGAAATGATTATTTTAATTTAATACGAGGTTTTAATTTTTTATTTATTGAAAGAGAGGTTTTAAATTTAAGTATTCAACATGTAATTACGTTAAATGCTATAAAGAAAAACTCTGATACCTATAGTAAAAAAAAATTAGACAAATACCTACAGTAATTTTATTTAGTTAAGATTGCATATCGTAAAAACTAAGTATGATTTCATACCAAAAATATTCGGTTTCAGAATATTAATTGGATTTCAGTTATTGGGCCATTCTTCTGGTGTATCTAAGCAATAATTAAGTAGTTTTTTTTTTTTTTCTTTCTTTAATTAGCAAGAAAAAATTTCGGCGGCGATTGTTAGAATTACTGACGAATTAAATTTGCCCTCCTGGCACCAATAATGAGTGTTCTTAAAATTATAATGAAATGTAGTTAGGTTTATATTTCAACCATATTAGCGTACCCATCCATCACAGAAATGGTTGGTTCCCTTTAACATAAATATACAAGTACAACCCATTTTTTGTTAATTTATATATATAAAAAATTAAAAAATATATTAATCATCTGTCAAATAATTTCCTTCTTAGCTAGGTAAGTGATATATATTTGATTACCAAATAATTCAATTATAGGAATAAGAATAAAATAGGCGTAAATAACTAAGAGGCATACAACAACCTATATAAGAATCTAAATTTCCATGTTACTTGTTTGTTGGAACTGGGATGTCAGCGGTGGTGTGGGTATGGATAGTGACCATTTGTCACCTTTGTTAGATAAAAAAATTGTTTCATACTTGTACAGTTGTTTGTTAAGTGAGTATTTATAAATTTTATAAATACTATATAACAGGATTTATATGCGATTGATTCTCTCGTCTCATTCAGATTTTCTTTTCTTTCAATTGAATAATGAAATCACAGTGTAACAATATTTATCTCCTTTAAATGTAAAATTTTCTCTCTTCGTTGTGGACTTTCTTTTTAGCGGTGTTGTGATTATCTATGTTGTTGTTATATTTGTACTGACATAAATTTGATTCCCTCGTATTGACACAGTGGGAAATTGGTGGCATACTTTTCTGCGTTTAAGTCAACAATACTTATAAGCATATGATATGCACATTGGAAAACAAACAAGGGGAGAGCGAGGGGAAAAAGAAAGAGGAATTGCAAACTAATTGGCAGGTATTCGGACATGCAGTTGCATCAGAAGGACCATCAACCTTACCTGTTGAATTTTTTTATAAAAACAATAATTGGCAATAATAGAAGGAGAATGAAAACGAAACAAGGGTAGATCCAAAAGTGAAGGAAAGAAAACGAACCAATAATGGCTGAACCAATCAAACAGTACCCAAGAAGAAACATTAGACCCTGCCATGGGGTACAGGATGAGACCATCTTGTAAAACTTGTCATTTCCTTAACAATAAGATGTTAAGACACAACATGTGTGTCATAGCAGAAGCAGAACTAAACCTAAATGGGTATTTGATATTGTTAGCTAGTTTTGTAAATTTAAATTGATGCTCCGAAATAAATTCTATAGGACCCCATTGTCACACAAACAAACAAATATTTCTTAACAGATCACGCGCGCCTATTCAAAAAGTAACTAATATCCTCGTCTTGGGGAAAAAGATTTAACAGGAAGTGGGGAAGATCACATTTTAACTTAGGAATAGTAGCTATTGGTACTAGTGGATAAAGTAGTGAAGAACTTTAAACTGAAAGATCCAAAACAAAAACTATAGTACATAAAATTGAATTTTGGGATGTGGGACAAGCACAAACATCACATAAAATAAGTGGACCTAAAATCGTCCGTGTCTTAGTTTCCACCATTGATGATCTCTACCAATGAAACGGAACATCTCATCACAATGATGGACCCCAATTCCTTACAACCTGGAACTCCTTAGCTGTTCTAGCACAGCAGAGTAACAACTACATGTGTGGAAGATAACAAATTATGTAGACCCCGTTTGTGTCCTTGTCTTCGGCACTCCATTAATGGTCCCAAACCTGTGGGAACAACAGCAATATAAATGCTGCTTACATCTCTAGATTCAAGTGTAATTAATCTAATTTCTCTAGTAAGTTTATGTGCATACGTTTTAAGTATTTTAATCGATAACAATAACTTGTTTGGAAAAACCATCTTTTACTTCGTATAAATTTTTATTTATAAAAAGATTCTTAAAAAGTACCAATTGCAGCTGCTCTGACGGGAGCTGCACTTCTCGTACGTACGGCTACATTGTTTTTATTCCCCGTTTTCGAGTTTTATTGCAGGGTTTTTTTTTCTTGTCCCACTTCCTATTAATAAATTTTACCTAAGAATTATATACACAAACACATCTAGTGTTAAAAAAAATTAAAACAAATAATGTATGACATTATATATAAAAGCTAAAACAACATTTATATATAATTTAATTATTAAAGAAACATTTGAATTTTATTTTAGTTCCTATTCACCACTAAAACGTTATTTTGAGTTAAAATGAATTTAGTATCAGTAAGTAAAGTATTACTTTGAATCTGAAAAATATATAATTAAAAAAATATTTTATTAAAAATCAACATCAACAACATCTTTAACCCAAGTTAATTGGGGTCGGTAGTAGATGAACCCAATGATAAATTGAAAATAAGACAAATGAGAGAAAAAAAAAGGTTAAAAACAGAATGGTGAGAGGAAGAAGGGAGAAAAGAGGAGAATGACTAAAAATAAGGAAAGGACTGGAACATCGAGTTACTAATAGGTTTAACCCTCCACCAAACTTATCGCTTCTCTCCACTCCATCCTAAGACATACCGTCCGCCAATCTATATCTCACTCCATTAGGTCTTGTTTAACTACATTTCCCCAGGTAAGTTTCGGTCAACCCCCACCTCTCTTTGTGTCTAGCTCTTGGTAACAAACTCTTGTTCTTACAGGAGCATTCAGCGGTCGTCTCATAACATGCCCAAACCATGTCAATCTATGCTCCATCATCTTTTCACATACCGGTACCACTAATACCTTTCGTCGAATATCATCATTTCTTATATTATCCATCTTCATATATCCACACATCCACCTTAACATCCTCATTTCCGCTACCCCTATTTTATGCTCATGCTGCCTATGTGCTGGCCAGCATTCCGCACCATAGTAATCAGTTAAATTTTTTATATAATGGATCAATTCATCAAATTCTTTAGTGAAGATTTTAATAGATAAATATTACAGTAAAAAAAAAATCTAGTCCCTATTACCAATCTTTGAACTTAAAGCCTAATGAAGTTCTCAAATGATAAGTAAGTTTGTCATTCTTACTAATAATTTACATTAAAAAGTATTTATTTTTAAAAAGCTAATCTATATGATAATACATTTTATATTATTTATTCAATGATGTTACAAGTGTTAAATATAATTAAGAAAAACATGTTTTTTTTTTCTTAAGTGAATTGTACTAGCTCACCTTTTTAGGTGGATAAACTTTTTTTATCAATTAATAAAATTTCTCTAACTAATGTTATCATTGGTTAGATGGAAGGAAAATAGAGAAGGAAAGAAAATTTTAAAATTTAAAATAGAAAGAAAATGGAAAGAAGGAAAATTTTAAATTTTTTAATCTAAAAATAACTTTTTTTTTTCATTTTCTCTTCAAATAAATAAAAGAAAATAATTAGTTTTTTGTATTTTTTATTCTCTCTATTTTATTTTCTCTATTACCAAATGAACCTAAAAGATAATAACATATTGGAATAATCATTTTTTGGGATGAATTTTGTGAAAAGTGTAAAAGATACTTGACAAATTTAAATAAATAATACAAATTAATAAAATAATTTGAAAAAGGGGGCTATTTTCAAAATATTTTGAAATATGGGGCTGTGTAACACGCCCAAATTGGGCGTGTTTAAACACGCCCAATTTAGGCGTGTTGGGGTAAAAAAAAAATATCTGTTGTTAATTCAGTCGCTAAATGTTTGCGACCGCAAATTCCGTCTCTAATTCATTCGCTAAGTGTTTATGACCACGAATTCCGTCGCAAAATGTGTTAGTGACTGAAATATTAAATTTGCCTTATTTTATTAATTTGTATTATTTATTTAAATTTTGAAATTATTTTTTCGAATTATTTTATTAATTTGTATTAGTCATTAAAAATTGATTTTAAAAAATTGAACAAAATATTAATTAATAATAAAAGTACATTTTTTTATTTAATTTGATTTTTTTTATAATCTTATTGATACGGAATATTCACTAACTTTATTAATACTAGTCTTCGTTGACAATTCTGATTAATCATTTTTAATGAAATTTTCTTCTGTCAATTACTTTTTTCATGCACAAAATTTAAATTAAAGATTTTACTTATGAGAATTAAGTAAATTATTTTCATCATTTTCAAGTTTGAAACCTATATATATATATATATATATATATATATATATATATTCAAATTGCAATATTATAAGTTTATAAAACTCACAATTGTATTGAAAGTTTCTTTTACATAAATCTTATCTACAAAAGTTTACATTAATCCAAAACTATTAGATATATCATACATATTGATTAAAATTAATATAATATATGATTTTAAAACATAAAAAAATGAATTATTTGATTGTTTTTTTTTGTTATTCAAATTTTACATATTTTGATTCAAACAATCAAAATATTATATAATTATAATTTCACTGTTGGAATTGTTTAAAATACATTTTATATAAAGTAGTGTAGTGAATTTGTTAGTTTTATTTTAATTTCGAGAGTTTAATTTCAGTATTTTGTTTTTCTTGAGTTTAATTTCGGTATTCTGTTTTTCTTTAACCATCGAAATGATTTTACAAATTTCGATAATTTAAATCGAAATATAAAATTAATTCTCAGTTTAGAACTTAGTCACACTTACAACTAATTAAAAATCATGTTAAGGATATCTTTAGTTTAAAAAAAAGTGAAAAAATGAAAAGAAAAAAAGAGAGCATATATACATGTATAAAATAACGTAAATACTTTAAATAAATAAAAATGAGACATGTGATGAATTTTGTTTTTGTATTGAGAAAAATCAGAGCATATTCTTTTTTAGTAACTATAGTCTATTATAGGTTTATTTTGTAAAAATAATTAATGAGTTAATTGAAAGTTAAAAACTTAATTTTTATCATAAATGTTTATATCTTTTTATATAATTTTTTATTTTATAAACAAACTTCTAACTAGTAAGATTATATTTTACAAGACATTTCAATTAATTTCTAATTTTTTTCGTTGACTAAAAAATTTATTTGACTATTAGATAAATAAACTTTTTGTTATTTACTTCTTAGTAGTCTCTAACATTTTTTGAAATGTTACTTGAAGTAACATTTTTTAAAATAGTAATTTCTAATTTTTATATTTTCTTTTATTTTTATTCTAAATATATTTATCCAACTTTCTAGTTACACTTTTTAAATAAATCATGATTTTATTATTTTTTTGTTATTTTAAATTTTTTAGCTACTTCAACAGCAAATTTTATCGAACATATAAAAATAAAAGAAAATATAAAATTAGACGAACATATAAAAAATGTCACAAATAATTAGTGACTGAATTAGAGATGAAATTTGCGGTCGCAAATATTTAATGACCGAATTAACAACGGATTTTTTTTACCGGTGTTGCAACACGCCTAAATTGAACGTGTTTAAACACGCCCAATTTGGACGTGTTACACAGCCCCATATTTCGAAATATTTTGGAAACATCCCTCTTTTTTGAATTATTTTATTAATTTGTATTATTTATTTAAATTTGCCAAGATACTTTTGTTTTATTAAATATGATTAGGGTTATTTTACCTTTAATTTTAATCTTCTATTTGAATTGAGGGATCCAACTTAACTCCTAGCTGTCTTTCTGGATTCACTTTGAATGTATACTTAAGAAATAAAAATATAAAAAATAATACATAATTTGAGTCAAACTCAATTATGTTGGCGTTTTCAAAGCCGCCAGTCAAAATGCAGTGCTAATATTCCTGAATTTCTTGTTAACTCATCTTTTGAGGGTCATCATTTGCACGAAACAAAGATGAAACTTTGTTAATTAATGAAAGATGTCAACATCAACTTATTCTTATAATTTCCTTACGCAGCCATGTCATCATAATATAGTGACATGAAGTATGATACGAAAATCAGAAATAATACTCTTTCATATATTTTCATCAATCTTATTTTTAAAATGCAATGAAAACTACACAAAAGAAATTAAATCTAACAAAGTTGAAATAGGGCACACTTCAATCCTTTGCTTGTTTGTTGTTACATTGTTGAGAAAGCGTAACTAGGTCGTTAGTTTGAGTTTGAGTTTTTGCTTTACTTTTCAATATAATTAAGTTTTAGTTAATGAACAGCGCACCTAATTACATAATTTAATATTTGTGCACATTATTGGTTGATTTTTTTTATATATTTTGTAATGTGTATTGATTGATTAGCTAAACATTACAAGACAGTATATTACATTTCTAAAACATTACATATTCCAAATAAAGTATTATTAGAGCTATTTGCAACCCAATACTCGAGTACTAAATAAATTCAATATCATGCATGAGAGAAATGATTCTCTCTTTTTTGTTTGTTAGCATTAATGATTTATAATACTAGTGTCTATTAGTGAATTTAGTTTTTTCTTGTTGACAATTAGAATAATTTTGCAGGAAAGAAATTCTGTATCATGAGAGAAAGAAAAGCAAAACAAATCGTTTTTAATTTATTGAACTGTTCCTGGATTTATATGCAAGGGTCAAATCATTGATCATGTTATGATAGAAAATATGCACTATACAATCCACAAAAATGCAACAATAATAACGTCTGAAAAAATAAAAGCAATAATAACACTGGAACCAAATAAAAACAATTGGTAAATACTCATTTCAAAGTCTTGAGATTGTCAAAAGATGATATTTTAATCTTTGAAAAATGAAAAATTAATTTTTAGTCCCTTAATGTTGAAAAAGTATACAAAATAATGATACTGTTAACTCTCCAATGTGAACTCTCACGATTTTGTATGTGATGTTTTTGGACCAAATTATCAAGAAAAATGTTGCTTAGATAGCGAAATGAATAAAATGGACTTATTTATCTGCCAAAAGTTTATGAACTATTTTGTTATCATTAAAGATTTCGTCTACTTTTTTATTTTCTCCGTCTTTTATTGTTGTAATTGCAGCTTTCCTCCCATCATCTCTTTTCTCCTCTTCCTTAAGTCTTCTTTGCCTCCCATGGACTTATTGCAATTAAGTTTAGGTTAAAATGGATTTTCTCCCTGTTGCGTTTGATTTTGCTTCATTGAATTCTTTTTTGTAAAATTGATTGAGTGTTCTTGTAGATCAATCAATTTTGAGCAAAATCCATACTTAAACTTGAGTAATTGTAAAAAAACAATTGTTTGTGAAATTGTCAGGCAAACCAAATTTGTTCCTATTTTGTTTTCTCTCGAATTCTCACTCATTGCTCAACCATTTTTGAAATCGGTTGAGGATTTTCGTAGACAAACCAATTTTGAGCAAGTCCTATGTTAGAACTTGATTTTTCGTTCAAAAATGAAAGAGAATTGTCACACGAAAAACGTGATCCAGCGTACTGTTGTTCGAACACAATTTGTTCTTTATGTTTTTTTCCTTTTTTTTATCAAAGCTTTTGCAAAACTGGTTATGGGTTTTTTTCTCTCCATAGGACGATTAAAATGCATCCCTTTGTTGGTCACCAAAAATGGTTATAACATGCGGGTCAATTCACAAGTCAACTAGACATGTTTTCTAACATATGGGTGAACAAGATAAATATTTGTCATGATAATTTAATCTTAAAGTGCCACAAGCAAAATCATGAGAATTAACAGTGAAAACTTAACTATAAAATTATTTTGTTGCACTTTTCAAACATTAAAAAATTAAAAATAAATTTTTTATTTTTAAAAGACTGAAACATCAACGCTTAATAGTTTCAAGGAAAAATAGATATTTACCCTAAAATAATTAAACAAGGAAACAAAAACGGTAGAGTCCCAAAGCTAAGACTTATCCGGATATATTATGGAATGGAGAAGGGTACTTGGTTGTGGGACCCAAATCCAGGAATGCCACGTGGAGACAGGCTAGCATTAAAGGGTGACGTGGCAAACGGGGGTAATGGGAATGGGAATGGCAAAGGCAGTGCCCGAGATCACAGGAATTGTGCCATTTTATAATGGGATATTTGTGAGGCAAGGCATTGGAATACAAGTTACTGTAAGAGAGCCATTTAAGACAAACCCATCTGGCTATCTATCCTCATTCACGTGCTTTCATTAATCAATGTGGGTGAAATAGCAAAGCAAAGCAAAGCAAAGTAGCAAACCCTCCAAAAAGAAAAAGCGGGATTCCTGTGGCTTGTGAGAGAAGGCCCTCTTTCCATTGCCCACAAATATGCTCATCATTATCACAAACTCCTCCTTACTCTTTTTTCTATCACCGATTTTTCTTTTTTCATAATAATCAAAAATAAAATAAAAATTATAATAATTTATACATTTTATTCAATTAATTAAAAAATCTTGTTTAACACCCTTTAATCTTTGAGAAATCTTACTAACACATTCATTCTAATACAATATCTAGTATATTAATTAAAATATATTAAAAATTATTACAAAATTTTGAGAAATATTTTTTAAATAAGATGTCAAATCAATAAAATTTATAATTTTTAATAAGTTTTAATTTATAAAAAAATTTAAAAATGTGTCAAATATGTGTTTTTAACATTTCTCTTGTTACTTTGCTCCATATTCATTTCTCCTCATCCCGTTAAAAATAAATTAGTGTTTTATGTTAAAATCATAAACAATGATCTGAAATCACTTACAATTGTTAGTTTTATATTTGAATTAGTTAATTATGAAGGATGAAATGGAAAATAAACGATTAATTAAAAATATTATTAACTTCTAGCTGTAATTTCTATACAAAAATATCACAGAAAATTTATTTGTTAAAGTTATAATATTTTTTGATAAAATAAAAGTTGTAATCTTAAATTATAATCTGAATTATTATATAGTTTAAATAATAATATTAATGAATTTTTCTATTAATCAAATTACAATTTGAAAAAAATAATCCTGTACAAATACATTCTTAATATTACAACCAGTTTATCAGGGGTGTTTTGTTTGAGTGAAATAGATAAGAAACATATAATAGGAAAATAAGAAACAAAAGTTAATCAATTTTTTAAATCAATTTTTTTTCGTCATATTCGTTTTTAAGAGTTTAAAATCATCCTAAAATGCCGAAAATCACTAGAAAATACTCTCAATCAACCAAATTATAGAGATTTTCTAAAACTTCAAGATCACCTCTTCTTTACTATGTGGGACGTGCAAATTTTCAAGCTAACGCTTGTTTCATTAATTAATCTCAAATTTTCAAGCTAATGTGTTCTTTTTATACTAAAATAATAGTTTAATTATTTACATTCCTTGAAATTCACACTAGATATGACATGCTTATTTAATAGAAAATATATTAATGGTAGTAAATCTATACCTTTATTAAAATAATTATATAATGTGATAAGAAAAAGTAAGGTAAAAGATGTGATGTATGTGAATAATGTTAGATAGAATCTAGAATCCCTAGTTTGTTCGTCACTAGTCCATTGCCCCCATTCTCTCTCTCAAACTCGTTTTCTCTCACCCTCTATATATGTCCTCTTCCTGTTATTACAAGGTCAGAGAGAGAGAGAGAGAGAGAGATTACACTCCTACCTTAATAGGTGGGAGAAGAAAGAGCAGGGACAAAGGAGAGGAGAGCGTGTTTGATATTTATATGATCCAAAGTTGAATCTTCTGCCACAACATACACCATCCTCCTCCTCCTCCTCCTCCATCATCAATGGCCGTGACCACTCCCTGTCTCAATGCCACAGAAAAGAAGCACTGGTGGCTCACCAACAGAAAGGTAAGAACGTTCCAGAACCTTTTGTTTCAGTTTCTATTTTCTTTTTTCATTGATCCAAACCCGCCGCTTTCTGTAGATCGTAGAGAAATACATGAGAGACGCTCGGAGTCTGATAGCGACGCAGGAACGGAGCGAGATTGCTTCAGCGCTGAACCTTCTCGACGCGGCTCTCGCGATCTATCCGCGACTCGACGAAGCGCTGGAGCTGAGAGCGAGGTCGCTGCTGTATCTGAGAAGGTTCAAAGACGTGGTGGATATGCTTCAGGACTACATTCCGAGCCTGAGAATGGCGAACAACGACGACTCTGGTTCTTCTTCTGTTTCTTCGGATAGTTCCCTTTCGAGGGAAGGTGTGAAACTTCTCCCTTCCTCGCCCTCCGATCAGACTTTCAAGTGCTTCTCTGTCTCTGACTTGAAGAAGAAGGTTATGGCAGGGCTGTGTAAAACTTGCCACAAAGAAGGGTATTGGAGGTATAAAAAAACATTATAGAAATATTAATTATATTTATATATCTCTTGCATTGGTTTTACTATTTGTCCATTTTGCATTTATCATAGTACTTTTCTTTAAAGATTAAAATGGATTTTACTGTACTCATTTTGGATCAGATCGGAGCCCTCAGTACTTGTTGTCGTATATGGGGATGGGGTTCCGAGTAAATGCTCCTGCCTGCCATAATGAAATGTTTCCCAACTCCTTCCTTCAAAAATCAAAATTAATTTTAATGCACCATAGATTGCACAGCGTGGAAAGCCACGGAAAATGTAATGGAGTAAAATTTTGGCGTTGAAGGGTTCTCACTTCTCAGATTTCAACTTTCAAGCTGCTGGGAGTTTCTTTTTTTAGGTCCAAGTCTTTGACAGTAACTTAGTAATTCTTACGATATTTTACACAATAATTTCTATAATATAAAGAAAATTTATATGATGTAATAAGAAGATTAAAAATGTTAAGAAAAAATTACTCTGTTAATTTGTTTTAAAATATTTATCTTTTCTAAAAAAACTAGGGAAGTCACATATATTTTCATTTATTTATATTTGACTTATTATTTTACGAACTCATAATTGCATTCTCAAATATTAATTATGCTATTATAATTTATTATGCAATTAATAATTTTTTTATTAGCATAGACGGTTTAAATGATGAATTAAAACTTTGACTGGAAAATTATTTTTTACGTTTTAACTTGATGTTCAGTATTTTAAGTAAATAAAAAAATGATGAGTGTTGTTAACACAGTCTTTAATACTGTACTCATTAATCATTGAATCTTACAAAATTATAAATAAGGTTTATTAAATATTTTGTGTGTTGAAAATTAGAATTAATGTTCTAATTTTATTATAAACTGTTTTCTATACGATTTCTGCGGATAAATTTTTTTCAAATGTACGAAACAGATATTTTTATTTTTTATGGAGTTTGTATTGTCTGAGTTTCTAATTTTCTATTCTATTTTCCAACAGATACTTGGTTCTGGGGAAAGCATGTTGCCACCTAGGCCTAATGGAAGACGCAATGGTCCTTCTCCAAACCGGCAAACGCCTAGCCACCGCCGCATTCCGACGCGAGAGCGTGTGCTGGTCCGACGACAGCTTCTCCCTCTCCAACTCCCTCTTCTCCGGCGACACCCCCACCCCCACCACCCCACCCCGTGCCCCACTCCTGGAGTCGGAAGCCGTCACCCAACTCCTCGCCCACATAAAGCTCCTCCTCCGCCGCCGTTCCGCCGCCATCGCCGCCCTGGACGCCGGCCTCCACTCGGAAGCCATCCGGCACTTCTCAAAAATCGTGGACGGCCGCCGCGGCGTCCCTCAGGGCTTCCTCGCGGAGTGCTACATGCACAGAGCCTCCGCGCACCGCTCCGCCGGGCGAATCGCCCACTCAATCGGCGACTGCAACAGAACCCTCGCCCTGGACCCCACCTGCATCCACGCCCTCGAAACCCGAGCCTCCCTCCTCGAATCCATTCGGTGCTTCCCAGACTCCCTCCACGACCTCGAACACCTCAAGCTCCTCTACAACACCATCCTCCGGGACCACAAGCTCGCGGGCCACACCTGGAAGAAGCGCCACCACAACGTGCGCTACAGAGAAATCCCCGGGAAGCTCTGCGCCCTCACCGTAAAAACCCAGGAACTCAAACAGAGGATCGCTTCCGGGGACACCGGGAACGTGGACTACCACGCGCTCATCGGGTTGCGGCGCGGGTGCGGGCGTTCGGAGCTGCGGAGGGCGCATCTGTTGTTGTGTTTGAAACACAAACCCGACAACGCCACGTGCTTCATCGAGCGGTGCGAGCTGGCGGACGAGCGCGACCTCGCCTCGGTGAAGGAAAGGGCGAAAATGTCGGCGCTGTTGCTCTACAGGTTGCTCCAGAAGGGTTACACCAATGTGATGGGTACCATCATGGACGAGGAGGCAGCTGAGAAGCAGAGGAAGAAGGTTCTAGAAGCTCAATCGATGAGTAATGAGAAATTGGAAGACAAGAAGTGCACCGTTTCATCGCCTTCGACGGCGAACCCCTATGTTTATCAGGGGGTGTTTTGCCGCGATATTGCGGTGGTTGGGAACTTGCTTTCGCAATCGGGGTTCAACCGCTCCATTCCGGTGAAGTACGAGGCTTTGAGCTGCTGATTCCTCGATCCCCAAACAATCTCTGCTTCGTCGCTTTCTTGTACAGATGGATGGATAAGGATTTAAGTTAGACAATTTTGTCACCCTCTTTTTCTATTTTGCTCTACATTTCAATGCTCATTTATTTAGATGTACAAAGTATTAGTTTTAAAATATGTTGTGTTATCGCGGCAATGTTTACTTGAGAAATTAAATGGTTTTCATTAAATTTTTATTAGAAATTACAGTAAAAAATACTACATTGTTATTTACTTTTAATGTTTTTTCAGTTTCTGAATCATTATTGTATGGGTGATGGATAATAAAAGTATTGATTAAAATTTAAAACAACTAACGTGCTATTAATTAAATGGTAATAAAAGAAGTGGAATATTATTTTTTAATTTTTAAAAGAGACATGTTCTTGTCTAACGAATTCAGTAAAATGATACCTTCAAAAATAAAATAAAATAAAAATGATAAACACAATCCTTCTCTTATGCTATTTAGGGAAGGTGAATGAATGTCTTTTTAAAACTTAGAGCAGGTATAGGTATCATTTAGGAAGATAAACACAATCCTTATAGTATAATCATTCTAGAGTGAGTTTTGTAAAGAAGTAAGTTAATTACATTTGTTTATAATTTAGCAAGAGTATTTAGACTTTATATTAATTTTCAAGTGTTTGATTATATCTCATCTTATATTGTTATCCAAGTCATGAATGAAATATAACTTTGCTTCCTCTAAAAAAAATCATTTTAGATGAGTCATGCAATATAACAATATCACATGAAATTTAAAACAAATCATAAAATGGTTGTAAAACTTAAAAGGATTTTTACATTAATTTGTTTTACCATTCTTAAGAATGCTGCTTATTAAATAACAATATTTATATAAGAATTTGTTCTTGAGTTTAAGAACCCGACAACTGACATTGAAGAGCTGAAATAGTATGGAAATTAAGAAGAGGAAGATATAGGGAATGGTTAAATTGAGGTTATTTAGTTGTGATGAAACAAATAGGGAAGAGCGATATAGATGATGGGTTGCATATATATAAAGAAATTTCATTGCCAAGGAGAGGAGAAATTCATTTCTCTACTATCAAACCGGAGGTAGTAAACCAGGCTCTGGAAGTAGCTTCCAATGTCTGGTCCAAATGCATTCAATTTTCCTGTGGTTAGTCCACTGTCCACCCAACAAACTGATCTTTCTGACATTCAATTAGATTTTCTTAATTAGCATTTGTATCCACCAAAAACTTTGCCCCTTCCACCCCAAGTACTTTCTCAATTTCTAGTCGTCATAAGATTTTTTTAATTATTTTAAGTCTTTTAAAAAAAGTAATTAATTTATTGGTGATTTTGATTTGAACCTCCTCGCGTAATGGCCAATTTATGTACTACTTTACGGTTACCGGCTCTACCAAGTCTAGTGTGATGACAAAATAATATTTGATTGGGCAGGGATGTGTGTTGGCTTCTGTTTGGTATAATTCTTGCTAGTATAGGAGTATTAAATTGAAAAGTATATTTAATTATTAATAAAATTATTTATTGATATTTTAATATATATATATATATATATATATATATATATATGACTTGTTATCTATCAGTATGATAAATATAAATTATATGTAATTTTAGTTGTTAATAATATTTTTTTAAACACATTTACAATTTATTACATGTATATATGTAAGATTGATTGTTAATGCTTTCATCAATAATTGATATCACTTAGTACTCTTTTCTCACTATAAAGTGAATTATTTATTTTAGAGTTCTAAGTTTTTTTTTAAGGTGCTGTTGGTTTTAAAGTATATAATCACACTTTTCAAGAATATCACAATAGAAATATTCATATAACAAATTTATCCTTTCCTATATGCATCTTGAAAAAATTGGAGCAACAAAAATATGAACGCACTACTAAAATTTAAAATATATATATAAAATGAATTTTCTAAAACGAATGTTCTAAGAACTAATGTTTCTAGTTGTTAATAAACCGTGAGAAATATCAAAGTTCTTAAAAAGTTCACCGATTGATTAATTTTAGGTTAAATTACCCTTGTTTACTATTAGTCATTGTAGTTTTATACATTCTATTTTAGTTGTGATTTTTACCCTTTTATCCTCATTATCAAGTTCAACTAATGTTGTTTGAAGAAAATAAATCATGTTAATTGAAACTTGACAGCTTTTAGTTGTGTCGAAGCTTGTTTTCTACTATTTTCTTAATTCATCCATATTTCTTCAAAAGATATTAGTTGAAACTTGATAATGAAAATTAAAAGAGTAAAAAAGTTGAAATTCTAAGGACTAAGATAGAATGTTTTAAATAATTATAACTATAAGAACTAAAATCATAATTTTTAAAAGCAAAATATACTAATTGGATTCAGTAGCCGCTGGAAATAGTGGTGCGGTGGTGCTGGTGCCAACTGTGGAATAGAATTATGAAGTCGTCTACACTGTGTACAAGGGAAAAAGTGGTCAGTTTTTCTTAATCAGTTCTGCACACACATACAACAAAAGCAAGGTGTGTAATCAGCACTCAATACAAGAAAACAAAGGATTAGAGAGGAAACGTCAATTCAACATTTACCCTTCACAAGCCTTTTACCTTGTTTTCCGTACTATCAATTTTGTTTGAATGTTCAAGACTTTTAAGTTTTTATATATTTTAAGTGTTATACACGTAATAATAATGCTATTGTAAAAATTTATACAGCACTGTTTACGTATGGACAATTTCAAGAAGGTCGTTGTTGGGAATCAATGAAAAGGCTTCAACAGTTCAACCTCCGAAGCCTAATAATTGTCTTTTGTTTGAGGCGTGCTTTCTGATACACGCAAAAGCTTGTGCATTTCTTCTTCTGTGTAAGAGATGCATCATTACACTGATTCCCTCATCTCACTTAGGAAGAAGGATCCAACTGTTGCCTGCAGATAAAAGTTTGAATATATCCACATATATATGCTGATTTTTATTTATTTAAGAAAGGTACTTAAAACGTGAGAGAATATTATTCAAAGAGACAAAAAAGACCCTTCAATCAGCAAATAACAACAAATGTGACAACTGATGACTAGGTCAAACTGTGTGCCACTATGAATTTCCAATATGAGGGGAGAAAACAAGGCTTTCTCAAAGTGTTCATTAAGCTACTTTTAAAATTAAACAAAACTGTGTGTCATGGTTGGAAGGTGTGAGTTGTTTATGGAAAACTTGGTTCAGCTAGCTTGTCCACATTACTCCAAACAGTAAAATACAACCAAGTATGAGAAATAATTCGAACAAAAATTGCAGCCTCCTGGAGAGGAAGACAATTTGCGAAACAAAAAGTAAATCACAAAGGCAAAACAGATTGAGTGCATGGTTGGAAACTCAATGAAAATGGAGGAATCACATTTGGGACTCATTAAGAAGCTATAATTAATTATTAGCTTCTGAAAATCACGTTTGAAACATGAAATTCAACAAGCTATATTTGAACCAAGTGTCTTAAGCATCAGTTCTACTGTCCATCGCATGCAATATTATTATTAATGGTGAATGGATGTCTCAAATGCCCATTGGATAAATGTTAAAAGGGATTTCCTTTTTTGTTTTTAAGAATAAAAACATAGATTTGGGATGATGGATAACATTGGTGGAACAGAGGAAAACTTGTCCCGCACATCTATTTCCATCATTCATATATAAACAACAAAATACTACTAGTTCTGCAAAAGCATGGATTATATTATATAGTCGTTAAACTTTAGTAGGTATTTTTGAACTGCTTCTCTGACTGTATTTTTTTGTCTGATAACCTTTTCTATTTGAATTATCAGTTATACTTTAATATTGGCATTGAAAGCATATAACAATTTAATATATATTGTGCCGAAAGAAATGGTGCATCTCACGAGGGTACCATTTCTTTAGTTACTCTGTGGTCAGAACCTTTAGGGGCCTCTACATAAGACCTTGCTTTGCTTGTATTGTGTGTAGTCTTTTTCTCTTTTTCAAAAGTGTAGTCATACTAAATCCATAATGGATTGTCTAGGTTTACATGAACGACTGAGTTCATGACTTCCATCACCATGTCTTGAAATATAACCTACATCCTTTTTTGGAGTTGTTTTTGGTTTTATACAATATATGAAATTAAATTATTGAGATTTGAGGAATACTTTCTGTATTAAGGTCTTGGACGAATTTTTCAATAAATGTTTTTTAAAGAATCTCAATTAATGTTTATAGGAGAAGAAAGTATATTTTAAATTTAATTTTAAAATCTAATTTAATTCACATGTTAAATTGAACTAATACATGTGTTTGTATGTATATCAGTATATGTATATATATTTATAAAATTAACATATCATCCATATCTTTATAGTTATAAAGTTTATTTTTTTATCTATGTGTAAAAAAGTTACACTGTTAACTGATAAAAATTATAATAGTAGGTATAATTTTTATTTTTTTTACAGAAGTTTAAGTTTTAATATAAGTATTATAAAAGTCAACATGCCATATATGTCAATTTGTAATAGAATCATAAGTTTTAATATAAGTATTATAAAAGTCAACATGCCATATATGTCAATTTGTAATAGAATCACATTGTACACATAAAAAAACAAAACGTTGTGAAAATTCTTTACATCACTATTTACTCATAAGTACTTATTTATGAAATTCCAATACAGTTTGTTTGTTTTCTGTTATCATATTCTTTAAACTTATATTACATTACATAGACATCCTTTTATATATTATATTAACTTCTTAATTATTTGAAAAAATTACATCATATATTCTTATAAAAAAAGTTATAGTGAATGTTAATAATCCGAAAATTTTCAGAAGATAGTTAACGTAATTTACATTTTTTTAAAGGAAAGGCTTGGCGTCCCTGTTTTAGCAAGAGAAAGGCACAAACAATAGAGGTGTTATACAGAGGGAAAATAACACGTGATGTTTGAATGAAGCGAACATTGAAAAGAGGCGAAGAGGTGGCAAGGTATATAATCATGCATGCCAGAGGCACCATGTGCTGCTATCATGTGCATTCTTCAACGTCCAAATGATTAATCATGGATAATATAGGGTCTTTTCTAGAGCTTATGTCAAAATTAGGTGGCATTGGCATAATGTGCTGGAAGAAATATCTGAAAAATTCTTTTCTCATTATCTATTTTGTTAAAATAATACTGTTTTAATGATTTATTTTCCCACAATATTTCACAATAGAAAGAAATAGAAATTATGAAATAAAATCAATAATAGAAAATTTATTAATAATAAAAGTGAAAAAGAATAATGCTATTATTTGAATTATTCTTTTTTATCCAGTAATATAATTGAAAGAGTCACCAAAGTTGAAAAGTAGAAAGACAAATGTGTTTTTCTTTTTTTTTTAGCAGACATATCAATAATTTTTGCCTCAAATTGACAAGAAAAATTTGTTTTAACTAAGATCAATATCAGATTTAGATTTTCTTAATTTGGGAAAGTGAGGGCAGAGTTGGATATGTCACTCCTCTTGCCCTCGTCCCCAAACTCGTCCCACAACGTATAGTTTTTTAATTATTAACAATGTAGTTATATATTCATATATAATTCTATTGTAATAGTTAATTATATAATTATGTAATTATTTCATATTTTAATTTTATAATTATTAAAAATATAAATTAATTATTTTAATAGTTAAATAAATAATTATAATTATAATACTAATTGTAACAATTAAAATTATACATTTAACTAAAAATATAATTTAATACTCTAATATGTTTATGTTATTTATTTTTTATTAAATTATATATATTAATTGAATTAAAATATAATTAATAACTTAATCTATAATTTATTAGAATATATGAATAAATATATATTTTTTTAAATGTGAGATAAGTTTTTCGTAAGTTTTCTCGAATCCGATAAAACTCAATGAAAATAAAATAAAATTTTATTTTTTAACACTCATTTTTTATAAACCCAAATCTCAACCTGCCTCTTCTTTTGTAGGGACAGGAATGAAGTAAGCTGGGAGTGTGAGATAAGGGGAATTGAATATCATTGCCAGTTATAAAGGGAGGGGGGGTGGAATTGATGAACTTTTATTGAGATCTGAGTTTGCAGGGAACAATATTCCTTTACAACATATGCTCAGTGGTTTTTATGTCACTGTATGCAAACAAACCTATCAATTTTGCTAACTTATATCTGATATCAATGGTAATACACTAATGCTTGAAGGACCGTGTGAAAATTAAGTAACCAATGTTTGAATCAGATTCCATTTAGTAGGATCTCTGAATAGAGCGTACCATAGTGTATTTTTTATAGTACCCTAGTAATCTGTATGTATCTGTTCCATCATTAAGGACAGATAGACCACGACATATGCATTTAAATTTCATTTAGACGTTATTGTTCTCATTAAAGGCAGATAGACCACAACACATGCAATAAAAAAGGATCATGGTATGTTACGTATCCGCCAGACACATCAGATTTGCCTCAACAAAGAAAAGTTGTTATGGGCAAGAAACATGAGAATTTGTTGTACCATGAACATGAAATTAGTAATAAGCAAACAAAGCTTTTTGGAATTACTCAGTGGTGTGGGATGGGGAAAAGTAGGGTGCCTTGTAGTACGCCTTTGTATTGGGGATTGGTTTGGTGCTTGATTGCTCATGTAGATCCCATTAAAAAAGCGGGGGAAAAGAATAAATAATCGTATGGAAAAATGATGGGCTTTGTGATATCACGCACTCGTATAAACAAAGCCCAGTACATTTCCCAATTCATTTAAGAATTAGTAAAACCTGAAGAACAAAAAAAAAAAAAAAAACTAACTAAACTAAAAACCTACTCTTGATTCCTTGTTTGTTTGTTTTTCTTTTTTCTGGTAAAAAAAGAGTCACTGTTTCTATTCTTTTGTTATCCATCTCATTTAGAGACATTATCTGGTAAAAATAAAATCTCAAATTATTTATAAAACACACGCTCCAAAATAAGTATATGAATATTTAGACATTATCTAAAGTGCACCCTCTAAACTCATTTTAGAGGAGCCAAATCCAAACAACTCATATCTATTCAATTCAATCCCACTCATAATAATATTGCTTTTTTTTTTATATTATCGGCCGTCCAACTTATGTGAACTGACTATTTTTTCTTTTTTTTAGAAGTCACTTTTCTCTAAAACTACACAAATTAAATTATATGGAGTCAATTTCCTTATTTAACAAGTTGCTCAAAGGTTTCAACATTTAAGATAACAACAAATAACAACAAATGTGACAACTGTTGAAATATGCACTGTTGACTTTTTAATATGCAATATTCAAAGTTCAAAGGGAGCAAGTTCCGCCACACAGGTTAACTTTTTCCATTGAGGACCTTTGAAGGAAAAGAACTGAACTCCAAATCATGTATAGCGCTGACTCTGTTGAAGGTTAATTTTTTTTGCCAACAATCTTGCTTGTTTCTTTTTTATTCATAGAGAAGGGTTTTTATTCCTCCCGCGGAGGAGAGAGGGGCATAGGGAAGGTGGTTTCTTGAATGGTGAAACTCACCAAATTTTTTAATTAGTTATTATGTTCCGGATTCTTTAACTTCCAATTTCTGATCAGTAAACCTCAGAAATTGTGTTGTCTTGTAAGGACAGGAGGAGAGGAATTTAGGCCTGTGTACCTTTTTATCCTTACTTGAGAAATGAGATAATCTTTCTGCGAAGTGGAGATATTTAATAATGTTGAGCTCAAAATGCAGTTAACTAGGTTTTTCGGTGCTTGCGCACAACGGCTTTTATATTGTGTGTGGATCCTATTACATTTTAGAGGCTGGATATCTGCAGGTTGTTTATTAGGCTAAAAATTTGGCCGGGTCCTAGGGTGAATGACATGAAATAGTGTTGTGTTAATGCTCATAAGCGTTTATGGCTTGAGTTGATCCTACAACTTAATTACGCAAGGGAGTATGAAATAATGAATGAATTGATCATTCGCGCTGCTAAATTCTTTTTCGTTAAGCTTAAGCAAATATACACAACAAGGGAAAACGAGGAAAACTTTTGAACCTTTTTTTTGTAGCAAAAAAAACTTCGGTTCAATACATAGTCACAGGCTTATAGACAAGTATCGGACTTCTGACAGTGTGTTTAGAGTCATTCCATTCAAGTGATGCAGATTCCACATATGTGTCCTCCGGCATTGGAGGTCCCTTCAGCACAACCTTAAACGACAGTTTTTGGTGCAACTGACTAAACTTCAATATATTTGGCTTGACCTTCACAGAAAGACCCTTGGGTGTTGTAACTTTAGCCTTGTAAGTTGAATTTCGAGATCCTACATTAGTAACAGTTCGAAGAAAAACTGCAGAAATTCTATCACTTGCACTCAAGAGTTGGATATGCATGCTGGGGTAGTTGATTCCATCAGTGCCTGGCGAAGGCTTAATGCTTGAGCAATTGAAATTTTGTTTGCCTATCAGTATGCCAATGTTGGTGTTGTTGAAGCCTGTCTTGCAAAGGAAGCCGATGTAGGAGCTTATTCTTACGTCGTAAACCAGGCCAGGATGTAATGCTTTTACAGGGTCAATCTGACCCGACCCAGATCCCAGTTCCGTGAAATTGTCACTGATTTTGATGGGAGTTGCTGAATAGTAGAAAACAAAATGTTGGATTGGATAATGAAATTTTCTTGTCCACCAACAATTTTAGCACAATTCAATATTCTAATTTTCTCACCAGTGGTCATGAGAGCAGATTTAATTGCAGCAGGACTCCAATCAGGGTGGAAGGATTTGACATAGGCAGCGGTTGCAGTGGCATGTGGACATGCCATAGATGTTCCTGATATTATGTTAAATACATCGTAACGATTGTCTTCACGGTACCCTGTTAGTGTTACCAATTTGGAATATGCAGCTAGTATGTCCACTCCCGGGGCAACCAAGTCAGGCTAATTCCCATACATAATACAATATGTAGAAATTTAGAAGCCAAGCAAATTGGAACTAAAGGGAAAGAGAGAGAGAGAGAGAGATCACCTTGAGGATATTTGGGGTGATTGTTTGAGGACCTCTAGATGAAAAAGAAGCAAGGAATGGAGCAGGGACTTCTGTAGTTGTTGTCTTATGAATAACCGCTCTAGCATTCCTGAATTCCAATTTAATAAACTTGAAAAAGTTATGACATTACCCATTTGGGCATGGTGAAAAGGAAAATGAAAGAAAAAAGAACGTACTTTGTGGAATTGATGTAGAGATCAATGGTATTGCCCACAGTACTGGCTTCAACAAATGTCCCTGGAATGACTGTGGTGTAGGAGGCTTCAATTTTCTCATCAAGGCCTATGATGGCACCTGCTCCCCCTAATTCTTTGATGGTTAAGTCCTGAGTGCCTGTTCCCCCAACGCAGTACACTATCCTGCCCTGTACCTTGTCCTTACTTAGAGTCCCATAATCACAACCTCTACACCATAGTTATAATCATTAATTAGTATTCTCAAACTGATCATAATCTCTTTAATAAACAATTTTGCAACCACATCAGGATCAAGTATGAATAACAATACCTAGCAAAGCCATAGTCATCTCCAGTAAGGTTCGACGCAAGGAGTCCACTAGTCAGTGGATACATCTTTTTCTTGGGGGCAAAGGTATTAATAGACAGTCCCTACCACATATACACCAACCAAATAAGCCATACATGCATTGTTGTAACATCAAATTGTTTTTCATGCTCAGCCAATACGTTTGGTTTACACCTCAACTAATCATTTAATGATCATATACAAAATTTGCTTGCATGGACCAATAAACCTTTTAGATGGACAAATTGACCCACCAAACCATATACAAGGTTTACCCACTTAAGTATACATCTTACATAAGACTCTCAAGGTTGTTAACGTGAAGCTTAACAATTTGTCTTATACGTTAATCTATGGCACATGACAAATATTTATACTTACTGTTAGGTTCTTTCCATCACCGAAAGCAACAAGTGTAGTGAACTGGCGATTAACGGCGCTAGCAGCCACCGTCAAAAGCCAGGGAGCGACATTCTCGACCGTCATGGGGCGAGGGCCACTGTTTCCGGCAGAGCAAGAAGTGAGAATCCCTCTCCCCATGGCGTGGAACGATCCAATGGCAATTGGGTCGGTGAAGAAGTCATGGGAGGGGCCTCCAATGGAGATGGATATGACGTTGACACCGTCGGCGATGGCTTCATCAAAGCCGGCGAGCATGTCCATGTCGTTGCAGCCGTTTAACCAGCATACCTTGTACATGGCCACGCGGGCTGAGGGGACCCCGCCCCTCGCCGTGCCTTTGCCAATGCCGTAGAGACTCGCACCCTTCACGGCTGCTCCGGCCGCCGTGGAGGCCGTGTGAGTGCCGTGCCCTATGTCGTCCGCCGGACTCAGGTTGTCCGAGTATGAGTTGCTCTTCCCCAGATTGAAGTATTTTGCTCCGATCACCTTGCTGCCATGAAATCAAATCAACCTTACATGCAATACATATGTACGTATACGTACATTTGCCACTAGGAGTACTTTATAATTTTATTAAGTATTTTCAAAGGTGTTATTTGTTATATATTTTTCGTTGCTATTATACTCTTGCTCGTTACTTATATAGAAGGGGCTAATTAATAACTAACAAGGTATATTTTAAATTTTTTAAAATACTTTTAAAAGGAGGGATTGGTTTATATATGTTGGTGTACACGTACTCACCTTTATAATGTCACTAGTTTTATTTTTATATGAAGTGTTATTTTCATCCATCTAATTATTGAATTATAATTGTCATCAGTGCTAGGATAAATTCTTTATTACACAATAAATTATTTTATGGTCAGAATATTATGTGCTTTCAGTCAGTTTTTGTTATATGTATCCACATTTTTCAATTTATCTAAGAGTTAATAATGTGTTATATGCAAATTGATTGAAACAACATGATCCTATATCATGTAATTAACACACTCATTTGAGAAATCATTGCGTGATCTAAACCTCTATTGAAACAATTAATGACATGTATTCATATTTTTTAGTTTACAAGAAAAAATTAATCATGTCACATAAAGATTGACATATATCGTGTGGTTGTGAATCATATAATAATTTATCCTTTATAAGAAGTGAAACTAAAAAATTTGAGATGTGAGACTACAAAATTAGGAGTAAACTTTATTAAATAAGAAGTAAACCTTATAATATTTTAAAATTTTCAACTAGTTTTAACTAATAATAAAGAGTAGGTTAAAAATGTGCTATTAAAATTTCTCTTATAATTATATATAATTTAGATTATGTGGCAAATTTTCCAAAAATTGAATAATAATAATAAAACAATTAGACAATGTTTATTTCCATGTACTTTAAAGATATATATTACATTAATTTTGATGCAGATGAGCAAGGCATCAAAAAATCTTGAATGAATCTAAAATGTTGTATTATAATTTTATATAAGAAATTTTAATCCAACAATGAGTTGAGATAAAATTATCTAATAAAATGTTATTAAATTATGTAAGAATGAATAGATATAACTGGCGTTAGGGTGTGTATATAATATATGTTCAGTTTTCTGTGGTTGGACAAAGTCACAAAATATATAAGTGATGCATAGAACAATACTTGTTGCAGCCAGTAAAGTTTGCTCCCGTTTCACATTTGCCTTTCCATCTACGTGGGGGAGGTCCATACCCCTTAGCGTTGAAACTGGGGCAATCAATCCAAATACCTGCTTAATAATAATTATAACAAGAATTAATCATCCGTTTTTCCTACTATTATTATTAATTAGAGAAATGTTTTATTCGTACCTGTATCTAACACGCCCACAATGATATGGCTTTCCACCTTGGAGTTTCTCTTCACGTTTAGGGGCATTCCTAAAAAGTCCCACGACCTTGTTGTGTGTAGTTTACGGTGTGTATTGGGAAACACAGATACCACACTGTCCTCCTCTGCATAATATTAAATACCAATGCATAAATAATTCTTAAAGAACATTTGTGTCTTTATACATCATTTCACTACCTAAAGTCTCACTTTTCATCCCAGTTAAATGTAGAAATACTTTTTTTTTTATCTACAAAAATGTTAATTATTAATTTGTTATTACCTTGCAGTCTCTCCACCTCATGTGGCAAAAGTCGTGCAACGAATCCGTTGAAGCTCTTTCCATAACTATGTATTTTGGACTCTCTGGCTAATTGCTTGCTGCATGTAGTAAAATAAAGAAAAAGAGCCATTAATTAATCATAAAAAATTAATTATAATAAAATGAATTTCAATTTGATAGTAGCGATCATTACTCTCCAATCGCAGCCTCTAGCAAGTTGTGGTGGTGGCTTTCCACGGCATAGGTTCTAGCCACCGGTAATTCTCCCATGTATACAATATATGGCTGCTTTTATTTTCCCACAAAATTCACGTCAATTAAGAAATGTGTGATTGAAATAGCATGAATCAATCCTATAGCAAAACATTCATCACTAAGTAGTGATCAGTCTCTGAAAAAATAGTCCCCATAAGTTTGGTAACTGAAATTTTCCCCAATTGGCATACCTTTCTTTCTTGTTGATTTGATCCTTGAACGGGAGAATGATAAAGGCAGAAGAGGGGTAGTAGAAGTAATAATAACAAATTGTGTAACATCTTCATTGCATTATACATTCTACAACAGACACTGTCTTAAGGATAAGAAGAGAAAAAGGTATATATGTTTGATACTATGATGAACAAAGAAATTAGTTTAGAAAACTGAAAATTTGTTCTTGCATGTATAGTGCAAGGGGCCAAGATTAAGCAACGTGAAATAAATTGCATTTGAACGGAAGAGAAAAATGGCAGCGAAAGACAGTGTCCAGGACTGAGTATTTGGTGGCGTCAATTTTGGATCTTAGTCAGTAACGACTACTTTTTTTTTTTTTGTGAAGTCAAGTAACGACCATTACCAAAATGCTTCCATCAATCAAAAATGAATTGAACAGTTTAATTAGAAATGAAAGAAAAAGAGAGGGTAATGTCATTCGTTCAGCCCATGCGTAACTTTGGATAAAGACTAAATCAAAGCCCAAAACCTAAGCCTTACTAATTCCTATTTTGTTTTATTAATTTTGGATTTAAAAGATATTATTTTGTTTTATTTTTTTCTTCTATTTTTCAAAATTTAGGCTTAATTTTACTTTTGATTTTTATATATTGTAATTTTGCAATTTTAGGTCACTTCATTTTCAATTTCACAATTTTGATTCTTGTTTTTTATTCCGAATATGTAAACTGGGTTCTTCCATCAGTTTGTTATCATTGTTTTTTTTAATAAATTTTACTTGTGTGACATGGTATAGATTAAGTACACACTCACATGCTAACATAGCAACTATTATGATGATGTGACACAAATAATCAAAGTTGTTCTACAATTGTGATATTTTAGCACCAAAGGTGTACGATGAAAAATAAATTTATTATAATTGATTAAATTAATTTTTTAAATTTGAGTTTTATAAATAAAAATTAAATAATATTACAATATTCTACCTAAATCTTATTCATTCCCATCCCTAATCCTTATTGAGCCTCGTAATGGACTAATCCAAATAAAGGCACGCACAAATTAACAGCCTAATACTTAATGTGTTAATCATGATTAGTAATAATAACAATAATAGTAAAGTTCTCCTGCGTCAGATGGTAGAAGACTTTAAAATCATACAATCTCTATGATTGCATGCATGCTGATGAGTTTATATTTTATATATTTAAAAAATGTGGAGAGAGACTTTTAACTATTCTTTAAATTAATAATGTCTTCTCGAGTTTTCAGCACGAACAACACGATCCTGTTTTAATTTTTTTAATGTTGAAAAACCATTTTCGTTCACTCCTTAACCTTAACATTTCATCAACATTTTTTTATCCCCAACATATCCACTTAAGCTTGTCCCCTCTAATGTGATATCATGATGCACAACGTACAGCACATAGGATTCGTTTTTACAATTTTAGTATGCTCTCGAGCATTAATTATAAGATATCGATCCACACAGAAACATGAAAAAATTGAGAGGTTATCAAATTATATCACTATTGTTAAAATAAATTGCTGCTTAGTTTCGTTCCAGATTTATTATTTTTTTCCCCTTCAAAATAATTGATATTTACATATCCTTAACTTAAATTTATTGAATGAAAAAAGATATGTACGTATTAGCAAATCACACACACTAAAGCTATGATTATTTGAGAATTATTTGTATTCTTATCGGTAGTGTATGATTTATTATTTGTATAATTTATTATAAAAAAGTAAGTATAAATTTATAATTATTTGTATTCTTGTCGGTTTATAATTTATTATAAACAATTCACTGTAAATGAAATTTTTAAGAATTATTTGTGTTTTTTAAGATGAAGCATACTGATTATTAATTTTTCTTGAGGTTATCGTTATAAAATAAAATATATCAAATATTATAGTTCATTAAAGTAATTTATCAAATATTTGCTTACAAACATATATATCCAAGTATATGAATATTTAGACACACACTCCAAAATAAGTATATGAATATTTAGACATTATCTAAAGTGCACCCTCTAAACTCATTTTAGAGGAGCCAAATCCAAACAACTTATATGTATTCAATTCAATCCCACTCATAATAATATTGCTTTTTTTTTTTTTTTTACATTATCGGCCGTCCAACTTATGTGAACTGACTATTTTTTCTTTTTTTTAGAAGTCACTTTTCTCTAAAACTACACAAAGTAAATTATATGGAGTAAATTTCCTTATTTAACAAGTTGCTCAAAGGTTTCAACATTAAAAGTGTTTTAGTAATTATTTTTCCTGTCATATTTTTATTTTAATTTATATAAGACAACTTAAGCACATATTCTTGAGTACTTTTGGTGTCATTTTCTAACAGAAATAAAGTTCAATTTTTTATTTTCACAGATCACTGTAAAAAAACAGTTTTATCCCTTTGTTTACACATCTTAATCTTTATCAAGAGAAATAGATACAATCTATGACTTGTTCACAGTTCCCGTTAAGCATGTATTTGCCATAAATGCGGAACTTCAGTCCAGACAGATTAGAAACCTCTTGCATTCACCTGAGTCCATAAATAACGTTTCCAAAAAATGTTTGAAATCAGCATTATTTTGTTAATTACTAAGGACTGTACATAATTATTATTATTATTATTACAACTTTAATTTAGGGACCGGGGATAATGTTGGCACAATTCAGGTATGTGCCCTAAATGAAACATGACTGACTCCAAAGGGGGAGGGAATATGATATTACGTACACTTAGATGAAGATAAGACAGCCTTTTTCCTCTTACTGGGTTTGTTTGAGCTGTTTCTGGTGCTACTGCACTTTGGGCAAAACCAATCCTCCTCAGGGACATCTGTTAGTGGAGGATCGCAGCAATCGATATGGGTACCGATTCCACACCCGACGGAACCACTTTCATCACCACAAATCAGCATTACATCTCCTCTATCCCGGGATCCACATACTATGCAAATTATATCATCATGATCATCATCACGGGAATCTTCAAGAGCAACGAGTTCTTCAACAATCTCTTCTGCCTTGCTTTTAAGTTTATCAAATGATCTCTCTGCCCAAGCATGAGTGCCATATAATACATGTCTCTCAAGGGAGAACCCGGGCTTGCAAACATACTCAACCAAGTAGTCCGCTACAACACAAGGTATCTCATGTTTTAAGAACTCTTGGACCCACATGTCAACACGTGGCATGCCAGGGCTAACTACAGCATAGTCGATTCCGGTACCAAGGAAGCGGGTATAAGGAGGAGAAGTTGCTAATATTGTTCCATCTCCAGCTTTGATGACACGTTTCAGAGTATCCTGTAAAACAGTTGAGTCGGATCAGAAGTACATACATGTCATCCACAATTATAAAGCACGGATGAAATGGTTGGAACCTCGTTATCATTAATGACCAAAGAATTATCTTTATAAGTTGCTTTACGTATCCATATCCGGCGTTGATACTCTTGAATACTTTACAGATGTGTATCTTGAAAGTATTTAAGCCTTTAGAAAGTTATGAAAATTCATTACATATGAAACATAAAAACGTGTATAAATATATGCAAAAATATAGAAACATTGGACCTTAATAAACTAAATATTTATACAAAAACATGTACACTATATATTCTTAGAATCATTGTATCCAATACATGTATCTTATTATTATCTCTGCAATTCATAGTTACCTTATGTTTGGACAACAAATTGCATCAAAATATGAAGACCAGTCCTAAAGCCTATAACAATTCAGATGAAGATCATGATAGTATTGGCATGTAGTAAAAGAATATTAAACGAAATAAAATACCAAAGATGGGGCAATGCAATCGCCGTACACAACAATACGCATTCCATAGAAGGCTCCATGACCTGTTCTTTCTTTCAACAACCGCCACTTTCTCGGAGCCTCCATATTGATTGCGCCATCCTCACTGAGACCGTTCTGGTGCCACTCATAAGGCTCCTCTGCCAACAATTTTCCTTCCTGGCTACTGGCAGTTAGGAAATCAGTTTTAAGAATCCACCTGCATTCCACCAGAGATGAGTATTTATATACAATACATAATCAAAGAAAGCAAACTACACTGCTGTAATTATTAGTGGGGGGCATGCTATTCAAGCTTTATTTTAGTTTATGTATACCTTCCCGATGCAGCAGCAGCAAAAAATTTCTCTGTCCTGCGTATGGGGTCTGGAGCTATGAAGTGTGTTGCCTGATATGACCACTGGTGAGAATGCCGGCAAACCCTTCCTTCTAAACGCTTGATTACTTGTTGAAACTCTTTTCTCTGTAGACGATGCCCACTTAATATAAAAAATGTGGCTTCAGTTTTTACTCTCATGTTAGATTCTGTTATAGATGGATTGAGCCCCGATTTCTTAGACTTGATCTTTGCTGGCCTTACACTAGATTTAATAGTTGGATTGCCATTGCTTCTGCCCTGCTCTCCATCAATTGGCCTATTCTCCTTCTCTTCAGCAAAAGTCTCTGACTTATTTCTTTGAACGGCTGACTCATCACTTTTATCATCAGGAAGGGACATTTCTTCCATGGTTTCCATCTCTGGCTCATGCCCAGTCTCATTAGGAATCTTCTCCCCAGATACTGCCATTTTAGATTTCGATAATTCCTTGGCAACTGTTGCCTTGGCTTTACCAGCAGGACATTTTCTTACTTGATTCTTTACTACCAGTGAAGATGGCTTCTGTTTTTCAGTTTTTTTTGTGCCTTTCTTAGGAGGCATTGCCTCTTCACATTTTATTGCAGGGTAAATTACTTTCGACTTCTCTTCTGTTGCTGTATCTGACTTTTTGGAAAGGTGAGATTCTTCATCGAGTGCCATTTGTAACTTGTATTCACATTTGTCATCTGGGGCCTCAGTTTCTTCGTTCACAAGCTCAGTTCTGTCACCATCATCTTCTGCATATTTACTAACTGTGGCCTTGACTTTACCAGCAGAACCTTTTCTTGCTTGATGCTTTACTGCCAGCGAATATGTTTTCTGTTTTTCAGTTTTATTTGTGTCTTTCTTAGGAGGCATTGCCTCTACACATTTTGTTGCAGGGAAGATTGCTTCTGACTTCTCTTCTTTTGCTGTATATGGCTTTTTTGAAAGATGAACCAAGTCTTCATCAAGGGCCATTCCTAACTCATATTCACATTTGTCATCTGGAGCCTCAGTTTCATCGTCCAAAAACTCAGTTCTGTCACCAGCATCTTCTGCATTTTTACCAACGGTTACTTGCTCTGTTGTTTTATTAGCATCAAAGATTTTGGGACTTCCCTGATGCATCTTCACATCACAAGTTGCAATCTCTTTGCTTCCACTGGAACAAGTTACACCTTCCCCTTTCAAGGAAGTTTTAGTCAGGGAAAGTGATTTTTTCTGTTTAGCAGTGGCACCTAATTTAGGTTTAGAACCCAAACTTCTCTTGGCAACCAACTTCTTTCGGGGTGATTTTCTAGCCAGTTTATTACTTTCTTCAGTGCTTAAATCCAATTTAGTACAACCAGCAGATTCCACATTACATGACTTTTTGTTTCCCAGAGAAGAACAATCTACATTTTTAGCGACATTATGTTGCTCTGCTTCATTACCATCAGCTTGTTGCATTCCAGAACCTGTGATATCAGGCTTGCCATTAATTTTAGACTCACTTAAGCTCTGAAGAGCCGTTTTTGGTGAATTCTGACAGACATTATCACACTGAACAGATTCTGGGCTTACATTTCTTGAAAAAAGCTCATCAAATGCCAGTGAGTTGGAGGTAGAGCCTGAAGGTTTCGAAACTAAGCAAGTGTTTAAGTTATTTATACCATCTTTGCCTATAGAAAAATAGTCATCGGCTTCAGGTGGCTCATCAACCTGAGATGTCACTTTTAATCCTTGAGATTTACCATTGGCTGATGGGACAGAAGTCTTCTTTCTCGATTTTAATTTAGTAAAAGAAGCTTCATTTATCCTCTTTTGAGGCAATAAACTAATTGGCTCATCTTTAATAAAATCATTTCCTTTCCCAGAAACTTCAACACTGGTAGATTTGACACCCTTACTAGCCTTTTTAACCTTACTGTTATCACAGTTGTTGCCTTCTCTGCCTGAGCTTTCATCTAAGATCCTTGGGAGAGTAAATCCCTTTTGGTTCTTCGTAGAATAACTCACAGTTCTAAGCTTTTCATTTGAATGTGCAACTCCAACAGCACTTGCAGAAGGTGCTCTCAAGTCACTTGTCAATTTCTTAGACTCTGAGATGTCGCCATGCAGATCAGGCTGCTGACCAGATGAATTTTTATTTCCCATATTGCCAAGATCCTGGCAGCCAGGTGCCTTTGGAGAATCAGCATTCTTAGACTCGCTGATCTTTGCATATTTGTCAGGTAACTGACATGATGTAGAATGTCTAGAAACATCAGAAGCCTGATAGCTTATCTTAGAGTTATCAACATTATGAAAGCTCGAGTCTTGATCAGGTCTGCTCTTATTTCCTGGACTGGTTAAAGAGTTTTGACCGTTATTGACATTTGGCAAGACCTGTGGACAAGAAAAATCTGGTAAGGCATTAGATGCCTCTCTTACTGATTTCGACAATCCAGGACTAGCAGCTATACCAATTTTAGAACTAAGGGGGCTTTGTTTTCTATTTCTTCCCCCTGATTGTCCCAGCTTAGAATCTTCAGCCTCTTCCTCAGAATCCTTAGCCTCTTCCACCATCATCTCTAGTGCAAAACCACTATTGAAAAGGAACAAAGGTTGAGTAATTAATTGAAAAGATAAGAAGAGCTTTCAAAAGCTAAGGGAAAATAAACAAGTAATGTTTATGTCATCTTAGTGGGAAAAAAAGCAATTTTATCACACATTTTCAAACAAAATCTGAAATGCCTATCACAGTAATTTGCGTTTCAAACAAGAATATAATCTACATTCTCAACTTTCATATTGTATGCCTATTACAGTAATTCATCCACATGCCTCTATGCCAGTTTAAAGTGCAACTTTATGAATCCCCCCTATTTGTGATACGATAGTGAACATTGCAAGTGCATGAGTGTAGATCACGTTGAAATCCCAAAGAATGCAAGAACGGATGAGCACAAGGTGCATTATGCATATTGCATTTAGATTATTAGCCACACTAATTATCAAAGTCATCCACTAACATAAATCAAATAGTAGAAATCTCCAAATATACAAGAGTGTGTGATAAACATGGAATCGTATAAAGAACAATACTGCCCCCATTCAGCCTCTATGACATAATACGTGCAATGCCACATTTGCGCTGCATGCTAGGATGTGGAAAAAAGTGCATTCCAAATTATATTTGCGCTTTATACGGTACAGTGCCTAACCTCTTGTTATATTTGTCTTCGGGAAGAAGCACCCATTCCTTCAAGCTGAAGAAATAAACAGCAGCACTTTAATTGAAGAGCACTCGAAATTTATATAATCCCAACAAGTCAAATGAAAAGGCTCAAATAGATGAGATTCATTCACATCACACCCATGTATAGTTAACATGAAAAAGACATACGTACCAATCTTCCAACCAACGATGATTAACTAGCTTTATTGTGTCCAATTTGTTGGCAAGCTCATACTTCTCTCCTATATTGAAATTCAAATTTTAAAACACCATGAACGAACAAAATGAACTACCATACACATGCAGTTGACTGTGATGCCAAAATTTTAGAGAACGAAACAAACCTTCAAATTTGTAGCATATGAGATGAGTAACCTTGTTTGCCACCAAAGGCTTAGAAAACTGTGCACCCATTAGGCCAACCATTGTCTGAAGAGGTAAAACAAGGTGAAGTCAAGTAAAGTTTCAAAAGAATGTGCACAAACTCCTGGAATAAATCAACACAAAAAAGTATAACAGATGCTCACCATAATGTCATCCCGATCCTGACGTAGATAACCAGTCAAGCACATTATCAAATCTTTTGCACCTGGTATTCCATTTAAGTCTTTAAGAGGTCTGTACATAACCTGATAAGTGGAAAACACAATTTTCTCGGTTAGAGAGTAAAATCACTAATTTACTATAAATTCATCCTACAAAGAAGCACAACAATAGAACCAACCACTGTTTCTCAAAATGACTTGAATAAGTTCAAGAAATTTCTGGACACGGAATGTAAAAAAAAAAAAATTAACAATTTGGTCTCGTGTTTATATCCATAAATCTGTTCAACCGCAAGCAACTTCAATAATTTCTATCTTAATTTTTATAATGTGGAACTAACCAAGTCTATCCCCCTATGTAAATTTGACACATGGTACAAAGTGAAAATAAATGTTTTGATAAGTACTTATGAATTATGTATAAGTTGTTTCTAGAAATTGAGTTAAATTATTTTCATAAGTTATTCTTGAGAGCTTATTAAAAAAAGCTAAAAAACAGTTTATGTATACATCATTACCTATTTTCATAATCTCTCCCCCATCACACACTTGCACAAGTGCTTATACTATAAAATAAGTTGTTCCAAACAGACTCAAAATATTTCATAAGAAAAAATTAAAGGCACTCCAATTAAGGGAATGGAAGAAGTAAGAACAAACTAACCGAAGTAGCATCAACAGGCATTCCAATATCAGCACTGTGTTCAACCCACAATGCGGTAACAACCGTCTTCCGATCATTTCTAGCAGCAACACACACAGGATCGTCCTACACACTCAACAAATAGTTCTCTCTCCCTTAAAAATCAAGGCCAACGATAGCGTTAAAGAAAGAGCGAATCGAATTGAACTCACATAAGCAATGTTATCGACGATGACGTGCGTGCAACTCCCACCGTACTGTCCTACGTCGACTCCGCTGCCATTCACAAGCTTGAACCGGATCTACACAATAACAACAGCAATTCATCGGATAAACAAATTAACCTTCACGCCAGAAGAGAAACCCTATTAGGAAATAAGCGAGAGAGAGAGGAAGAAAGAAAGAGAAACCTGATTTTCCGCGACGGGATTGAAGCCACAGAGAACAAAACGAACACCACGAAACATTCGCGATGAGTAAGTTGCTTCCATCATTTGAAGAGAACGGTTTTACTATTCATCGGCAGCGAAATGGTAAAGAAGCTTGTCGAGGAAGACTTGATATTTGTTGTATTTGCAAAAAAGAAAAAGAAAGCGAGGGAATTTTTATTTGTTTCTTCGTTTTGATTTTGGAGGCGGGACGATGAAATCATGAAATCTCAAATGGGCTCATCTGGCCCATACATGATTGGGCCAGTCCGAATATTCCAGAAGGAAAGCAAGTCTTCTAAACCGGTTTATTCATTCAATGAGCGCCGGTTGTATAGATAGAAAGAGTTAAGTAACATCATAGCAAGCAAGCATCTTGTTTGTCTTTACGCCCACGACCATCGAGGTAAACAAATATTCTACTTTCTACTAGCTTGTATGTATGCGTTGTTCTCGCAAGTAAACCAACACAAGACCTTTAATGTTACTCCCCAATAAGTAACTTGATAAAATAGGAATTAGAGGGTGGAGTGAATTTTCTGATGGGTTGAATTACTTGGATGTTTTATAATTTTATTGTGTTGGAACTGGAAACTTAAAATGGCAGATTGATTGCCATAAACTGTTTATAGTGAAGACCAAAGACTTATGTGTGTGTGTTTTCATATGCATGCTTAGCAAAATCAATCTGCCAACGTCAAAACAAAATGCATTTTGTCAAAATTTCATGCCCCTGAAACAATTTAACTGTTCACTAAAAATCTAAAACCTTGAGTGGTTAAATAAGTTTGATTCCATTTCTGGATCCAGTCAATTTTGATAACATTTCTGTAATTGAACCAAATATGAGAGACGAAATTTTTTCCAAAATTAAGCTAAGCATGTGTCCTATTATATTTCATAGGCTTAAATGAATACCAACCAAGCATGCGGTGAAGCAATCTCGGGCTTTTGTGCTGCCCAAGTGCACCGTAGAAACAAACACGCACCAAATCATCCAATATATAACTTGTGTTCATCTTAAATTTGATAAGTTGGGTGCTGGTTTGCACACTGATTACCAGCTTTTTTGGTCTTTCCACTCATTGCTTTATGGGATTTTGGACATTCATACTGACATAATCAAATATATTGCTTATGTATATTCACACACTGAGTATCGGTTCCATAATTAAAAGTAACATTTCTTATTTAATTATCAGTAAATTTCTTGATTTGTAGAATTTTGTAATCTCTTATATCTGCTCCCTCAGTACCTCCACGTTTACATTGCTGTTCTAACTTCCACTTTCCTCGGTTTTCTTTTTGTTTGTTTTTTTCACTTTTTTGTTTTAACCATTCTTCATTTCATCTGTCACATTTATGTCAGCATTGACGTAATGATCTTAATCATATCTTCTAACAAATATTAGTCATGACAACAATTTATGCTGTTAAGCTGCCAACAGTTACTATACTATCTGATAGTAGTTTATAATTTGATCATTTGTTGTTCTGATGCAGATGATGAAGCAAAGGCATAAAGTGGAGAGAGAAAATAATATTGGGGAGGAAGTTGGGTGGTCAAAAATGTGGAGGTTTCAAAGTCAAACCCAAAGCTTTCAGCCATGAATAAGAAGTTTGGCATGATTCATGGATTATCCTCCTTTGCCAATATAATGTCTTTTGGGAGTTTAGCAATACACTCTTGGTACTTAGCAGGTAACATTGATCTCTCATACAGTTCCAATTGTATGAAAGACAAGTGAGCTTCTTGTGAAGAGCTGTATAAGTGAGGATCCCAGTGTTCTTATCTTCCCACTTGCTTGTTTTATTGCCAAGTAAAAAGAGTCTACAATGTCTGTACAATTTATAAAATGTACTTTCAAAGTATTACGGCATATTGATCGGCCAAGAGAATTTTGGCCGAATCTTATGTGTTGCCATGGAAACCTAAAATTGATGTTCTTTTAAAATCAATTAAAAACATCTTTAAAACTTTATTATAATTTGATTTTTATTTAAAAAAACATTTTTATTTTTAAATATAAATAGATTCCAAAAACAAAATAACAGGAACCGATGTTGTAATTTTTTTTTAAAATATCCAATCGCAAACTATATTTAAAATGATATATTTGACCATGGTGAGCAATTTACTTTGCCTTCAAGGATTAAAAAACAGTCAAAAATAAATCCTATTTCTTTTAATAGCATATACATAATGCATATAGATCGTTGTGCAATTCTTTTTTCCTTCATTGTCTCCCCATTCGAATAATAGTTCTCGATTTTCCCAACCATTGAAACTCTTTTAGTCCTCAATTTCAACTAGACTGAATGCAGCAAATATGACACCAGAATCTCATAGAGAGTACAACTTGGCCACAAGTGTAGCACAACATAGCATCATCCACCAAAAAAGTTCCCGCATAATACAAAATAATAAGACGTACAGGCAGGAAGAATAGGAAAGAAATGCTGAATAGAGAAAATCATGAAAAAGAAAATCATAGACGGCTTATCACAGCTTCCACCTCAGAGGGGGTATAAAGATGATATGTTGGAGCCACCTTGGCAATGTCAACGTTGTTGGGAGTGACCTAAGATGAAAAATACAAAAGAAACAATTATTTTTTTATTTTCCATTCCATTTAGGCGGGGTGTCAATCAATTCGCAGATCATGCATCAGATTTTATCCTTACCTTCTCTTCCATAACTTGCTTCAAAATGGATAAAGCAATTGTCTCGGCTTCTTGAAGGGTTAGGTCCTGCACAACATATTAATTAACACCAAATTGCATTGTTTTAAAGTCATCTTACAGCACGTTATGGTTCGACGTAATTTTAGTAAATAATCACTTATATTACTAAAACACTCTAAAGGAGCTAAAAGAAGCGTCTAGTGTGAGAGATAATCCTTCAGAGCAACATTGGCAGTGCATAGACAAAACAATTGAGGAAGATTTGGCATTGCATTAATTTGACCATCATAAAAAAATTGATTAGTTTAACATTTTCCAAGACAATACACAGATGGTGAACATAAAGAAGCACAAAAGTCATTATGCTTCGTAGAAATTTAAACAGGTAGAAAAAAAGGGACCAGTTTCAAATGAACAGTTAAGTATACTTAAATGGTAAGACAGGAATATGAAAATTGGATTAAATAAAAGAAACAATTCTGCAGATCATATGGCATGGTTTGTTTTGTCTTCTCAGTAAGTAAAATAAAAATTAAGGTGAAGTTTAATCTTTGTGATTCCAGATAAAATGAATATATTATTTGAATAGTATTACCTCTTTGATACATTATTTATAATTGTGGGTAATTATTGTATAGCATGTTTTCATTTTACTCTACCTGCCCTGCCAAGAGTGATGAGTATGAGGTCTCCTCATTTCTTTATGTTTTCACTCTTTTCTGATTTCCAAACCCATCAACTATAAATTTACAGTTATAAACAGAAGGTTTTGAAACAATCAATATTAAATTGTTGATACCTTGTTGAATTGTTCTTGTAGAGAACTGTCTGCACCTTCGGACCCTGAACCAATAGCTTTTGCATTGCATTGCCAAAATGTGCCAGATGGATCAGTGTAGTATCTGATAATCAGAACGATTCAATTCAGTAATGTGTAAACATCAGAAGTCCAATGAAAAAGGATGGGAACAAGACCAGCAGCAATATAAAACTACATATCATCTAGTGACAGAAGCAATAAAGCGTAGGAAGTAGGCACCAACAAAAACAGAATACCCATGATCTGCATTAGTGTGTCCATGACATACATGAATATGAAAAGTGTTTACAATTGAGCCTTAAACCTTTTTAGGTAAGTGACCTACACTCTACCCCTCAATTGTTTCCTGGTTAAGAAAGTAAAACTTGCAAGTTGCAATCATGAACTGATTTTTATTCAGAAGCTAAAACACCAATGCATACTTTATTGAAAGTTGAACTTGCAGGGTAGACAGCTGAACCACAAAATTAATTTATGCCACAAATCAATGGTAGGAGAAGGTAAAGGTACATTGTTGAACCTAAAATGTCACTCTTTAAACCGTAACAAGAGTGATAAAGATGAGACAGTACTACATGACAATGAAATAACTGCAGAAAATGACACAGTTCCTACTTCCTTTGACAAAGGAAGGCAAAATATACAGCGCATTTTTTTTTTTTTAAATCGCTTTTGAAATATGTTTAACATGTTTGGGTAAGCCATAAGCTTTTTAAAAAAAAATAGAATCTGAAAATGATAAGATTTTATATTATTTTTCAAAACTACAATGAATAGCTTCTAAAACAATCTCTACAAAAACTCACATTTTTCAGAATCTTAAAATTACTTTTTTTAAGCTTAAACAAAGGGCTCCTGATAGAAATAAAGGCTTTAAGGGACGACAGAAGAGGACTTATCCTCAAGGACGGGAAAAAAAGAGAGAAATTAAAGAAAAGGAATTCTTAGCAAAAAAGATGCCCAAATTAGAAACCATTAAATACTCAAGTAGTTAATCAAGTCGATAAGTGATTACTCAATAACCCCTTTCATCATGGTCAAGGTCAATCAGCAAAAATTTTAATTGTTCTTGAAATACTTTATGTCCAGAATTCCTTTTTTATTTTGTAATTCCACTAATACCCAGAGAAAAGCATAATATACTATGAATAATGACATCAATTTAAAACGCACACTAATATCACAGATTTAGACTGTTATGTAAATATAAAAGGAAAAGAATGTTAGTTAGTTAGTTGTAGGCAGCTACTGTTATTGTATGGCTGCTAGGTAGCTGTCTATAAATAAGGCAGGTCTGTTGTATTTTAGACAGACTGAATGATAATCACAGAGTGCAGTGCACATTTCCTTGACCTCTCTGTTTCTCTCTCTTTCCTTCTATCCTCTCAATTCTGTTTCTTCTCTCTTTCCCTCTTTCTTTCTCTACCTTTCTGTTTCTTTCTCTTTCCCACCTAAATTCTATAACATAGACAAACAAACATTTAAATGTAATCACTGGCCAAACACAGAAAACGAGCCAAAAGAACAACTTCATCACACTACCCACAAGTAGCCATTTGTTGATAGATGGAACAAATACTTACAAGCTAGGTCCATTCTCATCATGGCCAGCAATGAGGAGAGATACTCCAAATGGGCGAGACTGCCAAAGAGAAAATATATGGTACATGTTAAAATGCATACATGATGGTCTATTGTGACAAGAACATGGCCATTTAGTATTTTGTACAAAAATAAAGTAGTTTATTGGCACATCCTACTGAACCAGTCTGTCTGAAAAGCATCTTAAACGATGAATTACACATTTAATTATAAACTATAAATGTTGTACATTCAATAATTGATGCAATATGAGGATATCTGTGCGTTCCGAAATTTTCAGGTAAATAACTCTAGTTTATATTTCCAATCAACATTCGTCAAATGCAATACGTCAGGCACCAGTATAATTAGCAGATACATAAATAAGAAGCAACTTTGCAAGAAATGTTTATAAATTATTTTTCCTAAATAGAAGCATCGTAAAGCAAGCAAACAAAAATAGACACGAATATCAAAGCTGAGAAGTTCTTTACCATGGATTCTTCATCACCTTCACCAAAACGCAAGGCTAGATCACAAAGAGCTTGGGTGGTGGACTCAACAGTCATCGGCTCACCATAGGAGAACCTATGATTCTGTGAACAATAAACCAAAATATGTCAATCATTAGCTAATCAACTACCTAAAATATGCTATAAGGTTAACAATACCTGAGTTTCCACCCGTGCATGCTCAACAAGTGTTCGAGCATCTGCAATCAACCCACTCATTGCACAACCTATGTGCTCATCAATTTCCATAATTTTCTCAACACTACTAGGCTCCTGAAAGGGAAGTTTCATGCAAGCAAATCAATGAAAATGCAAAGCAAAAGCAATCAGTACAAGATAATTGTGTTTCTTTCTCTAAAATAAAAGCCATATAAAATTATAAACTATAAATATGGTTATAAGTATATTAGACGTTTATTGTATGCAGAGAAGACAACCTAACAATAAATGATATAAAAAAAAAAGGATCTTGTCTCACCCAAAAACAAAAATGAAGAATACCTGTATAAAACAATACCACAGTAAAATGAACAGCATTAATTTTCATGATATATGACTATATGCAGAGAACACATTATATCTAAAATGAACATCAACGATCAAAATTCAGAAGTGTGTCCAAAACCAACAGCTTGGCCCCAAAAATCAATTTTATGTGCAGCACATGTGTCAAGTGTTAGCGATCAATATTTTGCTCAAGTGTCTACCTTAATTCCATCAAATTGTATACTGATAGTTAAAAATTAGTATAAATGTCAGAGTGAGATTATTAAAAAATCAGTAACATAATTAAAAAGTAAAAAAAAAAAAAAAAAAAAAACAGACCAGCAGCGGCGAAGTGATGCGCTTTTCAACTGCGAGGACAACACCCTCTTTGGTCTTCAACCCAATCGCAGTTGATCCCAGCTGCAACCCATTTACAAACAAAAAGGAAAGTTAGAATGCAACAGCTCCAACAAAATTCTGACGGAAGGATGAAACAATGAAGGACGAAAGCGACAAACCTTAATGGCTTCGATTGCATACTCAACCTGAAACAAACGACCTTCGGGGGAAAAGGTGTTGACTCCTCGGTCATACTCAGTCCTGTTAGGTTTCACTCACGCAATTAAACAAACAGAAAACCCCTAATCCGCTCCTCAATTAAATGGAAATGCAAATTTTGCAGCAAAAGAGGGAGGGAGGAGTTCACCTTGTGAGAAACATCTTCAGAACGAGTAGAGAGAGAATGAGAAGCGTTTGTTTGGGTGAGTCAGGGCACTTTATTTGCTTGCTCCTCACTCACTCTGCCTAATTTGCTTGCTTTCTTGCTCAAGGGGCCTTGCCTTCTAAATTCTCTCTCCCTCTGTTCCTTTTGGAGGTGGGTGGGACGATGAAATCATGAAATTCCAAAGTATATGGGTCAACTGCCCCATATACAGTTGGGCCTGGCCCATACATATATTGGTTTATTTACTGGGCAGTTGATAGCACTGTTTTTGAAAAACCTGAATGTTCAAAAGAATACAGGTGCGTTTGAGATATCTTCTATTTCATTCTTTGGTAGAAGTGATTCTTTATTGTAAAGAACCCATTTCAGTACTAAGAGTGGTATCGTTTAAAGATATAACTCGTAAGCTTTATTATTCTGTGTAAACATTCTTTGTTAAAACTAAATACTACAGTGTTTTTATCATACAACTTTTCATTTAGTATTTTGTTCCAGAAGTTATTATGCTTAGGAAGGAAGATTTTTTTTTTGTGGCCTTCATATATTAAAAACATCCCCCCCTAAATATTTGTTTCATTTGATTTTTTATTTTATTTTAGAACATTTTTAATAATTTTTTATTTTTAATTTAATTTTTTAATAGTTTTATTTTTATATAATGTGCAAAGATTTATTATTGACAATAAATAAATAAATAATCTAAATATAAATTTTAAAACAAATTTTGTAAAAGTTAACAGGTTTACTATGATAATATGAGTGATTTAGAAGAGAGTATGAGAAAAATTATATTGTCAGTGTATTTTAATTTTTTTAGTTAGTATAAAAGGTTCTTTATACAGTTTATTTCTTTCTTTTCATTCACCCTTCTACTTATCCAAATTTCCTATTTATTTTTATCTATTTAAATAATATATCATTTCTATTTTATTTCTCTTATACATCTATCATTTATATAAAATATAAAAATCTATTAATTCTTCTTCATTTCATTTCTATTTCAAATTCAAAATAAGAATACTAAGGGCAGTTTTCACCCATGCATGCTCAACAAGTGTTGTAAACTCTTGGTAACTACAGATAAAAAAAATTGACAATAAAAAAATAAAAGATAGTCCCATGGAGAATAAATATTAATCTTTATTTTGCTTGTATGGATGTGATTATGTGAAGATTAATTATTTCCCTAGGCAGCTTTGGACTCCAGACCAATGAAAATCATGAATACTTTGAATCTTTACAACTACTTGCTTGACGCTACGAATAATAATATCCAACCGCCGTCGATATTTTAGGATCTTTACAATAATAATGAGTGTCTAGTGACCCACCATCCGCATCAATCAACAGGCACACGAAAAATGTTGCATATCCCTGAGAGATAATATCTAATTATCCATCCACTATGCTCTTGACCAGCGACTTATTATTATTAAGGTAAACTTTTAAAGGAGTTTTGACCAGCTAATTGCTCTTGACCTTTCTGAGAGTTAGATTTTAATTTTCTAAGCCAATTCCATAAATTTTTGCTTACGGCTTGATAGTTGGTACCAAAAAAAAATGATGAGATGCAAAATCGGTTGTTTAACCATATCCAAATCGACGTGTAAGTTGTGTAATGCTGCCAAAAACGTGAATGGAAAAATTGAGGTCCAAGACCTATAATACAGACTCAATTTTGCTTTGTTGGATGGATAGGCAATGAAGCCACTTGGACTGGGTGGTGTCGACTTTTCCTTTTTTGTTTGCGAGTGAAAACACTAAGGTATAATGCAGACTAGAACTTGTTGAGTAGACGAAATAATCTGGTTCCAAAGTTTGTCGGCAATTTTTGGTTTGGCATGCGAATCAGCATGTGCATAAATTGAGACATCGAGTGGAAACAACAGAATCTAGCTCGTTTTCATGAATTGGCACTGTCTTTCCTTGTCTACCTATCTTGCAAAGCAACTATTTCATCCTCCACTTTTTCAAGTTACAACTACCAGCCCCCTTTTTAGATTACGCACGTAACACACGAGTAATCTATTGCTTGATCAAAACGTTTATCGATGAGATTCAGCTAATTGTGGTCCACAAATGACGAATTTAATATCTTACTTGCAAAGGGCAAGCAAACTATTGTTTCACCTCCCTCGTTTGCGACAACAACCTTGAGAATTGGAGAAATATTTACGAAGTCTTGCCCGTTTTGTGTTAGTCCAAACAAACACTCAAACCATGGTACCAATATAAGCATATAACTTGAAAGAAAAAACAATTAAATTTTTAAATATTAATTAACATTTGGGCAATATTCCTCTACAAGAAGTACTTGTAAGAATCCAACATTTCAATTTTGAAATCAATGAATAAAGAATCGTCTAAATGGGTAATGTCCTACTACAAAGCATGTGCCCTCGCCCTATTCAATTGTCCCCCATGCTTAGTAATGAATCATTTTATATATATTCATTTGAGGTTAATTACGCTAAATGTTCCCAAGAGTAACAACCGAGCAGGGAACAAAAGCAACAGAAACAAATGCATATGTTGGGATGTAACAACCCTACTGAACCTTTTCAGGGACTCTCTCCCTGTTTGTATCACGCCGGAGAAGGGTGAATGGCGTTGACCCACATTGATTGATATCATAGACCTCCCAGCAGCAATGCTGGTATCAACTCCACGAGGTAATAAAAGAGGCCACCACACCTTGCGCCGTTGCTCTCTCTTGGCTTTACGGATCTGGTTAAGTTCTTGGCGAATCACAGTTCTCACAGATTTTAAGTAGGAATTCATGTCATGATCTCTTTGTATACTTCCTCCAGATCCATAAGCAGATCGGTCACTTAATATCTCAAGTGGATGAGGTGAGTTCAAGAAAACCATCTGAGCAGCTCGGAGCTGCTTCTCTGTGTCATTGGATTCTGATAAAGGACAACACAAAAGATATAGACCACTGCCTGATGGCAGGAGATTATGGCTTGGTGAAAATTTCTCATCTGGCTGCAGAATCAGCAGATTACCCATTGGTGCATATAGTAGCTTCTGCAGTAAAAAAATTCACAAAGAAGTCATTCAGAGATTTATATGAAAGAAATTTCTTTATCCACTTCAAAACTTTTGAAAACCAGAACTTTACCTGTTTATTGAGACAAGGATGACTACGGAAGTTCCCATTGACAGCTTTCAATAGTTCTGCAACATGATTAGGGTAATTGCAAGAAAATGCTCGTGGTACTATGTCTCTGTGCATTGTAATTGCTTGAACATGGCTCTTAGGCAAACCTAACTTTTGTAGCAGAATATCACCTCCACACATGATGGATGGGGAACCAAATGTTATCACAGGAAGTAGAGAGGAAATCGGCACTTCATGCCTTATCAACAGCATGAGATTCACAAGTAATGCCAAGCTTCCACCAAGAGAATGCCCAGTGAACCGAAAAGTAGCACGAGAGCCTCGAGATTTCAGGTGAGCATGTACTTCTGGCAACATCTGTTGATATATCCCTTTAGCAGCCTCGTATATACCTCTGTGCACAAGTACATCTAAACCCTGGGCAGAAATGTGTACATCAAATTGTCAATTTCAGGATAGATAATTAGATACACAATAAGAAAGATTCAAAAGTATTTATTTATAACCGTAAAAAGAATGAAATTCCCCTATAACAAGAATGACATGAGAAAAACTGCTTTAGTATGCAATATAGACAATTACCTCAAATTTAATCGGCTCAAAAAGTAGGTTTGCTTGCCAGGAAGCCAATGTCTCAGAACCCTACATATATTTATTAATTAAAACTAATAAGAAAAGGCACTACAGAAAATATGCATCCAAAATTGGCAGTGAATTACAGACACTCTAAGATATCATCAGATAAATAACGCAAATAAATGTTGGGAACCACAATAATAATGATTTTATCATATTTAAGCTCACAAATTCTCACAAATCACAGCAAACTTACAAGTACAATTATAGTGCACAAAGCAATAACATCCCCTCAATTAATTCTCCCTACCTGAATAACAAAAAACCTTGTACCACTCTGGTCATTATCACAGACAAACCATTCACAGGGTGTTGAATGTGCAGAGTTCAGATCATCCGCAACAGCCTGCTTTACTTCCTCCTTTGCTGCAACCACTGCTGTCACCGAATCAGTGGTTGCCATCAAAGATGCCACCTCTGTGTTTAGCATGTTAACACTGTCAAGGCTTTCATAGCTCCCTGCAAGTGAACCTTCACCAGCCACAGCATTTGAGGATTTGAATGGAAATATGCTTCTAGTCTGAGAATGCAGATAAGTGGCAGCAGAGGCAGCAATATTATAAGCAGCAGTTGCACTTATCTTGTGTTCAGCGTTCTTAGGATCCTTTCTCTCTTCTTTTTCGTCTACCTTCTCATCAGTTTCAACTTTCTGGGGATCCTTTTCAGCTGTTGCTGCCACTGCCAATTCCTTCTTCTCTATCGATGAAGTTACCAAGCGCAGACCATAATGTTTCAAGAGCTTCCCTGGCTAAATTATCAAATCCAAATATTATAAAATTAGTGTTTTATATGCATTTTTGTAGAAAATCAAATTCCTAGATTTATCAATCAATTTCAGAACATGTCATTTGAATAAAAACCAATAACAGAGCTGTACAAAACTATGATATAGATATAAAATGTAGATGGTAAAAAAACATAGCCCCACCAACACACTATCCGTGCAGAACTATTCGCTCAACATCGATCAGATCACATAAATAATAAGTATTCCGTTGTTGTTATAAATTACTTTCATCCTAGTTAAATTAGAAAACTCAAAGACACAAAATGAAACAAGTGTCATAAGTTCATAACAAGGCACTTCCGTTTTAGATTACTGCTTCATGAAGTTTAAACTTAAACCCTTCTATAGGTTTTTGAGAAGTTAGACAAATCATAACACAGAATCTTCAAGCAATCAATGTGTGCTAGATCCAGATAAGCTCAGTACAAGACAAGATCTGAGGTCTAAAAAATCTATGAATCAGGCTCAAAACAATAAAAAGGCACAAATAGAAAACAAAAGAAGAATGAAACCAACCTTACCCTACGGTTTACCAAAATTAAAAGAGGAAGATCTCAAGTCTCATACCTTGATTCTAGGTATATCGTAAGCCAAGTTCCCCAAGTGTGACATCTGAGCGTACAATCTAGATTCGGTTAACGATACCCTCCGAAGCATTCTCGAAAAAGAGCCTCTATCGAATTGAGCCTCCTCTTCTTCATCGCAAGCATCACATTCACACATCTCCTCCTCCTCCTCCTCGTAATTGGTTTGAGTTTGATCACGAACCGCACCCTCCTCTTCATTGCGCTGTTTCCCCTCCCACACGGACTTCACATGCAGAATCTTCAAAACCCAGTTTCCGGTCTGCCGTTCCGTTCCGTCACCCTCGCCGTTATCTCTAACGGCCTTCGCTTCGGCGTTGTTGTCCGACAAAACGGCGTCGTCGAGGGCCAGCCCCTTGTATCTGCTGCTGCTCCCCCGAGGCCATAGAGATTCCAAAGGGTACCAAAAGGAAAATCTCGAAAACACTGACTTCTGCGGCGGTTTATCCGCTGCGGCGCGCCCCACCGTACTCACCTGGGAAGGATGGGCACGTGCGTCCAGCGACCCAGTAATAGAGATCGTGGGAACTATCCCAGATTTTAAACACATAGTTTCCATTCTATCTTAGGAAACAAACACAATGTCCACAACAACGATGATTTCTTCTCTTTTCTTTCTTTTTTAATTTGCTTCAAATGTTCAGCGTTTCTCAGTTTGTTTTAATTGCTTCTTCACTGTTGTTTAATTTAATGTTCTTCTTCAAAACGAGAGAGAGAGAGAGAGAGAGAGAGAGAGAGAGGAGGGAGCATTTAATGAGAAGGCAACCGAAAAAGGCACAATAAAAAATTAAAAATTAAAAAACAGGTGACCGAAATTCTCACAATTAGCTATGGTATTACGTGTCTACGTGATCGGATTTTAAGGACCAAACGACGGCGTTTCTTTGGTTTTAAATAGACAAAATAGTGTTCTCTCGAGGCGACGGCGTCGTTCTGAAGAAGGGGGGATTTTCCGTAGTTGGTTTGGGAATTGCGATTTGAGAGAGTGTGTTTGCAACTTCGTAGAAAAAAGCGCGTGAATCTCTGACAGCTTCCAAACTTTTAGATGAAAGTGCCACGTCATAGGCGTAGATGCAGTGCACGCGTACTCTGGTGACGTGTCGGTAAAAGCATTAATAGTTATGCTTCCTATCGTTTCTATTCTGGAGGATCGCCCTGTGCGTCACGGGTAATATCGGTTGATACTAAACGCCATAACCGTCACAATAACACTTTCCTTGTTTAAAACGCATATTTTAAATATTTAATCTATAAGTCAATTTTCATTTTAATTTAGCATCTCTTTTTTTATTTTAACAGTGTCCACATTTCTATTATATTAAATTTGATATATTACAATTTTATGTTAATATGAGTTGATGTATTTATTAATTTTAGTTTAATATTTTTTTAAATACATATCCATCTATATATGTAATTATTTTATTTCTTATACCTCAATTATTTATGAAAATATGATAATTTAATATCCTATTTTTTCTGCATTTTATGGATTCATATTCTAATAATACAGATTAGTGAAAATATTGGTGTTATCTCGTCTGTATGTTCATATTTTTATTTCGAATTTTATCACATTTTTTGTGTTAAAATTTATATTTTTTTCCAATTTATCTTACTATGAATTGACGTGTATAACAATAAAATAGAAAATTTTAATTATATACACAAGAAAAAAATGTTAAAAATATTACAGACATAAGAGTCAAAGTAAATATATTATTTATGTACAATATTTTGATAATTAGTAATCATAAAGTTCCTTAATTGGCAAACAAAATAGTGCATACGTTTCAAGATAATCTTTAGTTTTCTTGCAATCACAGGAATCATACCACCAATATAAGAAATCATATCAATAAAAAAATAACTATTAAATTTGAATAGTTCTTTTTACCTTTCTAGTATTTTTTTAAACTCTTTATAGAATATATTATCCATAATTTCTTGGGTTCTGAAAAATTGCAAAACAAAGTTACATAATGTCATGTATTTGTTGGATGGTGGTTTTCATGTAAATAAAAGTAATTAATTAAAGAACTAATTATAATTTCAAGAATTAAGATGTTTTGTTTTGAAAGAAAGATGTTAAAATGACGATATCATTTGATATTGTATTTTCAAATATCCTAATTTGAAAAAAAAAATTATAAGATATAACTGATTAAAATTAATAATATTTTACAACTACATATATGCCTGTATTAAATTAACATAAATAATATTTTGAAGTAGTCTCATCATCCTTTCTATCTTTTGAGAAAATAATTCTCTTTTTACCAGTTTTCAAAGTTGAGTCTTATCTATTCGCAAAACTCCACCCAATTGAATAAACGTTTAGATAGTGAAACAGATTTTAAAAATATTATAAATTGAGGTTTGAGGATTTAAAATGATATAATATGAAGATTGTTAGTAACAAATTTGATCTAATCCTATTGTCAATCGGACAAATTGTTCTAAGTGAATATTCATCCTTCCAAATATTTCATAACTTTTCAAATTTACCCTCCTAAAAAGGATAAGTAATTTTTACTGAAAATTTATAATAAAAAAAAACTAAAAAACGAGTATATATTTTACCACTTACCTGTTTGCCAAAGTATATGTCCAAATGCTTTGTTTTCAAAACTTTGTATAATCGAAAGATCTCCTTAAATCTTAATTTACGTTTAAAACCAACAAAATATATATATATATATATATATATATATATATTCAATGTAATTTTGTTTTTGTCTATTAAAATGTTTCTTAATTTACTCCAATAATAAAACAAACAAATAAATAAATCTTTCAATGTCATTACAAAAAGGGACAATACATAAGTCTAAATAGTAAAATCTCTTTAAAAATAACATTTTGTGAAGTTTTCATCTTCCCTTTCAAATTTTCCTTCTTTAATAAAGAATTTTGTGAAAGCTTAAGAAACACCTATTGACAAAACAACATATAATTAACCATGGCTAAAAACATGTAATGGAAAATAAATTTCAGCATTTGGCACGGTTTGACCTTGTGACTTATTGATAGTAACTTCAAAACTAAATTTGACAATAATCTTCTTTCTAAGAAGAACAAAGGGAAGTCTCAAACTCTTTGTTGTCTTATGTTTAATTCTAAGCAAGACAACTCTTCTTCTAGCATGGTGGCCTATTAGTATTTCAACATCCAACATGTTCATAAAAAATCCACAATAAAGTAGCCTTGTCTCATTACACATGTCGAATTATTTTTCGCAAATAACATCAAGAGTGCACCTTTTTTAATCTTTAAAATATGTGGAGGCAGACCACCTAAAAGAATGAACTGTAAGTACTCTTGTTGATATGAGTTGTGTGTGTCCCCTTCGACCTCATCAAATGATAACAAAATATGTTTTCTCCTAGGAAATTACCGATAATTATGTAATTAGTTTTTTTTAACATCCTCATTTTTTGGTGTCCATATAAGATGCATCCCATGTATGAGATTCTAATTAGGGAAACGCTTATTGTATAAGCTTTTGTATTGAACTTTCTCTTTCCACGTTATTGCAAATTGGTGGGGAATTTTGACCATATCATCATGTTTGGTAGGTTCAATACCATCTTCAATGCGCATGAGATGTTCTGCAAAATTACGATTTTGCAATGATAGCATGTTTTGTCACAAATGTAAGACTTTCGTGATATATGGTAAATGAGACTTAACAATACATGTAAAAATCATTTATACCTTAGTACCTTTTTGAACAATGGGAAGTATTTGACAAATATTCCCTCCTAATACCATCACTTTCCCCCCAAATGGAGCATCACTTGTTTGACATTCTTTGGTGTGATTCCTTATCCCTTTTGTGCCAATAGTAATGCTCTGAAATCTCTCTTTACAAATAGTTCCTAGCTTATGGATCTCTGCAATTTATAGCAAAGAATTGTGTCAACATGATTTTGGAGTTATAGTCATCGTTTAGTACATCAATGATTCTTTGATGTCTATAAAATTACACTTGATGACGATGCGGTAAATGAATTTGTAATCTCTCAAAACACTGATATATTCTATGAAGGGTAAATTTAAATATCTTCTACAAAGCTTCCAGAGCACAAATCCATCTTGCATTAATATATTGTTGAACATCATCTACATGTGATCCTCTATGAACCTCCATTGTTACTCGATCATGGCCTTTGTAGACATATATATACAAATATTTAATGTTCTTGATGCTATTGCATACTTCAATATCTATATGACAATCATTCTTCAACAACAACCAATGGTTATAAGGAACCGCCTATTTGTTATCATCACTCATATTTCTATTTATAGGTATTGGTTCCCCAAATTATCTTATATACTTCAGATATGAGTCATTACCTTGGTGGGTCTCTTCTGAGAACTATTTAGGATGCCTTTTTTTGCACTGACTGTTCTTCATACACGAAGATTTTGGATTAAGTGTTCAACAAGGTCCATGTATCACATGTTTTAGTACAACCTCATGCAACTGTGGTTCCTCTTCAATTTTTGGTATTTCTGTCTTCACCACGCTTCATACTCTTTTGGATCTCCTAATTTGTTATTATTGTCTAAGATCAATAACATGTATACATGAGAAACTCTCCATTTTTTAAATTGTGTGACATATATGTAACTTTCAATCTTTTTAAGGACACCTTTATTGATGACACCATTTTTCAGTTACTCAAATTTTTTTGAAAATATTATTGTTAGCAACTCAAGACAATCTTGTGGTGTTTAAAATGTAAGCAAATGATTTTTTACTTCACTCTAGAGTTTTCTATCAACTCAAGGTCCCTCGACATGCACTCCAAAGGTGTGAAGCATATCTCACTAGACCTGAGAGGTACTAATTGGATGGGAAAAGTGTGTGGGCATTCTGGTAATTAGAAAAAAAAGTTTTTGTATGTGGTATACTGGTAGGGGTGGAAACAGGCCAGGCCAGGCCAGACTTGGTTAGACCTGGTCTTAGCCTGATTTAAAAACATAAAGCTTGGTCTAGTCTATTTACCTGTCATAGGCTTTCTTTTAGGTTTGGCCTGACCTATTTAAAAGTCTGGTTTGGCCTGCGAGCCTATTAAAAAGCCTATTTTAATAGAAATTTTAATTTTACAAAATACTTTAAATCAATTTAAGAAAATTAAAGAAATAATTTTTAAACAGAAAATGTCTCAACATCTTACTTATATTTCAAAATAAGTAATAATTATTTTATGAGATTTTTAAGGCGATTTTTTGAAGTGATTGATCATTTACCTTCATAATAAGAAAAAATATTTTTAAAAAATAAATATATTATTTTTAAGTTTTAATATATAAATATATATTAAATAAGTCAGCCTGATAGGCTTAATAAATTTTTTTTAAAACTTGAATCTAACATTTTTATTTAAACAAATTTTTAAAAAAACTTTAACCTAATCTTTATAATAAATAAGTTAAGCAAGAGAGATCCTTTTTATCCCCATATATATACAGGATGAATTTAGTTTCATTCCTATAGTGTTTAAACTTACCATGTTGGTTGGCTTTAACTCTAACGGGATTACCAAATTGCGCATCCTCATTCTCGCTGAGGTAATATTTCATTCGCTCTTTGTTATTGTTTTCTTCGTTTCCGCTTTTGTTCTTTCTCATTCTCACGATTCCTAAGCTGTTTTCGTTTTTGTTCTCGTTCTCTCTTTTTCCGTTCAGAGTACGTTCTCTCTCTCCGTTCAGACTTCAGAGTAAGCTTTCTCTCTCACGGTGGTTCTTAACAGGTTCGTTACCAGTCTCTGCGATCTAGGTTTCATTCTTTATTTCGTCAATTTGTGTTTCGAGTTTGATTTTACGATTTAGTATTCTGTCTAAGGTTTCATTATGCCATACCACTGAGCAATTCAAGTTGCGGAGGTATAAGATTATGTTTCAGCTCATAATACACCTGAATTGGGTGGTTTTTTTCCGTTTGAAATGAATTATGTTTGAGCTCATAATACTATGTATATGTTTCTTTGAGCTGCAAGAACAATTAAGAATCTTCCCCTTTACTAGTTGGAAGAAAAATGACCATAATGTAAATTTATGATTCTTTCTGGCTGTAACCTAACCTGTTATTAATGTTAGTTTCAGTAAATTTGTGCCTTTTTCTGTGCTAAAATCCCTATTTGCTTTATACAAGTTACTGATAAATACTATGTTGCCTCTACACAATTTCCACCCTGCTCTAAATTACAATATTTGAGTTTTCTGACTCATGCACTGGGCTACATTGTAGCAGTTTGAAATGATGATTTTTGCCACCGGAATATGCTCCTGTTTGTCCCTGTTCTCGCATCCAAAAGAAATGAACAGGGTTAAGTTGAGCATTTATTCTCTATTATGCTTTGTTGTGAAATGATAGAGTTTTTGGTTTCTACGTGAAAAAAGGTTGGGTTTTGCGTGTTTTCTCTATTTACGCAATACTCACAAGTCACAATCACAGAGCACAGAGAATGTAATTTATACTATGTCGATTCTATAATCGAAACATTCCTTTGAGTCATGAATTGACAATTTTATGGAACCCTTTGGTAGCACAACAGTTATCATCTTTGAAAGCTCTGTGGCCTGTGGCTCTCCAATAAAATCTATTATTTCATATTTGTTTCACATTTTGACACATTGATTGTTTTAGACTCCTCACTCACTTTAAAACTTTATTCTTGCAGCATTGGTTGTGGTAGTCTCAATTTTGTATTGTAGAAAATAATGTTAGTCTCTTATTTATAAATCACATTATTCCAAGTTTATGCATCATGAGTAGATTTGTCTGGAATAAAAGAAACAGTTGGCATAATTTTTGGTGGGTTCTGACTTTATATAATTTTTTTTGTAGAAGATTGTAGAAATAGGAAATTGTTGGTGAAGTGGTGAGTTATCTTCTGCTCAACGAAGGGGGATATAAGGGTTTAGTTTCCCTTTTTTCAATCCCTATTTGTCTTTATTGGGATTTTAGTGAACCAGAGATTATCCCTCACTTAAGCCTAGTGGAAATTTAAAGGAACATAGTAAGGTTTGACAAATATATGGTTGAAAGTGAGGTTTAATTAGAAATTTGGTACAAGAAAGCATGCAAATCATAGAGCATGCTGGTGATGTAGCAACAGAAAAGAAATTTTTCAAACGGTTACCAACCTACAAACTTCATCCTTTCCCACTTTTTATGTAGTCCCCTCTTCTCAGTAACGACTACACACATATCCCACTTTATTAAACATGGAGAAAGCAAGCACTAAATCTGCTTTGAAGGTTGGGAAGCTAAGTTATTTTTTCTTGTTTTAGTTTTATTCCCTCTTAGTACTATCATAACATGTCCTAACCTTTCACCTTTCCATTTCCTTTATTTTCCATGGCAAAAGTTTGTCTATCATTAGTGTACAGTAATGAGTTTCCCATGTGGTTGGTACACTTGTGTAACAGATATCTTATAACTATGTGTAAGGTACTAAGGCTGTTTATTCTATTTGGATTTCTTTTTCTTATCTTGCTGTGCCAGGCAGATACATTGTGGTTGGTTCTTGTCTTGTCTGCAATATTGATATTGACATTCTTTCAACTGTTTAAAGCATATGCTTGATCTGTTTTCTTCTACTTTTTGGGAAATGTTCCACATAGCTTCTATAATAGTGCTGTTTTACAGTTTCAGTACTAGGAAAATTTATCAGCAAAAGAATGTTAAGATTGTAATCTGAAATATACGTATGCAACTTTTTCATGAATGACAAAGACAAATGATTGGACCTCTTAATTATGTGATTCTAAAAAGAGCTTTCAATCATATAGTGTATGAACATTGTAGTTCTGGTAGAGTTGTCATATTGCAGTTCAGGTAGGGTTATCTATCATATTGTATTTCTCTAGATGTGTTGATTGCAAGAGTGCATTTGTTTGTGCTTAATTTGCTAGAAATGTCTTTTTTAGAGTTGTGTTGTGATAAAACCACCTTTTGTGTAGTCTTAAAATAACTTTTGTTTTCCAAGCTTATCCAAATGCAGTCTAAGCCTGGTTTAGACTTTTAATTTACTTAAGCTAAGCTAATATTTTTCAATTCATTGTCTCTCTAAATCCATTCACTTTCTTTAAGATTCTGAACAGAAGGAATATATGTAGCAGTTAAATTCAAATGGTTTATTGCATTTGAGATTTGACAAAATTTGAGTAGAAATAGCTCTTGGTTCTTATGCTCATCATATTTTACACGTCAGTTATTGTTGTCCATACTGTGTCACTTGAATTAGCTATGTCAATTTGTCAATTACTAATAAATGAGTGTTCCCTTGCTATTCAAATTTACTGAACGAATTATGTCAATAGAATTTTTTTCTAGTTCAACCTGTCATCAACTGGTGACTATATTTCAGAAAGAAAAGCTTATTATGTTTTTGTTTTTAGTTTGTTTTCACTTTTTGTAGTTCTTATTTAGTTCATTTGAAAATGGTAGTGAGAAATCTGCACCTTATGATTCTCATTTCTATGTTATGTTTGATACTAATCAAGATCTATCTATTAAAATGTACAAACAAATTGCTGAAATTTTAAAGTGATTATTGCTACTTTGGAGCATTGTTTAATGTTTATATGCATATATGTTACTAAAGGATGCTCACAAGTGTGCTGCGAGTCCTTACATCTCTTTTAACTTTACTAAGAAATTAAGTTATCACAGAGCACCTGTAAAATAGTGGTTAATGCTTCTAAAGGAGGTTGAACAATTGTATAATGTATGGTTGCAATTGTCCAATATCATTATTCTGTTTTTGGTTTGGCATGACAATAATGTGCAACCTATCCTATATTCCTATATTGGACACTTAATTTCCATTTTCTTTATCTAGTCTTGTTCATGATGGGAACATCTAGTTGACTTTAGCAATTTTGATAGGAGTTAGTTTGACAACTGTTGTTCTTTGGTAGAAGATGACAAATACTTTGTGGGGCAGGCTGGGTGTGGTTTTTGTCCCCAAACCAAGGGGTAGATTGGGACAAGTCGGAAGTTCATTTGAGGGGTGTGCGGTTACTAAGACCAGTGTCTCTCATTCTTTCCTTAGTTGAAACATGTCATTATTCCAGTTTTCATTCTCTGGCATTCTGTGTGCAGAACAGAACCTACACACTGCATTGGAAGATCCAAGAATATCTTCAGTTTCTCCTATTCATTAACTCCACTTACTCACTGAAGATAACAGTGGAAGCATTGAGCAATAACAATGAGCAATTCCTCTGCCGGAACCTCATCAAAACCAAGAGCAGCTTCCTCACAACCATCAGAAACTTCATCCAAGCGCAAAAGAGGAGTTTTCCAAAAAGAATGTAAAAAAAATTTGTTCTGAATTTTTAACATTTTAGTCTAGTTTTCTCTCATTCCTAATAGTATTCTTTTTTGGTTGCTATAGTGCAGCACATGATGTATGGCTTTGGAGATGATCCTAATGTGAGTGTTAAGCCCTCCCTCCTGTGCGTGTTCCAATGTACACATAATTTGTATTGTATTGTCTTGGTTATGCAACATTTAACTACATTTTTTCATGTAAATTTTAAAGAATAATGTCCATTAGATTTATCATTGGGTTCATCTACCACCGACCCCAATTAACTTGGGCTTAAGGTGCTGTTGATGTTGAATGTCTATTAACTTGAACTCTTTTCTTTTTGCCGCTGCAATTAGCCACTTCCTGAAAGTGTGGCTCTTATGGAGGACATTGTTGTGGAGTATGTCATAGAACTGGTAAGACTCTTAACTTTTTAATAGTTCAACTCTGTCTGAGTGACCTGGAGTAGTTAGTTTGGTTGTCCTTATGATAAATTTGTCTGCCAAGGTACATAAAGCCCAAGATATTGGGTCTCAGAGGGGGAAGCTATCAGTTGAGGATTTCCTCTATTTGATTCGCAAGGTACTCTTTTGTTAAAAAATTGCAAATAATTATTATGAAGATTAAAAGTTATTGGAGAACCTTGAAATATTTAGCAAATTTTCATCTTAGTCTCCCTAAATCCTTTTTTTATTTGTTTAAATCTTATGTATTAGAAGAGAAACGCAAAACTGAATAAATGAATTAAACAGGAATCCTGTACAAACAGAAGGAAAAATCCTCTAAAACACACTTCTATATATTGAGAAAACCCTATTTAATTGACCCATCTTTTTACAAGTGTTTATTTCCTAATTTATTTGGAATCAGAACTTCCCAAACACAACTGTAATCAGTAATTTAACACTCATATTAGCCAGAAATTGCTCTTTCCAATTTGCCTTTATCTTTATTCTATCAATGAATATTAGCACTATTAGCATTGTAATAGCCTGACAAGCTAAGGAATCTGACGACGTAATGGCCATGACTATATACTACCAACACCCTCATTTCGAGACTAGGGACTGACTTTATTATTTTACCATATGAGTCTGCATAGAACCACTCATGCATAATGTATAATTGTGTTCTATATATACTTGTCTTTTTTTTTTTTATTCCACTCCTGTCTAGACTTGAACAACTTTGGTTTTGTAGCAATGGGACCATTAATCATTAGCATTAGATCTGAGTCAGATTTTAGGTTGAGTTAACAGTGTCTTAAGGATCATTAAGCATTGCCATCAAATATAAATTGTAGAAGTAGCAGCCTACTGACATTGGCAGAGGTTAATTTTCTGGTTCCTCAAAGGCTTAAACATGCATTGTTAGAAACACTTCCTGCATGAACATCACCTCATTTTTCATTAAGGTGAGTTAATGTACCATGGTATTATAAGAAACTAGTGAAGACTAACTTATAATGTTTTGTTCAAAAAATGAAGAACAAATTGAACTCACTCCTTTAGTGGTTGCTATTGTCAACTGATTACGCAACAACCTTATTCCGGAGAGATGATAGCAGTTAAGAATTTTGAATTTGTCATACAATACAAGCCTAGATGCAGTTCACACACAAAAAAAAAAAAAAAAAACCCTGAAATGTTGCAGCCTTCATAGAGAAGATTATGAGCTAACATGCCATTAAGCTGTCATAAGTTAATATGCTCTACATTATGAACGACATAATTACACTGCAATCATATTTGTTTGCCGTTTCATGATAATTTTTTGTTGTTTCTCTAAGACCCATTATATACTGCAGGATACGCCAAAACTTAACCGCTGTACAGAACTACTGTCTATGAATGAAGAGCTGAAACAAGCAAGAAAGGTTTTTGAATCAGACGAAGAGAAACTGAGGAAGGTTTTTGAGGTGGATGACTCAGTTGAAGGATGATTAATGAAGTTACTGAAATGCACTAATGCTGCATTCCATATTGTTGCTGACCTGGTCTTTGTTGGTTATAATGTGCTTCGCTTTTTTGAGGATGCTCTTTTGAACTTTTATTTTATCGTCGTACTCAAATATAATGTGTACATAATCTTAAAATCAAATTGTGCCTTGTAAGCATATGTTTTTATTAATTTAAGAAAAATATTTTTTGTTAAAAGCTTTCAAGAAGCTGTCGAAAAAAGTAATTATTTCTTCAAAATAAATTAATTCAACACGAACTGAGTAGTAAGACAAGGGTTCATTGGTTTAAGCTTTTAAAAAAAATGATTTTCAGAATGGTGTAAAAAATGCAATTTAGTTTTTAGAGCTACTGAGGCTGTTTATTTTTATTTTTTAATGAAAAATCACTTATATTTTGAATATAATTACTTTTGAACATTTAGTATGCTTGTATAAGTTTATGAAAAATATAAAAAATAGATTTATGATTATTTTAAGCTGTTTCAAGTAGTTCTTGAAAAAAATGTAATTATATTTAACTTAGAAAGTAAAAGTACGTTTACATTGGTAATAAAAAAAATAGCTTTGGGCTTTTATAAAATCTCTAGAAACATATAAGTACTTTTAATGTTCCTTTAATTTAAAATCATATTGTTTAAAAACCTAAACAAACGGCTCTTAAACTTTTGAAACAAGTTAGGAACATCAAAAGGATTTTTTGTAGATGTACAAGTCTCAACAAAAGGATTTGCCTATATAATCCAGGTTGCCTCCAGTACATCAAGAAATTAAATTATCTTCACTTTAAAGGTGTAATTTCTTCATTTGTGTTCAAGGATAATGATAACCATCACAAGAAACATGTACAAAAATAGGCAAGCTGGTTCATAAATTTAGTAGCATAAGATTTAATCCTTTTTTATTCATGTTTTACAAGTAGTTTATCTTAAATAAGACGGTTTGTTTTGAAAGAAAATCGATTCTTTTAAAATATTTATTTGAATTAGACTACTCAAACAAAACTTATCTTTAGAAGATATAGATACTTATTAAACAAGAACAATGAGTCTATGCTAGTGGTGACTGGCGAATCGTTTGCTAAATCAACCTAGAATAAAAAAACCATTTCGTGACTTTTGTCGTGCGAAACAAGTAATACTGATTTTCATCAAATAAAGTTGGATAAAATCTCAATTTCAGCATATAAAACCTACTCTTATTGTTCCAAGTTACCACCATAACAAATAGAAATTTCAGTGAGACAACCAACTATCAGTTTGATGTCATTAGCAAAGAGCAAAGTTATTCTCTGCAACCCACTAGCTTCTCCCTATTTTCTCTCATTTTTAAGTGTGTGATCAACCATGACCGAGTAACTGAGCAGCACTAACTCGAGTAATGATTTCAGACACGGCACAAAGTTAATGTAAGGAAGGTCTTCTAAGCTTCTTCGTATCTTGACAAAAAAGAATAACATGCCAAGAAGACATGCTTCAACGTTGTATAAGAAAAAATAACTAACAAATGGGAGACAGGAAACTAAAGCTTTACTATTACTATAACTATAACCACCTAATTATGTTGCATTGAGGACATAATGAGCAAAATAACACGTATCCTGTATTCTAATCAATAATTGCTATTATATTTGTTTTCTGCTCCTCTGCTAGTGAGTTTGGGAACAGAACCTCAAACGTGACGTAAAGATCTCCTTTCTTTGTGCTCATATGCAGTGGCATGCCCTCTGCTTTGAACTTCCTCGCTTGCTTTGGATTTGTGATTCCCTAATGATCAAAAGAAGTGTGTCAGATATGTGCCTTTTCTTACACATAAAGTTAAATTTCGTATCAATGCCAATGTGACCTGCAACAAGGTTACTTCATGCTCATCTTCGTGCTTATGTCCCCCAGATGCTCGTCTAGGTGTTTAACAGTCTTCTCAAAGCCGACAAGTGCTTGAACCTGAACATATATTTTAAAAAATAAACTCTAAAATGCACATAGAATTTTAAGAACAACAACAGACGAATTAATGGTTTTCAAAATCACAAATTGTTTTAATTCCTCGAATAGATTAGTTTACTTTCCTACAGATAAAAAAAATACTGTTAGTCTACTGTTACATGCCTTGAACCTGTCCAATATAGCTGGGAACATAGTACAGATCATTCAATTGATATTTGATAACAATACAAAGTTGCGAATTATTGTAATGTTTACCAGTGTTAAAGTGACAGTGGTGTGCAAGTCATTGCCTTCCCTTCTGAAGAGGTCATGGGGTACTGTACGGATACGAAACTGCTCAAAATACCATATATATTGTAAGCAGACTGCACGTTACCATGCATGAAAAACAGTTGTTATAAAAACATGAAAAAACTAAATTACTAACCCTTAGATCTCAAGACTCTCCATCAATTATGGCTCACCATCCTCAAAAAATAGCACTTCCTGTAAAAGGACAAAAACTGGTGACTCAACTGCACCACTAATGATGCAAATTTAAATTTGAAAAGGGGGATGCTTTTAGCAAGCTTCCTTCACTAACAATTAGCACACCATTATGACAAAATAGAGGGTGTGAAAATGGAGTGAAAGCTTTTGATTTGTTCTCGTTGAGTGCTCGTTGATTGGAGAGGATGCAAAATAGTTTTCTGCTCAACTTTCATGCTTAGGTAAAGTAAATAAATTTTTGTGATGAAATTGAAACAAAATATATTCCTAAGCACATTTTTATTGCACCAAGCAAGTGCATACAATTTTAGGGGTTGTTTTAGTTTGGCTTTTGTTTTTATTTTCGGTTGATATTTTTTATTAATAACAAAAATTGAACATGCCTTCATTTTGATTCATATTTCCAAATTTTATAAAGGAGATGATGAAAACAACAGTATGGTGTTTTTTCATTATTTCCTTCAAACACCACCTTAATTTGTGTTTTCAGCTTAATCTAGCACACTCTTTCAAATCGGAAATTGGCCTTCTACATCTTGGTATTTCTTCAAAAATTAGAATTTGATGCACTTAAAACAATCCCTTAACCTCTCTATTTCTATTTCCATGAGCTCTGTCTATATAGATCTCTCTATTTCAAGCAGACAAGCAAACAAAAACCTTTTTTGGATAACCAACCCCTGCTCGAACACTTTTTTCTAGACTTCTACTATAGCTCTGGAGTTTCTTGATGGATTGGACTAAAAAATAGCAACAAAGGGCTCCACTAATCGATAAAGAACGAATGATGACATCATTCAATCAGATTTGATGCATGTACTCATATGTGTTAAATAGTTAAAACAGTTACATTTTATGTTTTTGTGTGCACCCATATTTTTCAACAGTGAAATCCAAATTTTCTTGTGCTTGCCTATATTGAACCACTGTCCTGTTTGTGCTCTAATGGACATCAGAAAACTCCAAAAATGTGTTTGATGGTCTTTTCCTCTAATTTTTAATGTTGATAAATAAATAAATGTACAAATTTGCACACATTGTAATTCTTGCATGATTTATCGGTTGAAATTGAAGTGAAATTGTGGAACGGAATTTATAAAATTCAGAGTACAATTCAAACATACAATGGTGTATGATAATGATTTCGAATCAATTCAAACTCTAATAGAGTTAAGTCATACTCATTAATTATATCTCAATTCCAATTTTATTATCCATTGGAGTCCTACTGTCTTCAGAATTTAGATGGACAATATTTGACTTACCTTGTGATAGGAACCTAAACTAGACGTGAAGACCAAAAATTGGAAAGAAAGTGATGAAGAAAGACACAGCTGGAAAATTCTGTTAATTCAGTTATGTGTAGATACAAGGAGATAAAACTCTCAAGGTAGTGGCCCCTTTAAAACTGATTAACTCAGTTAGCTAACAACTAGTCCAACTGTTCCTATTCTTCACAACTACTACCTTAACTCAAATTTCTAACTAACTGTTGCTGTAACCAATTGTGTTAACTACCTAACCAACTTGCTATCCTAGTGTTTATTCCTTGTGTATACACATTCCAAACCTTATTTTGTGGCTTGAGACCTATGCCTCACACCTTATAGAGATGAGCTTATATGAAAAGGGATGTAAGACATGATACTATTCATAATTTCCCATTGATTAAAGTTTTTATTTATAAACTTTGCTGAGGGATTACCTGCCCATCTTGCGTGCCTTTCTCAATATCAACAGTGATGAAATGACCATCTCTTTCATATTTAACATTTGGACATTTGTCACAGACCTGAACACGTAAATTAAGAAATAGGAGTGAAAATTTCCAGATATGTTTAACAATAGGAATAAAATAAATCTGCGCATATCCCCTCTCCCAAATAAAAGAGAAGAACAATTGTCTGGTCTTGAAAATTAGCTAGAAGTTTCAGATACAAACAATGTCATCTAGGAAGAATTTGTGTATTTGTATTATAAAGTATGCATCCCAATGAGAAGACAAAAAAAAAAACAAGAAAAGGATCTATCCCTTTAACCAGTGGCGGAGCCATGGCCAGACTAGCAATGGTCATGATACTACCTAAAAATAAATTTTTTTAATAACTATATATAGTTATATAATTAATTAGGATTAAAAATAAAATTTGGTACTACCTAAAAATAAAACTTGGCTCCGCTAGTGCTTTTAACATTCTTAAAGATGTTTTACCCTTCTCCGTGAACTGTTGAAACATCCCAGGACCTATTTGCTTGTGATAAAGCTCATTTCTACAGTTACAGAGTCTCTTCCCAGATGCTGGTTTTAAGACATTTTTCTCCCTCCAAACCTGATGATAAAAATGTAAGAACTAAGGTTCATAAAGGAGAGATTGAGAAGCAATCACCTAATACCTGAGAAGTTTTATACTACTAACAAACCAGAGTGCTTAACAAATAATAATAATAAAGAGACAATACTGTCAAACTTTACAGTGAGTGTATTCTAATTACTTCAATTTAATTTTATTTCCATCTATATCCGAGGCACAAAATGTCATTGATGTTGAAAAAAAGAAGAGACATGACACATACCAGCCTATCATGATCTCACTTGAATGTATCTCATCAACAGATATACAAATCTAATGCATGGAAATGCAACAAGAGAAGAGTAGTTATAGATAATTAGATATGACCTCACCTTTAAGGAACCTCCCATGTACAAATCCTCGAGCGTTGCATCCAATTCAACAAGCACATCGTCACCTTTCACAATTCTCTCTTCCTCCTCCATTGGACCTCCCCCGAAGAAGCTGAAAGCAGCATCCACAGTAAACGAAGAAACACAAATTCAACACTCAAACCCACTGAACTTGAACACAAATTTCGTGCATGTTTGGTTTAACAATGAGTGTTTGGTTTAACATTAGGAGACTCTCAGACGATCGTTGAATCAAAAGTTTTGAATTACTACTACTAATACAACGTGCATGGGAGCGCGTGCCCAAAGTTAAACCAAACACACTCAAAATACTTACAAATTGACACACTCACTAACATAACGCGACTTACGAGGTGGAAATGTCTTGGAATTCCATTCCCATTCCGCTACCACCTCTGCCCCCTCCGGCAGCATGCTGTTTCAAGCCCTCTTCACCGTACCTATCGTAAATGCTTCTCCTCTCGCCGCCCGAGAGTACTTCATACGCTATATATTGATTCAACAATATAACAACAAAACATGAATTAATTAATAAAGTAAAAAAATAGGAAAACTGATATACCTACCATTGTTAATTTTGGCAAATCTCTTATTGGCTTCTTGGTTGCCAGGGTTCTTATCCGGATGGTACTTCAACACCAGCTTCCTGTACGCTCTCTTTATCTGCTCCTCCGACGCCCCTTTCTGTATTTCAAGTACGTCGTAAATCGTAATAACTCTTTCTGTCCAAAACATTCATAAATTAACAACCATACTTGCATTGCAAGTTGTGTTGTGTGTCCTCGTTCCTTACGATCATTGGTCTGGAGAGAATAATAAGAAAACAAATAATGGAGCAGAGAGAAGTAATACCCGGCAATGGCTTAGAGAGAATAGCACAGAAGGCATAGGAGGAACAAGAGGTTGGCTCTTGGACTAGCCATGGGAGGATAATTGGATCTTGTTACAAGATTCAGAGTTGCGAGGAGAAATCAAATCAAATCAAACGTAAATATATCTATGTGTTGGTGGCGAGTGTGGGACTGAGTTCCTCAAACTGAAACTGATTCCGCGGCAGGACTAAGATTTAGTGTGTTTTGGATGAGTGAAAAAATTGAGTTTCAACATATAATTGATTTTGAAATAATGTGTTTTATATTTAGATGATTCATTATAAAAAAATTTGAATTTAACACAAAAGTTATTTAAAAGTTACTTTAATTTAAAATTAATTTAAAATTCTTTTTTATCGTGAAATAATCATGTAAAAATGTATGGAACATTAATTATGATCTTAAAATCAATTTCCATAGCCAAAACAAACACGCACGTACACTTTGTATGTTCCTACCAATGTACTAATCCTACATTTACACGTTGGATATGGATACTCTATTCTCTCCCGTTTTCCCCCATTCACATGAAGTGTTCATACTTTTGAGCCAAAAATCATCTGATGAAAAGATCAAAAGAAATTAAGGTTCCGTTTGGATCACTCTCTAAATAATTGATCGATCCATCTAATGCAGTTTTTGCTAACACAGTGTACATGCATTTTAAATTTTCCTAATGATATAAATCCCAAGCATTTTTTCTTTCAAAAGCTGAACTAAATACAAAACAGAGACAAGCATCAAAGCCCTAAGGTCTATAAGTATATGGGCTTGAAAGCTAACCACAAGACCCGCAAAGACCTTAAAGGCAAGGGCTTGCTATTGGCAGACCCCTTATTACTATTTAAACCACCCAAAAATGGTATTATTTATGTTGACGAAAATGCTTTCACAATAAAATAAGTTTTCCTTATGTATTTCTATGATATACGTAACAAAAACTTATTTCCACTATGTAATTGAGTGTGAGCAGTTTTCGTTATAATCTGAAGAAAAAAAAGTTCAAACTAACTCTCAATCGAATAAGTAAATTGACCTTTTTTTTGGGTACATGAGAGAAAAGAAAGAAAATGAAAAAAGAAAGAAAGCAAAAACTATCCTCGAGGGTACGACACACCCAAAACTACTAATGAACGGAGAGGGCTCATGCATCACAACAAGACCATCATCCTCCGTAGCCACCATCTTATCAAGGGCATCATCGCATTGATTCCCCTCTCTTAAGATTTGATGAATCTCGCAACCCAATCTCTCATGAAGAGGTGCTTAGCTTCCAAAAGCTCATTCCAAACATATGAAACACCGATACACTGATCCATTTAAAGATTTTATGGTGCATGATATAATATTAATTAAAATTCTCTTATATTTAAATATTTAATAATAGACACATAATATCATATAATATATATATATATATATATATATTATTTCACTTAATAGATAACATAATCTTAATAAATCTAATATATATATATATATATATATATATATATTATTTGCACTTATGTTATTGTCTATTCTTCAATTTATATCTCTAAAAAATTGTATACACACAAATATTTATACATAAAGTAATTATGACAAAGAGACAAGTCATAAACCTGGTATGACTCTTGAATCTCGTCCACTTAAAAGGTAAGAATGCTTTAAAAAAGACAATATTGTATTTTTGAAATCAATTCACATTCCCACAAAATCTTATCGAGTTTTGGTAAACTCAAATGAATATATCTTTTAAATATTAATTATATTTATGATTTAACTTATTTTTTATATTATCCCACAAAAAAAAATTCTCCCTCATTATCATCTCTCATTAACAAAATTTCATTACATATTAAAGTTGATGTATATTTTGTTCTTTATGGAAATACTAATTTTAATTTTATTTCCTTTATAATTTTAATTTTTTTTTGTGTTTCTTTGATATGTTGATATATCATAGAATTGAAAATTCAATCAATATGAAGTTATGATTATTAAACATTAAAAAATAATTAATAGAGTAATATTTTTTAATAACATGTCCCATTTTTATTTGAATAAAAAAAGAAACATAAAATAAATAACAACTTCAATTTATTTATAAATACAATATAGAATAGTAAAAAAAATTATAATTTTTTAAAATTTTGGATCCATTTAGTTGTGGGTCAACTATCATCGCACCTTTAGACGACCCTTGGCATGTCGGACCTGTCGGAATATCTCTATATAATATATCAACTATGTTCTTCGAATCAGAATAAGCCATAACTTTGCGATAACCAAAGTCTCACACAATCTAAGACCTTACAAGTGTGCCAAATATCAGTGAGCAAAATAGGAATTTGTCCCCTATTACCATAAAAGCCAAAAAGAAACTCCTCATTCTTATCCCTGCAGAGACCACCAAAACCTAGCCTTCCTCGTCGAGGTTAAAACACTACCATCTACGTTTAAAGCCACATAACCCATAGAAGGTGGCAGACAAGTAACACAAACCATGCTTGAATCTATGCTTCGGTTGTCTCTGGAAAACTAACTAATTATAGCTCAACATCGACTGAATCTGAATGCAAACACTCCCCACAACAGATTCCTAGCCTCGTTCTCAAAAATTAACCTATTGCGAGTACACCACACATTCCAAATAACTGTTGAGATGATTATCCCAAACTGATAAACCTTCCTCCTTAACCAACTCAACAAGGACATATCCCTTATCCCTCCTTGAAGAATATCCAACCCAAACCCAGACCTGACCCAAAACAATGAGCAATCGTTTCCTGGACACCTTCACACCTAGGGCAAAAAGACGACACGTTAATGCTTGTCCCAGTAAGCGCACCTAAAGAAAAATTGAACATTCGCCTAAAGGGGGAGCTTCTAATCCAACTCCAAAGCTCATTCTCCATATTCTCAGTAACACAATTAAGTCAACTATAAGCATACTTTGTTGTATACAAGCCCTACGTATTCTAGTTCCATATCGAAACATCAGGCATGTTTGGAACAAACTTGGGACACAAGGTTAGGATCTTTTGCTTAATATCATCAAGAAGCAAAGTGTAAAAGCTTCTCCAACCTCCAAGCATCTACCTCCCAAATAGGGATGTCAATGGGACATGGCGAGGGTTGGGAGTACTATCCTGCTCTCCACCTCCGCCCCCCAACTAACCTTTATCCCCGTTCCCAATTCTTGTCGTTCAGGATTTTGTTTTCCCCTTTCTTGCTCCTGTGGGGACTCGAAATTTTTAAAAAAATAAAAAATAAATTCTAATACAAGTAAATTTTAAAAAAGACTTAAGTAATTAAGTGTAGTATATTTAGTACTAAATCTTGAGTTCAATATCTAATCTTTACTAGATCTCCCAACAAATGAGGTGAAGAGATTTCCAACATAGAAAATGAGTTTTTGTAGAAGAACCCTCAAGATATGCAGATTGTTCAAAAAAGAATAATTTTTTTTCTCTTTCTCTCTTCCTAAGATCTCAAAATGAGATATATCACTAAAGAAAAAAAAAATCTTAAGATATCTTCAATCCTATGTAGTACTATCGGATTCACAAAAAAGTAGTCTAAAAAATTCCAATTTGAACTACACCACTAAAGATGCTCCAAACTGTGTATGTGTTAAGCGATTAAGTATATTAAAAATATAAAACCAATATTTAATATTTTAATTTGACTGTAAACATATTATTTATTATCTTTAAAATTTAATAAAAACAAATTTTGCATCTATTTTACACTTTATCTCCCTATCTCATTCTTTTTAAAAGAAGCTACTAAACTAGAATAGAATTTAAATTTCATGAATAAATAAATACATGATCTATAAAAAAGGATATTCTAATAAAAATTCTAGTATATCATATCATAATAAAATTTATCAACTAGTTATAAAAAGTACGACTAGTTTCAACTATGATCTCCTTATCTTGTTTAAATTTATAATTTTTATATTTCTATTTTTTAAAAATTCACACTTTAAGTTAAATTCTTAATTTTTCTTATATTTATTTTCTTTTATTTCTTACATTTTAATTTATTAAATTATTTTTTATAATCCTTTAAATAAATATGTTAAGTCTAGATTCAATTGGACAAAAAAATATGCAGCCAACATTATAAATTTCCTAAAATAAAAGACTAATATCTATATTTTAAAATAAAGAAATTAAAATTACATATTAAATAAAATAGAAAAACAAAAGCACTTATTATTTGGGGACCTAAGGCAACCATCTCACTCGCTGTTGCCACAGGCCCACGGCACGGCCTAGTATCAAAAAGAGATCATTTGGATTTTGCGAAAGTGACTTGAAACTTTGTATAAACTTTTCAACCTATTTAATAAACTGATTTCATTTTGAACAAATTCGAAACATGTTAAATATCTGGAATGAAACTTAATGTTTCGTCTGATAGGAGAAAAAGTGAGAGAAAAAAAAACTTATAAAGTATTTTCTTTTACTTGATTAGAGAAAAAAAATTGACTTTAAAAAAGATGGAGTCATCGTGAGTCAAAATGTTTATATGTTCATTTTAATAACAAATTATTTTATTTGTATTTTAATAATGAAAAGTTATAACGAAGAAGCAAGAGAAAGGAAAAGTAGTTTGTAAATTAATATGTGATTATTAAAGATTATCTGATAGAAGGTAATGAGGTGTTATACATGAATATTTATATTATTTTTAAGAAAGAGAGAATGAATTATGAGTAAGGAGAGAAAAATGAAAAAAAGACTCCCAAAAAGTCTTAAGTTTTTTAGAATTGTTTGATGTATATTTTTTCATTGAAATATCACATAAAATCTATATTAAAAATGAATTCATCAAAAAATTATATTTTTTAATACCAGATATTTTTCTTAAGTTATAAAAATCTTAATTAAATACTATTGAATTTTATTATACTTTTTAAAAAAAATAATTAAATATTACAAAATTTATTTATCACATTTAAAAACCTTGAATAAATACCTCAAAATTCTAATTCAATATACCCTGTAAGAATATGTTGCTGGCACCCATATTTTTAGGTTACAAAAAGCTTTAATTGGTTGTTATTGTTGGGTTACAGAATGATGGAAATGAAAAACTACAGACACAAGGAAGAAAATAAATGCATTGAAAGAATTGATGAGCGGTGAATCAAAATTATATATATACGTGTGTGGATTTTTTTCTTATTTTAATATATCTGTTCCCATGTGGAAACCATGAATTTGAATTGTCCTTTTAGTCCCAACCATGTGGAAGTTGTCATGGAACATAATGTGTTGTTTAAGAATTTCTTATGCCATTAATTAATTAGGGTTAGCGAAATGACTAATTTAATTGATACAATTTACAATTTCAACAATTAATTATTTCGACATTTTAATATTTTGGGAGTCAATTTCACATTAGGTTTCAATTTTGAAAACTAAAATAACTCACTCTATTTTTATTGTTGGATGAATTATATATTAAATATATAATATTTTCTCTATTAAGATTAATGTATGATTTTACTCCTTGATGATTTGTTTACTTAATTCCTCAGTTTATTTTAATGAGTAAATTATATTGACTTTTCTTGTATTTAAACTTTATTACACTCATATTTCCTTTGTTAAAATGTATTTCTTTTACTTTCTCTTAATCATTACCGTTATTAACTTTGTTAAGTTTGAGCGAAATTCCGAAAAAAACCCTTCCACTTAACCTTCACACTTTGCCTCTTCATCCTATTTACCTAACTTCATCCATAATCACGACCACCACCCTTTGTGTTGCACTTTGTCCCCAACCACCACTCATCGCACAACCTCGCCTCTACAACCCACTCACCGCCTCCACAACCGCCACTCAACACTTTAGGTGTTCTTGAACCTATTTGTTGAAAGCAAAAATATCAAATTATGTCCATGAAGAAGATAAGGGCATTTTGGCTAAAAACTTCATTAAATTGCATGTGCAAGACACATGATGTCCTAGAGTTAACAAACGACCAGTGGGTGTTTGTGCAATGAATTTGTCACAATGAAGGGTCTAAATCCAGGAGAGGTGGGTGTAACTTGCTATATTTTAATTGGCTCTAATAAATTTAAGTTACTTCTTCTTTTCATGTCATTCTTAAATCCTTAAATTTTTACTTATTAAATGATAAGATATCTAAATAATTTTAGATATAAATTAATTTAAAAGGTTGATAACTGATTAATGTTAAACAATATTTTAAGGTGTAGGGTAAAGGTTTCAAAGAATAAATTTTTTAGATTTTGAGAATACTCTGATTTTTTTTGAGTGATTTTTTAATAGGAAAGGGTTTAAAATAATTTAATATCACATTAGTCATATAGACACACAAAAAAAGCATTTATTTAATAAAATATTTTTAAAGTAATAAAAATGATATATTAGTAACATTCATCTAATGATTAATTAATTATTTTTTACTATTTCTTAAGATTTGAGTTAACCTTAATTTAATTCTACCAAAATCAACTTGTTGTAGGATATGTAAGAATGCAATTTATGTTATAAAATAAGAGTTGCTCGTAAAACAAAAATATCTTATTAAAAAAATTATTAAAATATTTTTTTTAGAAAAAAATTGGAACTATTCATACTTACTAAGTTTTTTTGGTAACAAATCATAGTACTACTTACTAAATGTTTGGAACTATTACAAACAAAACCTCATAAGAATGTCCATATCAAACACTTCCAATTCCAAGAAGTATTCCATTAGCTAATATTGTCGGTTGGTTTAGATTGGATGATGTAAGCAACTAGAAACTCGCAGAGCAGCCCAGAATTTCAGACCAAGGAGCACCAACGTTACACATCCCATCACAAAAACCACAAATTCAACATATGAACATAGGGGCCGTTTGCTACAAGAAATCTTTAGTTTTTCAAGTTGGGAACGTGAGTTTCTTATATTTGAATTGATTTTTAAAAAATAATTTTAAGAAATAATGTTTCTTTGTAATTTTTTTTATAAGTTTCTCACAGAAATATTTTCATGAGAAAATGTGGAAATCTAAGTTTTTCAAATTAAAAACAAGTTTAATTACAATAAAAATATTATATTATTCTAATTAAATTATTTGATGAGATAAATAATTAAAAATGATGATAATCATTTTTTTTTATATTTTTAAGAAAGTTTTATAATAATATTTATAATCAATCAAATAAATTTAGTCATTTTTACAAATCATAATTCTTAAAAATGGTGATTATTAGGCACGAAAATTTTTCCCGTATACCAAATACACTCATAATGTATTAGTGCATCTGCATTACTCTTACCTACGACTTTTATATATCGGACTCAAATTCAGATCCTAATGACCATTGTCTTATGGCAATTATTATAGGAAACAAGAGTGTGAATCCACCTACGGTAAATTAACGGGATGTTTAATAGTTTATTAACTTGTCAAGAGAATGAAAAGATGAAAATAAACAATGTTTTAAAATTGAATCGGGGATTGGCCTGAAATAATATTATAATTAAATAATACATAAATTAATATTAAAAAATATAACATCACAATTTTATAATACAAAAATGTAAAATTAAAACATAAATTTATATGTTCTTAACATTTCAAATGTGTATAAAATTCTAAATTAATCAAATATATTAAAATATTTAAGTCAATTGTTTATAAGTTTATACGATACGAATACGATACAGTTGCTAAGAGAAGGAACTCTCATTCTATTTGCTGCTTTTTATTTTTTATTTATTTCTTATTGATATACTTTTGGAGACGTTTTTATTTGATGACAAATGATCTATTTGATCATTTATTTTATTTTATTGATTTAATTTGATCATTTATCTTTTAAAAAATTTAATTTAATCCTTAATTATACATTTTTTTGTTTAGTTTAATCTGTCGTTCCAGATTGACACGGTTAACCATTTATCAATGATTTATTTTTTTGTTAAAAATGAAGTGAATGGAAAGAAGAAAAAATTGAAAAAAATATTTTTAAATTATTAACTATGTCATTTTAAATAGGCTATAGGATCAAATTAATTAAAAAAAATAAAAGATTAAACTAAACTAAAAAAATAAGACATTGAATTTTAAAAAACATAAAGGACTAAACACTAAAAAAATAAGACAAAGGGTCAATTTAAATATTTTAAAAGATAAAAAATCAAACTTAACTTAAAAAAATAAGATAAAGGATTAAACATGTCATTTAACCTTATTTGAAATAATATCAAATATAAAAAATAAAAACTTTTTTCAACGAAAAATTGAACTTTTAATTTATCATGTTGTAAAGGACTAGGTTCTTCTACTAGCTCAACCTCCATCAATTCTCTCTGCCTCACTTCATTGTCATTTTTTACAACAACACCCACAATGAAAATATGTTCTAATTAAAAGTTTGATAACGATGGAATACAATAAAATTTCTCAAGTAGACTAATATTTCTCACTCCCCACATAATCGTATCCCTGGATGCATGATGCCAAGGAAGATCGGAAGAGCTTCCTTGGCATCATGC
>CM023960.1:1275910-1297627 GCA_013407115.1 Glycine latifolia
AAACAACAATTTTTAAAGTTAATTCAGTATTTCCCTCCCCCCCCCCCCCCCCCCCCCTCCATGAATACAATTATTTATTCAAATAACAATAAGAGAGCCACGTTTGCAAACATTGCTTAATTATAACCCAACTTAAAATAATTTCGTTAGAGTATTTTCAATTGAAAGTGTTTATATGGATTTTTTAGATTCTTTTACTCATCTTTTTGTGGTCCCACAATATCATGTTATTCCTAAGAAATTCCTAGAAAATTTTGCTCCATTGTAAGAAACTGTAAGATACTCCAAAAAATGTATACGGTTGGTGATGTTTGAAAAAATAAGGAAATGTATAAAGAGTTTCTTATATTAGAAATTCAATTTTTTTGAAGGAACTCTCATGTCATATAGATACTCTCAAATTGAGGGTTTATTCTAAAAAATGATTTCTTACTCTTAGAAACCCACTAAGTACATTCCATTAGATATGCTATTAAAGATGCTTAAAGATAGTTGTTAATAAAAAATATTTATTCAACGAAATAAATGATGACAATAAATAATTAGTAGATAGTTAAAAGATTGAGTATGGTTTCAAGTTGTGATGCAAAAAATGTATAAAAACATTTGGCATTTTTCTTCTCTTTTTTATTTCATGGGTATGTGTGGCTTAATTTAAGAGAACATATTTTTGTGAGAAAAGCATCATAGATTAGAGTGTGAGTATACGAGACATCAATTCTCAAGAGTATTATAAAGAATCATTGTTGCTTAAACAATAACTTATATAAGTCTTTATGTACTTATATCCCCTCAAACGAAAGCTCTTGCTCAAGCAAGGAGCTTCCCAAGTGTCATCATTCCCTCTAGAGCTTTTCTCACTTAAATTTTAATTTCCACTCGCTTAAGTGAAGGTTAAACATAGGTTAATTCAGTCTCTATGCTACTTTTACTTACGATAGGGGTCTCTCCCTTAAGCAAAGTCTTACACTCACCATTTGATTCTTTGCTCGCTTAAGCTATGAGTGCTTCTCACTTAAGCTAAAACACAATCTTACACAATTATGAATTTGGCACAAATAACTCACCCCAAGATTATTTCTAGTTCCCAAATCATCCTCAAACATCAATTGATATAAAAAACACATCTTCCAAACAATCCACAAGTCATATATAAATATTTTTACAATTACAAAATTCAAAAGCAAGGTTAAGATTACTTACCTAAAGTTCCTCCAAGCTTAGGTTCTCAAGGGAAAAAGGAAAATGAGAGGTCTTAAGCTATAAAAAAAAAAGGTGCTTTGTTCAACAGCTACAACACTATACCATAACCTATGAAAAACACAATCCAAAAACAACACTAATAAGGTTTTGCAACAAATAGTCATTGTCGGTTATCTCATAGAAAGGAAAAAAAGAGTTTACCGTCTGACAATGGGATTACAAGCAAAAGGAAAGAGGAAACAACAACTTGTTTTAAGGGAAAATCAAGCTCCATTGTTGAGAATGAATGAGAAAATTTGTTGTGAGGATAGGGTAAAATGAGAGAATGAAAGAGCTTTGAGAGGAAAAAAAGAAGATAGAATATTAGGGATATGATCAATAAGAGAAATGAGAGAGTAGCTTTCAAGTATGAGGAATCCATCTCTAAATACACTCTAAAACCCATCATTAACCTTCTTAACCTTTTTCTCAAGGCCCACAGGAATCTAAATCTTAACAACTAACTTAACAACAAGACATGAAACATTTATGATAAATATATTGTTCAAAGCATAAAAAATCATTTCAATTTCTCTTACCATTTAATTAAAATAATTGAATTACACATTAAAAAGATCACGATGTTACAATAAAAATATACATAAATGATTAAAATTAAAGCTTATTTAAATACTTAAAGTATGTTTGTGATATTTAATAATAAAAAACAATGAATGTACTATATTTAATGAATATGAGGGATAATATTTTTATAGTCCCTTCTCAATTAAAAAAAGTATTTTGATCAGAATTGTTTCATTTGAGACAAATAAAATAAAATAATTGTCATTAAATAGACTTAAATACAATATTGATTATTTTGTTTTGTAAAATTTACAATTTTGGTAGTCATTTTTAAAAATATAAATATTTGGTTCATGTTTTAGAAAATATGTGTAATTTTGGTCTAACTATCTTTAATTTTGTCTACATTTTTAATTTTTACATTATAATTAATTAAATTATTTCTTGATGTTATCTTAATTAAATATGTTAGATATACAATTAATTACATTAATTATATATAATTACAACATAGTGTAACATAATTAACAAAGTTTAACATAATTGATAAAATCTTGTCTTTCAAACAAGCACTAAAAAATTCAATCCTAGGTTCATACTAACAATAAAATATATCGACACCTTAAATAAATGTCGCTAACTAAAAAAGTAGTCATTCGCTTCTGATTAAGAAACATTCTACATTTAAAAAGGTAGTGCTAAAAAAATATGAAGAGATAGTGTGAGAATGACGTTAATTAATAAAAATTGTACATAGTTGATGCATTTAAACTATGTACAATAATTGAATCAATATTCATAACTATACAAATCTGTACATTGTACAAATATTTAATAGTTTAAAACAAAGACGTGCCACATACATGTCCATTAAATTTGAATGAGAATATACCTTTTTATTAAAATTTTAACTGTCCGTATAAACTGTTAAAAAAAACTGTGCGTATAAAAAAGATTTGAGTGTTCATAAAAAAATAAGTTCAATTAGTAAAGTTTATTTCATATTTTATTTATCATGTTATTGATATAGAATAATATTTAACAAAATTCTTTTCTCTCATCCATTTTTTTTATTAATAAAATTTGAATTTAAAATCTTTCTTAATGAAATTGAATTTAATACTATTAAAGTGAATCGCATCAAGTGATTTTTGTAATTAGAAAACTTTCGTTTTCTTACCTACCGTTAAGCGTTATAATTCTAATGTAATTAATGCACATTAAGTGATTAACCTAGAACGAAAGAAGTTTGTGGAGATGAATTAGGGAATTCCATGACATGATGATGTGTGTTAGTAATAACAGCATAGCATCAACGTGGGGGATGGAAGCCCGGTGCACAAGGTTGTCGACGGTGGGTGAGCCACGACTGTAGCATTCATACGCAGCCAACGTGGCACGATCAGCCACCATATATATGTCTCCATCCCTGGGCCCCACCCCTGCGACTCGCTTTTGCAGTTCTATAAATTCCTTTAAACTCCTTTAACCCTTTTTACACTTAAAAACAAAAAAACTACAAAACAGGAGGGTCTCGTTTTGCAACTTTAAAGGACACCACCGCATCGCTTACATAGCATGCACTTCCCCTTCTCCACCGCATTCTGTGTTCTCTAGTCTACAGAGAGTGAGCACTGAATTTGTTTGGTGCCGTTCCTGTTTTCTTATAATTTGTGCATTTTTTTGCGCATAAACAAAACCTCAGACATGGGAAGGGCTCCTTGTTGTGAGAAAGTGGGGTTGAAGAAGGGGAGGTGGACAGCAGAGGAGGATGAGATCTTGGCAAAATACATTCAGGCCAATGGGGAAGGTTCTTGGAGGTCATTGCCTAAAAATGCAGGTATTAATTGTTAATAATGTTTTTTTCATCCGCAAATATTAGTTTTCTTACTTGAGATTTTTAACTCACAATCTTTTTCTTCTTTTCTTTTCCCTTGAACATCGAACTCGCTTGTATTGTATTTCCAATTGCTAATAATGTTTATTACTATTACTATTAATTAACCCAAGTGCTTCTTGGTTTCTTTGGGGGACCATTTTCTGTTTCGACGTTAAGTTTGAACTTCCAACAAGAAATTAATTAATTTTGTTGCTACTATATGGGAGTATTTATTGTGGAACAAGTAATTTGTGTTATTGATCAATTGGTATTTTTTTTTTCTTACTGGCATTTTGGGGTTTGGAAGGATTATTAAGGTGTGGGAAGAGCTGCAGGCTGAGATGGATTAACTATTTGAGAGCTGACCTTAAAAGAGGAAACATTTCTGCTGAAGAGGAAAATACCATTGTTAAGTTGCACGCTTCTTTGGGTAACAGGTTAGTGCCAGTGGCATTTCAAATCTCGTCTATTTAGTACTGGATCACATTCATAAAACTTTTTAAGTAAACAAATTGATAGGAGCATGTACTGCAGTATTCAGCAGCTCTTTTTTAGACACTTTTAAAACAACAAATGATTTGTTTTCTTTGGTACAATTTAATTTAAACTACAGTTGTACTAAATTCGATGCCAAGTAGTGCAATTTAGTTTAATTTAGTTCAGTTGCCAACAAGTTCAAATGATGTCTTTATCCGTAATTACAAATTACTAACATTTACCAATTATAGAAATAGAGACATCTACCCAATATCCATAACTAGTTTAAAACAAGAGAAAATAATGTTGTGCATGCTAAAAAAATCGTTTGCTTGTCAAAAAAAAGAAGGAAAAGTATGTACATATAAAGCGACAAAAATTCTGAATATATATATAATTTTTTTTAATATATAAAAAATATTATTTCATTTTCTTCTCAATTTGGAGAAAAAGCAAAATATAAGGACCCTACTTTAATTAGAGTATGAGATGTAAAAAGAGAGTGAAATTAATTGTTTCTTACTTGTCGTACACTTGTTAAGCTATCAATATATCCATCTATATGTGTGTGTGTTAGGTTTGTGTAAAACAAACGTGCATGGTTCAAATCACTTTACGTCATTGGTCTTAAATCGAAATTAAAGACAGATAATTGATAGAGAACAATCGACAATGTTTGATAAATGTTTATAGCATAAATTAAATAAGCATATAAAGAAATCTATGCATAAAAATATTAAAATTTGAATAAAAAAAATTTAAATAAAAAAAAATTTACACTTACTTTCATTTGGCTTTTTTGAAAGTATATTTTTTATTTGAAAAATGCTAAAGAGTACGAAACTCCTGCACGAAGGCTGCATGTCATTTTTTGGGTAATAATCACATGCTCTCTCTATTATTTTTTATCTTACCGTGATTTTTGTGAAAGCATTTGATTGGTTAAAAATATTTTGTAACACTTCGTCTCATACTATTTAGCACTTCTCTTTTTATTTAAGAATTTGTCGATATTTATATTCTTTGAATAGTCTTCTCATTTCTTTTTACTGGAATATTTAACGTTATTGTCTTATTAGTAGAGTTTTAAATCATGATTGGATATACTGTCGTACGTTGAGCGTTTGTGAATCATGTCTTGCCTTTTGACTTTTGTATCTCTCGAAAACTATTAATATATAAACTCAAGTTTTAGAACTCCAACAAAAAATATATTTGTTGTTGCTTTTTATAAAGCAAAAAAGATCGTTTTTATTAGAAAAAAAAATATTACTTATATTGACCTAAACGGTTTAATATATTGTTCTCTCGTTTAAAATAATTTTTTTTTAAAATTCTTTAAGTCTCATTTATTGTTAGACCTTTCCTAATTAGTTTCACTACAAGAAAAATTAATATTAGTGATAAATCAATTTATATATAAATTTTCAGACTTTGTCACTAAAATTTCTGTGATGCCAATATTAGTAACTAAAAAACAATTTTTGTTACTAATAATTTGATTTTTCTTGTTGTGTCTTTAGGTTTTTTATTAGGTCAAAAGTTTGTTTGACATTAATAATATTTGATTACTTTTACAGATTGTAGTATTTTTTGCTACGTTATTTTAAGCAGCAGTCTTTAATGCTAGTTTTTATTTTATAGTATTTTATTTCTTTTTTTATGCTTAAAACATTTATTAATTATTATTATTTACATAAAGTAAGGTTTGTTTTCTTTTTTCTTTTCTCTTCTTCCTCTCGTTAACGATTGGTACTTCATATTAGTGTGACAAGTAAATCACATTAATACCGTAGTATTTTTTAATTGTGCCATTTTTTCTAATAGTTACATCTTTTTTTATTTTTGACCGAAGATATTATGAACATGATATGATATCGATAAGTCCGACGTAACATAAAAATAGAGATTAGTGATTGCGTGTATGTTTATAAGACATTAATTGACATGGATAAACTATCCTCCTTTAATGTCTGGTATCTAAAATAAGCAGAAATTACTTGAAAGGTATGTTTGGATTTCATCTAGGAAGATTCAAATGTATGTTTAAGGGTAAAATTAATTTAGAGTGATGTTTGATTATCCTTAAAAAATATGTTTAATAATAAATTTTTGTCTGCAAGTTTAATTTTAGAGAAATAAAATTTAAAATATTTTTGTGAACTTTAATCTAAACATGCGCATATTATGAAATAAGATTTAAAATATTTTTTATGAACTTTAATCTAAATATGCAGTATGTTGATGCGTTTAGGTTGAATGCATAAGCAAATTAACATGATGAGAAATAATTCACATAAATAAAATTTTGAAACTATAAAATATTTTTTATAAAATAAAACAATTTTGTTGTTGACAGCACGTAAAAGATCTCTGAACATTTGCATTACTGGCGAAATATTGAATAACGATGGCTATGACTTTTTTCATCTTCCCTTTTCCCTTTTCAGGTTAGAAACATCATCCGCGCGTATGTAATGTCGATATTGTCCGCGCACTCTTATATAATAATCCTTCACTCCCAAATTTGTAGATGTCTTAGTCGTTTTATAAATAAATAAATAAATAAATATAAAAATATATTAATTTTATTAAATTAATTTTATATTATTATTAATTTATTTATAAACTTTGTTATTAGTTATTAATATTATAAAAAATATATAAAAAACAGTAATTAATTTACATTAAAAAATTAAGATAACAATTATTTTTGAGACAATAATAATAAGACGAATAAAATACTAGTATACCAAGTTAAATTTAAATAATATTTATACTTCCAAGATATTAAATATTTTTTAATTATTTCATAATTAGCATAAAAGATAACAGGATGATTTTGTGCAATCCAATCAAACCATATGCATAAAAAAATTGATTTTCTTAATTAATATTAATTGTATATTCTTCTTTTTTAAAAATGTTGTACAATTAACACTAATAAAATGACGAAGTTTGTGGCTTTTGTTGATTTTAATTAGGTGGTCTTTGATAGCAAATCACTTACCAGGAAGAACAGACAACGAGATAAAAAACTACTGGAATTCTCACCTCAGCAGGAAAATTTACAGTTTCCCAGGTGCAGGTGCAGGGATCATGGATACACCTAAAGTAGTACATATTCCTCCCAAGCGCAAAGGTGGTAGAACAAGTCGTTGGGCCATGAAGAAAAACAAAACCTACACCCAAAATGTCAATGATACGATTAACCAGAGACCCACACAAATTAGTTTCCCTCAACAGAACAGTGACACCGCAGTTCCGCCGCCACCAACTCCGTCTCTAGAGAGTGAGGGTTTGTCTAACGCCGTTAATGATTTCACAGTACTGGACGGTGACGTGGCAGAGGTTGATGAGCCGAGAATGGAGGAGCTGGAGGCGGAGGTAAATAAATGTGACAAAAGCGTTGGTCGCGTGGAAGAAAGTAGTACTACCGATGAAGACATCTTGGGACTGTGTGAACTAGAGAGCATTAATGAGGGTAGTGGGGTGTTGTTGGGTTTTAGTGACATTTTGGAAAGTTGCCTTGCGGAAACAACAAGTGGGGTTTGGGACATAAGTGAAGAGAGAGAAAGCAATGACGTGGTGGCGAGTGATGCTTGTCGCGACAAAATGGCATCGAGTGAGGATAGTGTGAATGAGGAAAGTGGAGGAGAGTGGAATCCATCATGCTCTTCCATCATGGCTTTGGGTTTGGATCAAGACTGGGATTGGGAGAGCGTGATAGAGTTTAGTAACGTTGTTGAGTCCGAAGCCTGTGATAATTGGGAGCACCAAGAAAAATTGCTCACTTGGCTGTGGGAGGACGATGATTGGGAAACTGAAAGCAAGAGATTGGGAGAGACAGATACTCAGATACTACAAAACGACATGGTTGATTGGTTTCTCTCTTGATTGATCCAAGAATAAAATAGGCTTAGTGTGTGTGCCCGCTTCGTCATTTTTCTTTTCTCAAATGTTAATCTATTGTGCAAAATTAATAAATACTTTTTTTTAGATCCTAAAGACACTAGTTAGTAATATTTTTTTCTTTTTCCTTTAGAATTTGTATGTCATAGGATTCGAAAATATCATGCAGAAGAATTGGAGCAGACATTAGTCACTGTAACATTGCTAGGTAGTTTGAAAATATGGATTTTATCATGTACGAGTTAGAATTTGGTTTTTTTTATAATTAATTTGTAGTACATAAATAAATATAGAATTTTCTGTGATAATTTTTATTCTATTAATTAGTTTGAAATTATTGTAAACATGATTCTTAAAATAATTATTATAAAAATTAATAATTTAACTATCGACATAAGAAATTTAATGATACTATATTTAGATAACAATATAACAAATCTTTCCGTTATCAATATACAGAACCGTGTCTGAAAAAATTGAGACTTAAAGGCAAAAAATTAAGACAAAGTTGATGTAATAATACTATTAGTTATTAATTTTTTATATTAAATTTCTAATTTTTTATCTGCACAATTACTTATTAATATTTTATAATCAAATAAGTTTTTAACATTTCATTCTCAAAAGAAATTTGATATCACTCTCGATAATAATTCATAGAGTTGCATAATTGATTTATTTATTTTGTTCTTGAAAAGATTCAAATCAGCTATCTTTTTTTTTTCAATGATCAAGTCAAATTTATAACTCAAAATTATTTAAAAATGTACATAATTAATGTTATATATTTTTTGCTTTATCGTGCTTAATATATTTTACCAATTTTAAGAGAAAATAAAATTTAAAAAAATTATTAATAAATTTTGTTTAAGAATTCTTTTTAAGAATTAAATAATCCAAACAAAATTGTAAAAATATTTATTCGTGGGTTCGTCTTATATAAAATTGTGTGGTTTCTTGAGTTAATAATGGTGTCTGGTACATCACAATTTGTAAATGTACGTAGTTAGGTAGAGTAGGTGCTAGATCTGTCAACGATATTATGACAACACAAATAATATGGGAAATGTGAACGATCTATGTGACATTTTTTTTTAATATTTTCTGATTTAGATATAAAATTTTCTAAATTAACAATTTTTAAAAAAATATATATATTAAGAAAACAATATTGCTATCATTCCTCATAATATATATTTCCTGTGTCTCTGGTTAAGGTATTCGGAATAAGGGGTGCTACTATTTCTTTAAAACCATGGTCCACAATATGGTAATCATGAGATACTAATGTAAATTGATGGTCTTTGTTATTGTCTAAATAATGAAGGTTTATATATCAACTTCAATATTAATAACACATTTAATTCAAGTTAATTGAGATTAATAATAGATGAACCTAATGATAGATAAAAAAAAAGATAAAGAAAAAAGTAAAAATAAAACAAAAAAAATGAATAATAAATTAAAATAAAATAGGAGTAAAATGAAGATTTATATATATATTTTAAAAAAACTTGTATGATACCAGTGCAAAAAATAGGTCCACTGTATGTTTTTGTCATATGAATATTAACAACATTGTATCTTCCATAATGGGTTTTGCCAGTGGTATACACACACTAGGATTTTGCATGGTTTATAAAAAAAGGAAAACGTTTGACATATCTTTCAGTTAATAAACGATATTTTTATTAAAAAAATTGTAGGTTTAAATAGATTTTTTGGTTTATTAATCATAGTTGTGTAACTTTGGTCTTTAAACTATATTATTAATTAAAATATTACAAAAAAATAATATTTTTTATAATTTAGTTAAAATTATAATTTTTTATAATTTCTATAATTTGTAAAAAATAAATTTAAATTTATTTTTTAGAAAAATATATGCACTTTTAATGGAATTGTAATTTTGTAAGTAATTTTTGTATTTGAACAAAATTTATAGTATATCTTATCCTCATCTAGTTTGTTATTTGATGCCCATCATAAGATTAAAAGTAAAATTTATAAAAATAAAAGGGATAAACATATAATCAATGTTGTTTTTAAATAATTACTCGTTTATTGACTTGGAAGATATGTAAAATATTTTCCTTGTGCGCATATATCATTTGTGTGTCCTTTAAGGACCTTAACAAGGACAATCACGCATTTATCGACTTGGAGAACCCGTGAAAAAGTTTCTGCGCTTGTAGGTTCTAGCATTTGTGAGCCTTATGTGTTGTCTTCCTTTCGATCTGCGTTGCAAGTAGTAGTCATTCAGAGCCTCAGTTTAAAGCACGGGACCACAGCACAAATGCAAACTGTACTATACTATACCTTGAATATTCCTTTATTCAAAATTTTTAATTTCCTGTGTGTGCTTACATTTTTGCCACGTACACAGATTATTATAAAAAATAATTATGAACTCTTCAATTGCGATCATGAATAAAAAATCATTCAAATAATTGTTGACGTGGTTAGCAATATAGCTAACTTAACGGTTGCCTTGAGAATGTTAATCAGTAGAAAAGAGTGAATTTGGAGCTTTTTTGTATTATTGAGAGTTAAAGATTAATCCTCACAAGTAAAACAAATTAAATTTGATAGTTTATTATGATACATTTTTTCTTATCCAATCCTCCCGGTTCATCAAAATAAGTAAAATATAATTGATAATTATTTCTGTTAAAGAATCGAATTCGGATACTATTTTAATTTTAATATATTAATTATTTATGTTTGATCATATTTTATTATTATAATACATTTGAATTTAGGAGCAACCTTTCTTTTGACATTTAACATCCTTTCTTTTTTATATATTATTTTCATTTACTTTTGACTTTCGGATTTTTGAAATATTTTCATTTTTATTTATTGGTCATTTTTAGAGTTCAAGGTGATATTAATTTATAAGAAAAAAATACTTTCTCTCGAAGTGTCATTATTTTTTTCACTATTGCTATTAATGTACATAATAATAATTTCATTAGGATGGGAAAAAAATCATTTGATAATTGAAATTTTAACAAATTTAATCTATTTTAACTTTTTTATTTTAGAATTAGGAAGGTGAACCTCATATTTTGTACGAGTTACCTGTTTTAACGAATTTTGTTTTATGTGTGATTCCTAGTATACTTTTAAATCAAAATATTTTTTTATTTATGTGACCAGATTCCAATTTATATATCATATTCTATGACCTTAATTTATTATACTTTTATTTTGGATATTCATTATTTAAGTATATCTCATTTTAATTTGCCTAACTTGGACCTAAGTTCCTTTTTGGGTATGCATCTCCCAAGCCCATTCTTGGATATATCCGCTTGGTCCATGTTAATAGGCACATTTTAGTTGCAAAGTGTTGCTTCTTGCACATGTAATATATAATTAAATATTTTAGTTAACAATGAATCAAATAATATTATAAAAAAAATTGAATCAAATAATAATACTAATAAAGAATTGAATGTAATTTAAAATTTTGTGATTAAATATTGAAGATGCAAATAAATTCCAAATGCATGTTATAATTATTTTTATCAAATATTAATTATTAAAAAAGTTAAGGTATTAAAAACCTTCAATTATTAAAAAAATTTTAAGGTATAAAATAAATTTATTAAGTTAATAATAATTTAATTATTAAAAAAACTTTATCAAATATTAATTATTAAACCTTAACGTATTCTCAATCTTAAGTCGCAACCCAATCTCTCAACCCCTCAAATCCCATGCAACCTTTCTTCTGCTCCGACATATTGGAGTCGTGTGGGACACCAACTCCTTGAGCTGAGCCAATATAACTCAAGCCAGTTCACGATTCTCAATCTTACCACTTCTAAATCTAAGTTTTTTTTTTCATACGACTTCTAAGTCGTAATTTTTTTCCAAATATTTTATTAAAAAATTGCAAATAATTTTATATTTAATTATTTGATAAATAATTTTTATTTTTTTTAGTTTTATTTAATATTTTGCATAAATTTTGATATATTTTTAATACTATTTATTTAGTATATTTTATATGGTTTTATTTAATATTTTGTTAATTTTTGCTATATTTAATATTTAATATATTTTTATACTCTTTGACTTTTAAGTCAAGTCATGTGTTCCAACTTTCATGTGAATAAATTAATAGAACATGCACCAATTTTGTAAACTTTTATAATAAAAAAAGAAAATGCACACGCTAGTGCACGTACAAAATAAGAGAATATATAATTTTTACAATGAAAAATATTTAAGTTAATATTAATAACTAAATATTAAAATATTTTCATTTTGATTTAAGTTTTTTGAAATAAAAATCTTACCATTAGTAAAAAAATATAGAAAATATATTAAGTAAAAATATATAAAAATATTAAATAAAACAATATTAAAATATAAAAAATATTAAATAAAATTAAAAATTTGAAAAATATAGTTATTAAATAATTAAATAAAAAATTCATTTTTCAATTTTTTAAAAAAGTATTTGAAAATTTTTTAAAAAAAACTTACGAAGTCATAAATTAAAAAAAAACTTAGATTTAGAAGTCATAATACAGACTTTGTCATGACAAATATTAATTATTATTTTTCACTCTTCATTTGTTAAGTAGATATTGCTTTACGACTTTCAAATAATATATAATATTATAATTTTAAAGTCGTAAATATAATAATATAAATTTAACTAAAGTCATAAAAAATATTACAAATTTAGTAAAAAAACAAAATTTAGTTATGACTTTAAAGTCGTGATATTTTTTTAAAAAATTACACTGAAGTTGTATAATCTTTTAAAAAAAAATTGTAAGTTGTAACAGAAGATACGATTTCTAATTCAGAAATCATAATACCTATTATAACTTACTTTTTTTTTTATAATTTATTTAAAATCTACTTTCAAATCCAAATGGTAATAAATAAATAATAATACACTCTTATATGGTAAAAAAAGCCTCTGGGTGCAGTTTGAGAAGTGGTGTGATATGTCGTGCTACTTATTTATTGTATCAGTTTTGATATATGTTTGTAGCATATCTCTTTCGCTTATTCTTTATTATGTAATTCATGGTGTTGGGAGCGTGTACCTTTATTTATCATGTTGTTGGTTGGAGTAATTTTGATGCTCGGAGGTGTGAAGGGTTCACGAGATTTTAGAACACTAATCACCAGTTTGGCATAGTGATACATTGTAATTACCAAACCACCATAAGCATGATATATCATACAACATCTTGTAACAATTTTTGGAATATGATTTATTGATTATATTATATTCTACTCACAATAACACAATATCATCACTATCAAAATCAAGCATGTTTATTATACAAAACAACAATTAGCTCAAAGTTCATAGGCCGATAGTCCTTATTCAAGCCCCATAGAAAATCAAGTGCAAGATCAAACCATCAATCAACTTTTTTTAAATGGCTTGTTAGGAGTCAAAGAGAATAGTCACCCTCTCCAAAAATAGGATGCGAAAGCCTGTTATGTCCTTCTCTTTGTCAAAGGATTCAACAAGAAGTAGAAACATCAATAACTTCTACCCTTCTAGGTGATAACACAACATTAAAATTAGTGAAATAGGATAACAGTAAGTCTCATTTCCAATATTGTGCTTAAAAAGACACGCATAAAGTCATCTGTACTATCAAGTGCGACATTAACTTTTCTTTAAGTTAGTTACTTTAAGTTTGACATTTCAATTACTTTCATAAGTAATTGGAGTACTTATTTAGCATATTAATGGACATGTAACTTTTAGTTAATACGAGCATTTATGTAGCACATTAATGGACATGTAACTTTTAGTTAATACGAGCATTTATGTATTTTAGTCTTATTTATTTATTTTGCAGAATTATTTTCTTTATTTTTTTATGAGGTGATTTATAAAGTATTTGTTGAAAAAAATATAATAAATATTTTTAATACATAGCATTGATCTTTCTATGAGGTAATTTTTAAAATAAAAATATAATAACAATGTTATTAATAAACTTTAGTGTAAGTTCATGTGTAGAACCAATACTAATTACTAAAATTTGGAAACATTTTATTAATAAAATGTTGTAATAACATGGATGTTAGGTTAAAAAAACAATTTTTGGAGTTTTCATTTATCTATTATTCATATTTGAATATATTTTTTAATTAAAAAAATGGGCATCATGTATAAAGAAAAGTGATTTTTACTAAACAAACATGTTTATTTTATAAGTGCTTATAAGGTCTTTTATATAAGTTTCAAATTAAAAAACACTTCTCCACTTGTCATACTTAAACAAGTTAATAATCACTTTTAATAAAAAAAACATTTTTTTTATAATTGTAACCAAATAAATGGGAATTAAGCTTTTATAAAATCACTTATAAATAATTACTTATTTTAAAAATACTTATTTTAAGCGTAAATAAACTCAACTTACATTTTAGTAATAAAAAAATGCACTGTGATTAGTGTATATACATACGTACATTTGTACGAGTACAACATCCCCTTTACACGTTGCTTTGAAACTCTGGCTATTGACACTATGTTCCTCTCGGCGGTTGCCACGTCAACAACGAGCGTCATAGGTAAGAAGCTAGTATGACGTGGTATCACCGCGAGAAATGCATAGGCCAACGATGAATTTAAGGACAAGCGATGCAATAAAACGATGCCACGTGACCGAAAGGTGGAACGAAAACTCTACACCGAAACAGGTTTCCTATAAAACCCCGCACGTGCCGTAGCAGTTGAGCTGAAACCGAGAAGAAGAAGAAGAAGATGGAGATGTATCAGATCTGGAGCAGGAGAATAGCGTTGGGAGCGTTCGCGATTGTTCTGCTGTTCCTATCGGCCTCGGCAGACGACGTCGTTGTGCTCTCTGAAGATAACTTCGAGAAGGAAGTTGGTCAGGACAGAGGAGCTCTCGTTGAGTTCTATGCTCCTTGGTAACTTACCAATCTTCTCGATCTCTTTCTCTCTGTTTCTATCAACTATTGCTTATTTCATCATTACTTTGATTTTTCTGAAATCTTTTTCAGGTTGGGTTTACTATTAACCGATTCCGATGTTTTTCCTTTTTGGTTTCATTCCAATCGATCGCATGTGTTATTTGCGTTTAACGCTTGAACTTGTCGTTTTACCTTCTGTTGATTTGTACTTAATGACTTCTTGTTGTAGACGATACAATACGATGCCGTTTGACTTTTGGTGCAATTTAGTTCCTCTAGATTTTGTTTACTTGGGTAGTGTAGTGTCACTGGTTTAGTTTGTCCCTCTCATCATGAACTAATTTTTGTAATTAATAAATTAAATTAAAACTATTATTGTTCTTTGTTTAATTTTTAATGTATTATGGGTTGACTATTGCCTTTGATTCCTTTTATCAAATAATTAGAGAATAATATCCCTCTAATTAAAGTAGAGGGACTAAAAGGTACAATTAAGCTTACTATGATTTATGAGAATTAAACTGTTATCCTCTTTATCGTTGACATTGAGAGTTGTAAAGAAACACACAAGACATATCAATAGATACTTCTGGTATCCGTTTGGCACGTCAAGTTGGAATTGTAGTTTAAACTTGTAAATTCAATTCCAATCTTGTCATAATTGAAACTGGTTCAGAGTCATAATTCTTATGTTTGGGTTGTGCAAAAAATTAGAGCATAGAATTATAGTTTAATCCATGTTCATTTTGGCACCTTTGAGTAGGGGGTCCTTGGTGGGGTAATGTCGGCTTTGAGTGGGAAAGAAGAAAAGATCCATAGGTGGTAGTAACAATGGTGGTGGTGATACTGTGGTAGTGGCGGTGAGGTGAATGGTGACAATGAGGTGAAGATGGCAGTAGAGGTGCTGGGATGGAAGCAGGAGGAACAAAAAGAAGGAGAGCTATTGCAACTTTGAGAGTGAAGTTATGAATTGTGATTCAAATGGTAAGGATTAGAAGTTGGGAATGATTAATTTTAGTTGTGTTATAATTAGAAGTTGGGAAGGGTTAATTTTAGTTGTGTATAATTCCATGAAATTGCTCTTTGAATTGTGGTTCCATTTCTAAAATGACTTCCAAACATCATAACTAAAATTCTAATTCCAGGTCTCATTTCCATGCCTAACCCAATGTGCTTCCAGAAAAAAGAAAAGCGGTAAAACGGGAAAACAACTAACTACTACTCCTTCAAACAAGTTAAACATCACTCCCAAACATCATATCCATCAAAATCTTCATGAGTAGAGACCCTGTCCAAAACTCCAAAACAAAAGTCTTGATAAATCATTCTGTGTTTCAAAACTTCATGAGCTTAACCTATTCATTGTAGTAATTACTAAGTAATTTCCTTATATTAGTATGTACAATAATATGTCATTATGTTTACTATCACTTCCTCGTTTGTTGAATAGGTGTGGACACTGCAAAAAGCTTGCTCCAGAATATGAAAAGCTTGGCAGCAGCTTCAAGAAAGCCAAATCTGTTTTAATCGGCAAGGTCAGCACCTTGGTGTTTCTTTCAAAATTTCGAATATCGTTTTACAATTTTTCTGTTTACTTTATAATTTGTTTTGTGGTATTTTTTAAGCTTCAGGCACTCTATGTATTTATGATTGTTTGTGTACTTCATTTTATTGGTAGTCAGTCTCTTAGTGTGTTGTGGAGCATGTATGTTATATACCTGCCTTCATGATGAAGAAGTTTATGCTACAACTTTAAAATTTACTATATAGTCCATTCAGATTATCTTTCCCCTGTTGTTGAACTCTTAGTTTTCTTCTTACTTTATGATATCTCCTCCCCCCTTCCTATATCTTAAACTAGAAGAAGGGGAGGGAGGGGGGGGGGGGTATCCATAAAAAAGTGTCACACTTTCTGAATGTACTCAGATTTCTTATGTTTTTATTGTTTCTTTTTTACCTTTCTCTATGAGGATTTAATAATTTCATTACCCATTAAATTGACAGCTTAATTTTTAATGTAATGTAGGTTGACTGTGATGAGCATAAGAGTTTGTGCAGCAAATATGGAGTCTCTGGGTACCCAACCATTCAGTGGTTTCCAATAGGATCTCTTGAACCCAAAAAGTGAGGAGATTTTGTCTATTGGACTATAACATTGAGACAATTTTATATCTTAATTCATAGTTATTTACCTGTCATTTCACATTTATCATTCCTTTTGCATTCAATACTTGATTTTGGAAAATTCCCATAGGTATGAAGGGCCACGCACTGCTGATTCACTTGCTGAGTTTGTAAATACGGAAGGAGGTACTGCTTGAGCTTTTGAAACCTTGTGCTTTAGTTTCTATGAAGGCGAAGGCATTGTGATATTAACATGTTTGTGTAACTTCTGAGGGAATGTAGTATCTTGAATTTGGACATATCAGAAATTAGTCATCTTGCACCAGCTTTTGAAAAAAGGAAAAAAAAATTGTGTAGGAAAGACGTTACCAAGCCACTAAACTTTTTGGTTTCATTCATATCTTACATGAACATCACTGTCAACATAACTTGTTGAGGATAGGCATCAATACAATTTGGTTTTCCCTTTGTCTTCTATTATGTGCTTTGGGCTTGCAATTTTAATGGGATTTCCTAACTAGGAGATTTGCTCGCAGGAACAAATGTGAAGATTGCTACAGCTCCTTCCAATGTAGTGGCGCTTACTCCTGAAAATTTTAATGAGCTTGTCTTGGATGAAACCAAAGATGTCTTGGTTGAGTTTTATGCACCCTGGTACTGACTGATAATTTTCATATTGTTTCTATTTTTGTCTTCAATTCATGTTGTGCTTTGGGCTAAAATTTGGTAAAACTTAGTTTACATTACACAGAGTATTGTGAAAACACTCATACTCTAGATCTAATAAATTTTGTGATTCTGGTAGGTGTGGACATTGCAAAAGTCTTGCTCCTGTAAGTATATCTTTGAGGATTCCTTGTTATCACTTTAAGTTCGGGGTTGTTAATTTTTGTAAAACCAATAATGTTAAACCTGACTTTGCCCTTTTTTCCCTTCAGACTTATGAGAAAGTTGCCACAGCATTTAAATTGGAGGAAGATGTAGTAATTGCAAATCTGGATGCTGATAAATATAGGGATCTGGCTGAAAAGTGAGTTTTATTTACCTGATATATTTTGCGAAGTAGTTGTGTTTGTTCTGACTGAATCAAACTTTACAGGTGAAGGTCAGTAGAAGTAAAATTGTTTTTAGAGGCCCGACTGATAGATGTCCACTTTGCATAGTGCTCATTCATAGTTGTCTTCTTTTCAAGTCATAATGTGATGGAATATATGAATCATTACCTGTTCAGGGACTATATTTCCGTGTAATTCAGATATGGGATATTATAGAATATAGCAACAATACAAAATAATTTAGGAACTGAAACAGATGAATGTGTTAATACTGCTAATAAATGATACTACATAACTAATGTGATTACAGTGGCTAAGAAAACAAAAAATCCAGCGAAGAGGATAAAGATGGAAGATTACAACATGATAAATAATTGAAGTTTGCTGGAATAATATTTTGCAGGTATGATGTGAGTGGATTTCCTACCTTGAAGTTCTTCCCAAAGGGCAACAAAGCTGGAGAAGAGTACGGAGGTGGAAGAGACTTGGATGACTTTGTGGCTTTTATCAATGAGAAATCTGGAACAAGTCGAGATGGAAAAGGACAACTTACTTCCCAAGTTAGTGAAATCACATAAAAAAGAAGCTAGAGTTTTGTTTTATTTTATTTTTTAGTCGGGGTTGAAAGTTAAAATTGTTGCAGTTGGTGTCTTATTCATACATTTGATATTTTCTGTATAGGCTGGTATAGTAGAAAGCTTGGATGTCTTGGTTAAGGAGTTTGTAGCTGCCAGCGATGAAGAGAAGAAATTCGTGTTTACCCGAATGGAAGAGGAAGTTGAGAAGCTGAAGGGTTCTGCCTCCAGGTAACTTAAATAAACATCATCCTTCTAGAACATTTGCTTTTAGTTATGTCACTTGAGAATAGCTTAATTTGCATTATTGTATTGCATATATTCTGCAATCTTTGCTTAAAATAAGAAACTAGATGCGGTAATCCACGAATCCTTTTTTTTATCATTAGGCACGGGAAGATTTACTTGAAAGCTGCCAAGAATTACTTGGAAAAAGGTTCTGATTATGCTAAGAACGAAATCCAGCGCCTACAGCGCATACTTGACAAGGTAATATTCTCTCTCAGTCGAAGCAAACCTTGAAAGTTTTACTCATTCGTGAAATAATTATGATTATTCTTTTTTTGTGGTAAATTTCAATTATTTGGTCGTAAAGTGAGATTAAGAATTGAATGCAAAATCGTGCTACTCACTTGCCTATGTTGATTGATTGATTGATGCAGTCCATTAGTCCTGCGAAGGCCGACGAGTTAACTCTAAAGAAAAACATCTTCTTGACATATGCTGCTTGACTTATTGGTGCATCTTTAACCATCTCTCATGGAAGCTCGTGATCAATCGCAGCTCCTGATTATTGTTTTGACTTTGATATCGAAATTGCTGGGAGATATTCAACGTGGATTCTTGTAGTGCTTAATTTGAGTCTGTACTATTGACCCTATCTTGCATGGCGCTTTTGGGGTTAAAGGTTCCGAACTTACGATTCTTCTCCCCATTGTAGTCTACCTGAGCGGTTTAAAATTTTGGGAGACGATAACTTTTGTTTTTATACCATGTGTTTCTTTCGTTATTTGATGGTAGCCGTAAATTCGATACTAGTGACCGATTTGCTTATAAATTAGGTTTATATGTATATGTTGGAAGAGGTGTGGAGATGATGGCATGACATCACTTAATTGATAAAGATTCAGAAACAAAAATTTAATATACAAGGGACTATAAACAAAAATTGAATATATGTTATGGACTTAAAAAGTTAATCAAGCCTATGAATTATAACAAGTGAACGCAATAATCCACTATCTCGAATGAAACCAATGAAAATCATAATAAAGTAAAATTCCGAAGGCACAGGACTGTACGCATAATTTACAGCTGGAGGAACACAATGTAATAAAGCGGGACAACAAAATCCCATAAACAAGACCAAGACTAACACCAGTAACCATCTCGTACTTGGAGACGCTGGATAGTGATACTGACAATTCTCCAATATAGCAATTTAACCTTCCAAACACTCATTAAGACCTGTATGGTGTAATACTATGACCAAGGTTGAACTCGGGGTTAAGGAATACCCATTGATGAAGTCTCTTCAATACTCTCTCTCGTCAACCAGAGATTTCATATATGAGCAAGATCTTTCCTCAGGATCTATGTTAGGAGCAGACTCTTGGTTAGAAACAAAAGTCAGGTCCACAGATGCAGGGCCAGGAGGCTGTGTTCTCATCTGCACAGATCTTAGAAGTGCAGCTCTTCTCAAGTCAGCTGGGTGGCATATATCACTTGGAGATGATGGGAAGCGGCCTTCAGAATCCGACCCTCGCTGACGAGGCTGGGGGCAAGCAACGGTGGAGCCATGAGAGGCATTTGAACTTGAAGAAGGTGCTGAAGGCAATGCATTCTGTGGTCTTTGGTACCTGTGTGGAGAAACAGGACTACCGGGAAGACTGTCTGGTTGGGATGAGCAACTGTGCACAGGGGTCTCGCAAAACCTTAAGTCATCTGAATCTTCTGACATCGGTGAATATTGTAAAGACATATCATCTCTGAAAATAAATTCAACAAAAAGAAATGCAATTATTGGAAACATTTGCTAATCATTGGAGAATAAAACTCATTTATTATAACATAAGATTGCTTGCAGTTCAATGTTGGTGTTAAGGGTGTTTAAAACCAAATTATACTGTTTTAAAATGCCAAATTAATCCAAAAAAATAATAAAAAACCATAAAAACCACCTATCTTTTTTAAATTTCGGTTTAGTGCAACTTTCGCTTCCGATTGTTAAAATCAAACCAAATCCCACGTTAATACACTTTATATTGCATCCCTTGTTATACCCCCATATAAAATTTGATTCTTTCCTTAACCCTACCAAGCACTAAGATACTAGTAGTATTTTCAACATTTGACATGATAATATGTAATTTCATGTGTTGGACATGTTGATTATGTTAAATTATGAATTTATGATATTAACAGTATATCATTCTATAAAAATAAAATACTTAAAAGAGTTATTATGGAAAGTTAAATCTACATATATGTTATTTCATGTCTTATAAATATGGAACGTAACAATTTATCAAACATGTAGGATATGAAACAACAAATACGTAGAGTTAGCAACATTTTTTTTTATCATACATGTGGATTTTTACGTGCGTATATATTTAAAATTTACAATAGATTTTGAATCATATCAAGACAGGGAAATATGCTTATGGTAAATATACTGAAAGAGAAATCAAGCAACAGCTCTATGGACCAAAGCCACTTCACAGTTGACACACAGCTGAATTTCGCCAAAATTGCCAAAGAAATCTATTCAAGACTCTGCAAACTAGAGCTACTTGCTTGTTCAACCTGTCTCCCCCACAAAATAAAAACAGTCTTGCATCATCTCAGATCTATTTGTAGTTTTGTTTTTATTTTTTGAACCTAAGATCCACTAGGTGTGTACCTATTTATCATGATTAAGAGATATGTGGGAGGGGGGGGGGGGGGGGGGAGAAAAAAAATAAAAAAAAGAAAAAGGGCCCCCACCCCTTCC
>CM023960.1:1300256-1314421 GCA_013407115.1 Glycine latifolia
AACTTATTCATATATATATATATATATATATATATATATATATATATATATATATATAGGGATTAAGTTTAAAAATAATATATTTAGAGGGAAAGAATCAGCCTAAAATCACAATATTTTTGTTAAATATAACGATTAAAATAAAAAATTATACCAATATTATCATATTATATAAGTATAAACATGACAAATTATACAAGATACACGTTATTGTTATCTAGGACATTAAATATTACTATGTAATCCCATTTTTGTCAATCTTATTTCATTTACCCTTAACATTGTTGATATTGTCTCATTTACTCTTAGAATTGATTAGTGTTTCTATAATTTGTAAGTTGTTGGATTAGATCTATCTATTTCATTCCTTAATTACAACATCTATCTTTTTGAAAAAAAATCATGATTACGAAATTACTTTGACTGTGTCGAATTCCTTCTTCCCCAACTATAAAAACACCTTACTCATTTCACACATAAACATTATGATAAAAAAAAATGCATACACTCTATCAATCAATAAATGGAACTCACATATTCCTAACCATTTGAGAGTTAAGAACAAAGAAGGCAAGTAAGAAAATCTAAACAAGAGATGAATTAACAAATTTGAACACTGGTAGAAAACAATAATTAAAAATTACCATTGATGTTGAACCAACTTCCACTTGGTTATGAGGCGAAAATTGAGCTATGCTTAAAGATCTTCAGTCAACAACAAGACACAAATTGCAAAGAACTTGAAATTAAGAAGAGGAAAAAAGTAAAACATAAACCGAGAGTAAACGGTAAGAGAAAACCAAATACGTCAAAGCTAGAACAAGGAGAAAACGAAAAGCCCTTACATAAAGTAACGAGTGATTTTTGACAAAGCATAATGATACTTGTTAAAGAATTAAAAAAATAAGGTTTTTTAATTAAAAATAACACTAAAGATGTATTAAGAATTATGATGTAAATACATTAATAATACTGTTATATAAAAAAATCATGTTTTTATTCCTTTTTTTTACAAAATGTTTTTTTATTCCTAAGGGTAGTAGTACCTACCTTTTCATATCAACATACATCTATTGGCTCTTCGAAGAATCCACACGCATGCGACTCTTTTAATCAAGAAAATGACAAATTCTTAATGGAATTGAAATTATATAAACATTATATTAAGAGTTTAAAGTAAAAAAGTTAAAATATGATTTCCATCCATTTAGTTAATATTTTTTTTAAATTAAATCTCTTTTAAATGGCATTATAAGTACTATAATGGAATTTTACAGTAAGGATTGATTAGATAATATAATAATTCGTAGGATTTGATTTTAAAACATTTTATAGTATATAAAAATAGAATGAAAAATATTTAAATATTTGAAATTAGATTTGATTTTGTGAAATGAAAAAGGGAAAATGAGTATTTGGTCATTTATTTTAGTTTTTGGTTCACTATCTTTTAAAAAAATTATTTAGTTCTTAATTTTTTAAAATTTGTTCTAATTGGTCCTTCTGTCTATTAAAAAATGATGCAGTTAATAATTTAAAAATACTGACAGCTGAATTACCCCCGCAAAATATATCTTTTAGTTTTTTCTTTCACTTCTTCCTCCTCTTTCCTCTTCTCTCATCTTCGCCATTTTAATCTCCAATTCAATAAACCACATCGGGATTTGAACCAACCTCAGACCCATTCTCAACCTTTCATTCTCCCTCACCGTTAAGGTCCACAACAGAGACTTCTTCTCCTTCCTTGGTGGTGGCTGCATCAGGATGCACAACTCCCTCATTGATATCATTTCATTCGATACTGGAGAGGATGCGAGGTGGGCTTGATGGAATCGACGATGGTGGCGCTAGCTAGCAGGGGAGATGGAAAGGGTGAAGCAACCAAAGAGAATGCAAATGGTGTAGTTGAAGTTAAGGAAGCTAGGTTTTAGAGGCGAAGAATTTGGGGACAGATTGGAGAAGAATATCAAGAAATGATTAAAATTAAAATTTTAAAATATAAAAGATTAAATTAATTAAAAAAAAGATAAAAAAAACTCATTTATCTAAAGAAAACCAAAACATAAAATTTGGCCATTTATTTAGACCAACCAAATAAAAAGCTTTACTTCTTTAAAAGTTTTTTTAGTTAATTTTGTTCATTTTATTTATAATTTAATAATAATTGTTTTTCAATTAATTTTTTCTTGAAATGTTTTGAAGTTTAACAATTTAATACTTAATAAATATTTTTAAGTTAGAAAATACGAAATTTAGAAGATAAATGGAATAAAGAAAATTTAAAAGTAAAAAATAGATAACTATGATTTTTAAATAAGAATATTTTTTAAAGTAATTATATGTACATTTTCAGAAATTATCTGCAAATGTCTAATGTTTCATAAAACTTGATCGATCATAAAATCAAATTTAAATTTATTTGATTTACTTAATACATTAAGTTCGATAATTCAACTCACGAGAAGGACAGAGCCCCAACAAAAGATTTGAATAAAGGGGGAGGAAAATGCCCTTGGGTGAGACCACATAACATATTGAATATGATTCTCTTGAAGACGAATAAAGAAATGAAAAAGATGACAACAAAGTACCTTTTTAGAAAAAAAATAATACTCGAACACGCTTTTTCCTCCAATAAGCAGTTAGGAAGGGAGTCTTGGTACTCCCATTAAAAATAATTGTGGGGAAAAAGAAAAGAAGGTAAGCGAATCGCCCTAAAGTTATTTCGTTTGATTCGTTAGGAATTACATTGGCCCATGAAAGTAAAGGGGTGCTTATATTTATATATTTTTTAATTAATTCATTAAAAAGAACAAAATAATGTTTCCTGGAGGACATGAAACAAATTAAAATAATATAAATAAATTTCCGCTGAGAAGAACTCAAGGTAAGATGACTTTAAGGAACTAATCGGCTAAGATTGAGATGGGTCCTTTTATTACCAGAGATGTGTGATAAATAGACCAAAGAAGAAAAACCCAAATAAATAAGTTTAAATGTTTTTTAACATATTTTTTCCCGTATAGATTTTTCAGTTATGGTTTATATGCAAATTACAAAAAATAATTTTTCTCAAAGCATAATTTGAAAAATTTTAAATCCTAACGCTAAACATCTATTTTTCATTCATTATATATTGATATATATGAAGTGTAGATGACTTTTCAACGTTTCTCATATGCAACCAGAAAAAAAGAGATGGCTTTTCAACAACAATAAAAAAGAGTAGACGATTAGACTAGTAGAATTAAAGCATACGAAAAGTAGTAGAATTAAAATTAAGAAAATATTACTATAAATAGAATGTCAACGACAAGTTGAAATAGTAAATATACATTTACTAAAGAAAATATTCAATAAGTCTAAATCATAGGAGTAAATAGTTTTACTAAATTTAAGTGTCATAGAATCTCACTTAAGATTTAAGACGGTTACTCACCAAACAAAATTCGGCACTAAAAAAAATAACTAAATCACCTATGTGAAGCAGAAAAATTAAGTATTTAAGTGAAAATCGATAGATGTGGCATAAAAAAACATTAACTTATAAATTTTCTACTTTTTTATTTTATATATAAAAGAAATGATTTTCTTACTATAAAGACTAACATGATACTGTTGTGCACAAAAGCAGCAAGTTGGACAGTAGCAGGCGGCAGCTAGAAGTCCAAAATGGAAGAGGTTGAGAGTTGAGAGACGTCTTTTTTCCCCTTAGGTTTTTAAAATTGGCTTTGGAAAGGGACCGCCAGCTAGTTTCACCCAGGCCTACGTAGAACTTCACTCATTTCATTTCCCCAAATCACACAATGAAATACGTGCTCATCAGCGGCGGAGTTGTCAGTGGCCTCGGCAAGGGCGTCACCGCCAGCAGCATAGGCGTCGTGCTCAAAGCTTGTGGCCTTCGCGTCACTTCCATCAAAATCGGTTCTCTCTTTCTTTCAATTTCTTCTCTCTTCTTCCTTTTTTCTTAGGAGAGTTTCTCTAGTAAAAGAAGTGATATATTTTCAATAGAAAAACTCTTACACTTTAACAAAACATGTCCGTAGTAACTTCCAACTTTCATGCAGATCCGTACTTGAACATCGACGCTGGCACCATGTCTCCCTTCGAGCATGGTGAGGTTTTCGTTCTCGACGACGGCGGAGAGGTTCGTTTCCTTCTTCCCTTATTTTTTTTATTTATTTATACCTCTGCATGCTTTAATTTTAACGTTACCGAGGTGGCGCCGAATTGACTTTTATATATTATATTTTGACTCCTCGGTGTAAGGTTGATTTGGATTTGGGAAATTACGAGCGCTTCCTCGATGTCACGCTTACCAAAGATAACAACATCACCACTGGAAAAATTTACCAGGTGCATGCTTGCTTTTGCTTCGCTTTGCTTTTATGTCTGTAATGGATATGGAATATGGAACTCGCTAGTGAATAATAAAGTAGTGTGCTGGAAAGTGATTTGGCTCTCGTGGCTTAACCGTTGTGTTTGTTTTCATTTCAAACGACTAGTCTGTTCTTGAGAAGGAACGTAAAGGCGATTATCTCGGGAAAACTGTTCAGGTGATACACCGCAGGCATGCTATTTACCTCTTGTTGCTAGATATTTATTTTATTATGTGGGACTGTGGATAATAAAGACTGGTTTGATGAGGTGTTGGTGTTTTAAAATAGGTGGTCCCGCACATCACTGATGCTATTAAAGATTGGATTGAATCGGTTGCTGTGATTCCCGTGGATGGAAAGGAGGGCCCTGCAGATGTTTGTGTGATTGAGCTGGGAGGCACTGTGGGTAAGAGTTTTACTCAGGGATGATGGCTCTGTTGAAGCTGCATTATCCGCTTCAATCAATAATGTGAAAACGTACCTGTCTTTCTACAGGTGATATTGAATCTATGCCGTTTATTGAGGCTCTACGGCAATTGTCCTTTCAAGTAGGTATGACAGCATAATATTTTGCTTTTAAACTAACAGTAATCTGTTTAGTTTTGTCAAAGTTATTTATCACTTTAGAATTTCTGTAAATTGCCCTCTCATGTTTGACGAGGAAACCATTTTATATCTTTTTAAAAATTCCCGTAATCACCCTAATATTGAAGGTAACTAATATAGATAACAATCTGAGTATACTCAAGTAGATATGAGCTTGGCCGGGCTAGATATCATCTCTATGCAAACTGATCAATATGGTGGTAGTTCATTTATGTATCATCAGTACTGTACCGTTTCAGCATAATTCATTAATGGCAATGAAATGTTAGCGAGAATACAAATTTTTATGTTTTTATTCTCATGATTTCTTCTCAGGGCCTGATAACTTCTGTCTCATCCATGTTAGCCTGATACCAGTGTTGGGTGTAGTGGGCGAGCAAGTACTACTTAATTACTTGTGCATTACTGTTCAGACTTAGTTTAAATTGATTTATTTTATTTTTCTCATTTTGAATGCAATATTCTGCTTCCAGAAAACAAAGCCTACACAACATAGTGTCAGGGAGCTGCGAGCACTGGGATTGACACCTCATCTTTTAACAAGTCGCTCTGCTGAGGTATATTGTTCCGCCATTTTCGCACCTTAGTGCATTTAAACATGTTAATTTGTGTTATAATGTTTGCTCCGGAGTCTTTTGGTAATAGCAGTGCATAAAAGATCTTGCTCGCTTAATCTTAGCATGCACACTGTACTATTCTTTTCTTTATTTAAGTCAAGGGAGTTATTGATTTAAACTTGTTTCCTTCTGTTTTAACTTTTCACTGTTGTATCTTTGATGCTAGCTAGTTTGGTCATATTAGCAGCTGAAATACTCTGTTCTTGAATATGGCAGCCTCTTCTAGAAAGCACCAAGGAAAAACTCTCAAAGTTTTGCCATGTTCCAGTAAGTTGGTGAACTGAGCTCAGTTGTTGTCTGACAAAGTTTTGTTTATTAGTTATTGATCTATATTTTTTCACAGGTTGAGAATATTCTGAACATCCATGATGTACCAAACATTTGGCACGTTCCCCTGTTACTGAGAGTGGGTCTCTAATAAATTTTAGGTTCCTTTGAAGCTTGGCTTCTTTTGTTTGTATTTTGTCTAAATGTTTTCTTTATGATTGGCCACTTTTTTCAGAACCAAAATGCTCACCATTCAATTCTGCATCAGCTTAACCTAGTCAGGTGAGTTCTTGATAAAGGAAAATAGAAGAAAACTCTCAAGTTATTATGTAATTTGATCAAATTGATTATGTTAAAGTCTTTAAACATTGACTGGGGCGAATCCTAATTAAAAAAACAACACATAGCTCTTTTTTTAAAAATAATTTTTAATAAAATGATCATTATCCTTAGAAGTCTAATTGCTGAAGACATCTTGAACCAAAACTATTTAAAGGACATAAATAGAATTTAAAATAGAGGGCGAACCCTGACATAACGGTAAAGTTGTATCTTGGTGACTTGTTGATCATGGGTTCGAATCTGGAAACAGCCTCTTTGCATATGCAAGGGTAAGGCTGCGTACAATATCCTTCCCCCTTACCTGCGCATTGCGTGGAGCCTCTGCCATGTTACCATGTTACAGTGCCTGAAGTCCTGTACAGTGCTTATGCTACAGCTATCTAAACAGTAATACCTGCTCTAGAAATTGCCTTTGAATTATTGATCTAATCTGAGATGTGATATAATTATGGTGTGTTGAAAAGAATGCTCAAAAAAACATGTTGGTAGAATTCCTCAAAGTCAACACTAGTTCAACAGAAAATTGTAATTTACCACATTTGTTTGCCATCTGTTCCCCTTGGCTTGAAAAACACTTGGTCTTATGGTTTTCAGGCTGATCTTAAACTTGTCCAATTGTTGTAAAAGGATATCCATTTTGAATATGCAAAGATCTTGAAATTCTTTCTTAGCTTGTTATCTATGTTTCTGAGAGATTGCAATTAATATATGTTGGAACCTTTTAGCTGCTTGAACTAACTAAATTTTTTTGAGCAAAATCTGAATGCAACACATCAAACCCATGCAATCAATATCCTGAAAGATCTCTGGTCTTCAAAATAATTGCATCAATTTGAAAGCATCCATTACATAACCAGTGCTGCCAATTCAGTTAATGTCTTGAATGACCAAATTAGGGTAACTGTCTAGACCACTACGCTCTTCATCTACTAAAAGATGAATGGACATGAATATCCTTTTTTCTTCCTCAATAATTTCAGCTTGCCTATCTTCTTGAATGTCATCTGGTTGTGCATCATGGATTGGAGGAGAATTCCAATCTACAATGTCTTGTCCTCTAGACCTCCTTCCCCATTGGCTATAGAATTGGGATCACCTTTTGGAAACTTCATGTGAGGTCTGAGTTGATCTCTATACACATTTCTACCGCTTGTGTAGGCAACTCCATCATTCTTCATATCTATGTTACCTCTTGAGCTTGGGTAAGCCCAAGAACTCTTGCACTAAGTGCTACCATAATTGATACGGATTGGACCTAGCTCTGGCCCTGATTTGGACAAAATCTGTGGGATAGAATCTGTAATGCTCAAGATATTGAGAGAGAAAGCATGAGCAGAAGAGATCTGAAACATAGCAAAACTGTGTTGTCTTTAAGTTTAACAAGGGAAAGAAAACCCATTTACTGGAAAACTTATTGATATTCTTCTCTTCTGTAGCCTTCAAAGTCAAACCCCTTGATAAAGTAATGCTACTACAGTAACATGAAGTGTCAACACTCAACAGCTGTTGTGCTTTAGTTGCATGAACAGTACACTGTAATCTTATGAAAGCTTAAATGTCCCCCCTTGCTATCCTCCTTCATAACTGGAGTAAGACAATATATTTCATCATTCTGAATATTGTTGTTTATCATACTTAGGCATGGTGGATATATTGTGCTTGTTTCTTTTTTCTGAAAAATATAGTGACACTATGATCATAGTCTACTTCATTTGTAAATTCTTTTCCAGCCAAGCTACACCTCCTGATTTACAGCAGTGGACAGAGATGGCTGAGACCTATGATAATCTTAGTGAATCTGTTAGTATATAAGTTTAGTTTGCAATGCTTTTTCTGAATTTATTATATTATAATTGTGCATTAGCATGAAAACATTTTGAAATTTACAGGTGAGGATTGCAATGGTGGGAAAGTATGTGGGTCTAACAGATTCATATTTATCTGTTGTAAAGGTGTGTTGTATCTTTCTTTTAATGTTTATTACAAGAATAACAGGATGACAGTATATTTTATGGAAAATTTGAGTAAAGATTAGTGTATTTACTGTGTATCAACTTGGTTTTGAAAATAAGGAATCTATCATCTATGGACAACTTGATAATGACACTTAAAATTCTGGTTTATATTTTTTACTTTAAGTCTGGTTCTCTCCATAAATTTACTGCAATTTTCATGAGCAATCATCTGAATTTCACTTTTTTACTAAATCCTTAAAACTTCTATTTCCTATTGATAGCATGCTTTATGTTTTATACAACGAAAAGTATAAACAACAATTTTGGGGCATCAACCCACTTTCATTGTAGCATGGTGGTTTTCTTATTTAAATTTTTTTTGGTTTTTTGGCAGTCATTTGTTGTAAGTCACTACAGGTGTTATATTGTTGAAAGGCACTGCATAATTTTATCATCTATTTATTTGTTTATTTATATTTTATAATGCCTGATTGTTTACAGGCTCTTCTGCATGCTTGTGTTGCACGCTCTTTCAAGCCATCAATTGACTGGATTGCAGCTTCTGACCTTGAAGATGACAGTGCAAAATCAGTAACGTTTTCTTTCAAACTGCATCTGAAAAAAATAGGTTACTTGTCACTTTGAAGGATGTCACTCATGTAAGGCTGATTTTATTTTTGTGGTTTTACTCAGACACCAGAAGCACATGCTGCAGCCTGGAAGACTTTGAAGGTAAGACTTGGCTTTTTAGATAATGTCATGTGATCCTGCTAGATTTTAGTTCAGGAAAATATGACATGTTTTCTGTGTTTATTATCTATGGAGGAACTGTTGGGCCTATCTTTGAAATTGGATTCATACAGTACAAGGAAATATGTGTTGCTTTTGAATCTGTAACCACAGCCATTTTTGTGAAATTGAAACTTGCAGAGTGCAGCTTGTGTCTTGGTTCCTGGGGGATTTGGAGATCGTGGTGTGAGAGGTATGATGCTAGCTGCCAAATATGCAAGAGAAAACAATGTTCCTTACCTGGGGATTTGCCTGGGAATGCAGATTTCTGTAATTGAGTTTGCTAGATCAGTAAGTAACATTTCTGTTTGTCATGCTTGGTTCTTCTAACTACATGCTTTTATTATTGTAATTTAACATTTATTATTAGGTTTTGGGTTGGGAAAGAGCAAACAGTGTTGAGTTTGATGCCCAAACACCAAATCCTGTTGTGATTTTCATGCCAGAGGTATGTAAATGTCCGGCCTCCTCCCCCTTTTCCCTATTCTATTTTTGTTTGTTTGTAATGTCTCTTTGTCATAAACAGGGTTCACGGACACATATGGGAAGTACCATGAGGCTTGGATCTCGTAGAACACTCTTACAGACATCTGATTGTATCACTTCCAAGCTGTATGTGATGTAGCTATCTCACTAGGTGGTATTTTAATGGTGAATGAAATAATAAAAAGAAGGTCATGTATCCCTCTAGTGTAATAGCCCATCTTCCCTCCCTCCCCCAATTATATTGTTTTTTTATGGCTGTTTCAGACTATCTGCATATATTATATCTCAGGCTCTTGCTGTCTGGGCCTGCTGTTAGTTCTAATTGACCCATGTCAATAACGAGGTCTGGTGGTTCATCAAGTACTGAAGTGCTTGATAATCAGGGGATGGTTTGATGTCAATAAAAATTAGGACTGGTTGAGAATTTTCTTTGCGATATCCTAATATCAAAGGGCTTTGGGATTCAATTCTACAGTTTTACCTTCAATGTAGATGAAAGTTTTCCAGGGGAGTGGTAGCTCATTTTATAGCCTTCTGCTCAAACCTACAATCTCCCATCTCCCGACAAGAAAAATAGGATTTAAAGCACATTCCTGATGGACTATAACTTGTTTCGAATATGTTGCAGGAATATGGATCTGAAATAATGAACTGTGTTGTGGAAAATTTTAATACACCTCGAATATGTCCCCTCATTTCATGTTCCTAATTGCTAGGTACGGCAATTCAGAGTATGTGGATGAACGGCATCGGCATAGATACGAGGTTTGGGTGTGAACATCCTTTTTGGTGACTGCATGATCTGTTTTGGAGATTGGTGGTTCTGTAATTTGACATTGACATTATGCAGGTAAATCCAGATGTTATTGGAACTTTAGAAGAAGCTGGACTAAAATTTGTTGGGAAGGATGAAAGTGGAAAACGAATGGAGGTAAGTTTTTAGCTTGGGTAATGTTGCGATGCAAAGCAATATTAACTTAGTTAGGACCAAGGTTGAGAATCTCAGTTTCAATTGGATGTGGTTGCATTTGTTTTCCTGCTTTTGTGTTTCTACTTTCTATATATTATTGTTACACAGAATTCACTTCTTTTATCACTTGTTTCCTGCATGGACACTGCATCTATTTTCTGGATGTTTAGAAGTTCTTCTTGTGCAGATCTTAGAGCTTCCAAGTCATCCGTTCTATGTAGGTGCACAATTCCATCCAGAATTCAAATCACGGCCAGCGAGACCATCTGCTTTGTTTTTAGGTACTTGCGAGTTTTGACTCCCTAATTTTCCTTTTATATGTTATGAATCATATAAAAGAATGAACCAAAAATCATTTACACCATCTGTGTTGAGTTAGTAGTTTGTGTGATATGGGGACAGTCTGTTTGGACCTTTACAAGCACGCATGTTACTTGTGGTTACATATCTTCTTCCTAAAGGCTTTCTTAAGTTTAAATACGCTTTGCAATTTCCATGTGTATTGATACTTGAAATTTCTTATTTAAAGATTTCTCATTTCAAATAACTCTTAATCATCATCTTCAATTCCTGTTTTCGTTATGTCTATTAAACTTTTTATGATGCTGCATGTAGGTCTCATATTGGCCGCAACAGGAAAGTTGGAAGCGTATATTAGTAGGCAGAATGGAAGTTGATCTACGATTTGTTACTGGAAGGCTGGTAAATTGGTACTCCTAAGGGAAAATAATTGGGGAGAGGGAAGGGAGTGGGAACTGAAGAGGAGATAAGGGGAATCATGGAATATTGTGCGTGTGCAGCTACCCATGCTTCTCTAGCTTGGTTGCCCCGAGTAATATTAGTTGCACCTCCACATTCATTGTTTTATCATCAGAAAACCTCGCATTAAAATTCTTTTATATTCATTTAATGGTAAGAAGATGCTTAAAGGAGGTTGCAAATACTAGTATGTCTTCACCTGTGACCGATAATGAAATCAAGCATGGCAGCTAGAATAGTAAAATTGTAGGGCTCAAAATCGTTCATCTTTCCTTTGCTTATATCTGCACGTCTTGGCCAAACTGATAAATTTGGGTATGGTCAAAACATTTCTCGTGGGTGTAGCTTACCGTGGGCATAATACCATGTATTTTCAATAAGATTTCATTTTCGTTATCTTTTCGTGATGGTTTTCATTTTTATGTTCGCTTGTTAGGTTTTATGCTTTCTTATTCAACAATTGCAAGTAGAACCAAAAGGTGATGTACATGTGTCCGAGTTTATCTTGGACATGTGTTCTCTATATGTTCTATTATTTTGGAAGGTTTGTTAATGATAAGTTTTGGAAGGGATGAAATAGTTTAACGATAAAATTATAATTATGGATTAGGACATACATGATATTTAAATTGTCACAAATTCTGAGAATCTATGTTATCCGCATTTTCCATTTTCTATACATTTATCTATAAGAAACTTGCAGAAGCAAAAAAATATGATGACAAAATTTAAATTTAAGGATTAGCTCTAAGGATCAAGTAGTTTTAATTTTAAAAAAATTGGTGCCAAGCTAAAACTCCAATTAATTTGGTATCATTATTCTTATAACAATTATATCTCTATTTTTGCAATCGACTATAATGTTGGTACTCAGATAAAGAAATTTATCTACTTTCTATATTGCATCTTTTACGTTGCACATGATTTCGCTATTTTCTTCTTGGTGGAAGATATTGGTCGCTATTTTCTTATAATTTATGAATTCAAATAAGTTCATAAAAATTCTTTCAGATGTAGTAGACATAGGCATTATCAGTCTTTGCACAAAAAAAAGGCATTGTCAGTCACATTCTTTTAAATTAAACAATGAATAGCAGCCCGGTAGACGGTAGTAATTTAATTGAAATCATAACTATGAAAATATGTAAATACTAGAACTCGAGGGTGCATCCCGCAGTACATATGGATCTCTCTCTCATTTCGTGAACTACAATGTTTTACCATTGACAATGGCATCAAAACTCGATAGAAAAAGAAGAAAAAAGCGAACCGGCACGTTGCATATATTAGAAGCATGCTCAACAACTTGTGTCTGATCTGGGTGTTTCATTGTATTGTAGAAGAGAAATCTGGCGCTGCAACCTCATTTGCTGATAGAATTTAGCAATGAACTCCTCAGCTTGCTTATCTATCCCCTGTGCATCTGCTTGTTGTTCTTCCTCTTCTCCACCACAACCCATCATCTCTTGGCATCTTTCATAATAATCATGACAAAATTCCTGGTCTCTGCTGTCTCCTGCATCCATGAGGGCACTCTTTCTTCCAGTATCATATTCAACATTGCCATCATCATTAAAATCATAGTCAAAATCAACATGTGGGTTTATGCAAGGAATGTGGGGCAAGTGGAAGCGCATGGAGGTTGGACGGTACATCTTGACATGGAAGATGGGGGTCTTCTCGAACGAGAGCTCGCGCTCAAAGTAGTGAATGTGGCTTGGCGGAGGCGCAGTGTGGCCTAGACGCTTCAAGTACTTTGGTACCAGACGAAGCTCCATGGCCACCCTGCGCCTCAACAAGCCACCTTTACGTGCCCACAACAATGACGCCCGCAGGAGGCTCCATGCTCTGTGACCAACGCCACGGTTCCTCAAATCCATGATGTTACTATATATCTGCGGCTGTCGCTAAATGTAAATGCCAATTGTGCTTTAGTTAATGTAGCTGAAACACAAACGTGAGGAGGAGTGTATGTGTATACTAGAGTAGCTATTGCAAGTAATATGGGAACTCTTTATGAATGTGCTTAAGCTGATGATGAAAGATATTGGGTGCTCTCTTCTATATATATATGTAGAGAGACCTGAGAGAGAGAGATTTTGGACGCGTAGCGTGTTAGAGAAAGAGACAAATGATTACTATTAGTTTTTGTTTTCACTTTCAAGTTAAGTACACATCAAATGTGAACGGGGGCGGTGCCAAGGGGGTAACTAACTGCCTACTCGTTAAGGACACGGTGTACACGGTTGGAATCAAGCTGGGACAGACTGCACATTATATAATTTGTTTACTCGATTACCATTCTGCCCTTTACCCCTATTGACGTATTGGTGAGGAATAATCTCTGTAAAAAATAATGATTAATCTTTATTAAGAAACATAAATATATATAAAATGGATTTTTTTCATTTAATAATATTTATTTTATATTTAAGAATCAATTAAGATTTTGAATCCTGAACCATTTAATTAAAGAATACGTTGTTATTACTCTTGCTAACTATTGATGTTCTTTACTCTTAACTTTGTCATTGATTTACCAACCCTACGTCCCTAGCTACCCACTAAAGTGTCTAATATTTAATATTGATTATTGAAGCAATTGAAAGCGTTTACCCGAAAATACGATTATTTAAAAAGTCATCATTTTCATGATATGTTAACACATTGTTAGAATGATACTGGAAAACACTTCAGTACTCGTGATTATATGTTAATGAACAGAGTTGATTCTGATTTCTGAATATACAGTTACTTTTTTCATATACAAGTAATTGCTATGGGGTGATAAGATTTAAATTTTCTCATAGTATTAGGTTTAATACATTGTTACTGTAAGTAAGAGCTGTTAGATTAAATATTAATAATACTATGATTTTCATTAATTCTTCCTTTTCACATGTTGCAGCAAAGATTTCCTAAATTAAAGTTTTTTTTTTTTTTTTTCAGGGGGGGGGGGGGGGGGGGGGAGGTGTGGTGGTTTGTGGGGGGGTTC
>CM023960.1:1314521-1330158 GCA_013407115.1 Glycine latifolia
GAATGATTTGCTATGGTTGTTGGGAGCTTTGCAACTTTACGTAACAGAGAAAAATGGTTGTTGAGGATCTTTTCTACCCCAAGTTTTAATAAAAAGAAACATTTCTGGAAAGCCACTAATAATAATAATCATTAGTAATGTCATTTTGGTCATATGAAATGACATGATACGCAAAAATAGAGAGAGGGGGACCCACAGCCACATGAAATGGAGGCTGCTTCTACTTCTAGTCTTCTAGTTGGATTTTGTTGGAGTATTCTCTTGAACGCCGCTTGTGAATGCTTTCAAATTGAACTATTGAAGTCACAGAACATTATACATCTTAAATACTATATTGAGACGCAAAGTTTACACACTTTCTGCAAGTAAACGTTTGCTTAATATGGTCTTTATATCTTAACCAATTAAAGCTAGCGGTTCCAAAGCTCCAACAATTTGTTCGTTTAAACTTTAATTAAGACACTTTCTGTTGCATTGCGCTTGCGCAATTCATTGTTTACCTACTGTATTTTGTTTTCGGGCTCCCACACTTTGATTTCCCCTTTTAAAGTCGTATAATAGTATTAATGAAAAATGTGACTTGATCGAGGTCCCTTTTCTTGTTTGTCTAAAATCACTCTCTACCTATAGCAAAAAAAAAAAAAAATCATCCTCTAATTTTTAAATTCATGACAACAACTTTTTTTTTGTGCAACTAACAAAATTAATTCTAGATGATTTCGTATTCCTTAAGAAGAAAGATATAACTAATTGGCAATCATGCATATAGCAGACGTTGAAATAGAGAAGTCAACGAACACACAGAGCTCATAAAAAATTATCATCATATTCAAGGGTGATTGAATGGGTATGGTCTGTACATTATGCCATAACCTGACTTGCAAATCGCTTCATCACCACTACTAATCTGATTCCAATAAATAAATTTCTGTAGGTTTCAGGCAATAGCATTGATCGATAATGTGTTTTTTATTTTTTTATAGATAAATTGACCGATAAAGTGTTAGAGCCAAATGTTTCACATAACCAAAATTATAATTTGTGGATAAAAAATATTCATGCCAATTGCACTCTTCTGGGAGGGTAACGCTAGCTACATATTTATCTACAGTGGGTACATATCTTTGATTTTTTTTTCCAGAGGGTACATATCTTTGATTAAAATTTCGGCAATAATAGTATTAGACTAATGATATTCACACAAAAAATTCTTAATACGTCACAAACACTTACAATCACCATTTATTAATTAGTCTCTTTTCTCTCTCTCTCTCCTTAATTTTTATGCTTCTTGAAAATCAACTGTTGCCATTTCATTTCTGTCTGATCATATATGTATTTGATTTTTTTATTCATGTATTTAAATGTGTGTGTATCAGTAGTTTTTCCCATATATATCATTAATATTTGGAGGGTCATATATTATTTTTTGTAGGCATGACAGTTGCAGCTAAGACCCAGGAAGGAATACTCAAATTTGTAGTACTATGTATTGATAAAGTTATATAATAAAATTCTATTGCATTTAGGGAAAACGGGGATATTTTCTTTTTTTAAAAGTGGAAAACCATTCCGGTTTCTAGCAAAATTAAATATCCGCGGAAGTTTTTGTGAAACCTTAATTTGCTTCCAGCAAGACATGCAGACAACTAATGAGAGCCCCACAAAAAAAGTAGGTCTGGAAATATTATTTGTTGTTTTGTTTTAATCATTGAAAGACCTGGCCCGTTCCATCTACAACTGTGTGACAATTCAATATCAGTCATAATATGTATAATAATGTCCAATGGTTTTGAAGCTTAGCAGAGTGCCATACTTTCAAACTTTCCAGCTAGCCGTTGTTCCCGTGGGATGGAAACATTGGAATTGCGAATGGGGTGAGGTGGTCGAATGAAACAAAACGCCATAGAAACACCATAGAATTAATTAACTACTAGCTGGCATGCATGACGCAGATACATTTTTCTTGTCAGTCCAAGGTCATAAATCAATTATGTCCAAAACTGTTTTGCGTACGTAAAATCCCATTTGCAGCCGAAAAAATAATTATTTCTGGTATAATTGATTTTTGTTTTATAACTTTTTTTTTTCATTTTGAAAATTAATTTTAACAAAATATAATAATTTTACTTTGTGTAGAATTAATTTTGAAAAGTGGAGTTTTCATTGAATACACCGCATACGTTTAAAATATTGGATTAGTTATGTTTTTAGTTTTCAAAGTTTTAACAATTTTTCGTTTTTAGTCCTAAAATAAAGTTGAATTAGTCTTAATCTCCGATAAATCATTATGTTCTGATTTTAATCTCTTTTTTTTGTTAGTTTTCTCTCTCAGAGGTTGATGGGGTCATCCACAATGTGTCGATTTTTATTATTTTATTATATTTTCCGAGGCTCGTTTCCTAGCGATAAAAAAACCTTTAAAAAATGCTTCACCACTGTCTCCAAATTGCCTTCTCTCCTTTTCCAATTCATACACACATGAACCCATTCAACAACCAAACATATCCATTTCAAAATATATAAAAAACGAATATTAAAATAAATAACAAAACATTGGAACCATAGTTTAACCTAGGCAAGGTTGCTCTTGATATTGCCACGTTCAAATAGAAATAATATCAGTAGAGATCTCACATTAATTAATGATATGATCGAAATATAATATATATGTGAGGTGTAAACTTCACTTTAAAAATTAGTTTTATAAGATTGTATTAGACTCATATAATTTTCATTCTAAAATAATATAAGAGTCTAAAAGTATTGTTGTTGGATTTATATATTAAGTCACATGCTTTTGGACTATTATTGGATCCCTTGCAAATGTGTAACTAACAAATTTCATAAAAAAAATTAAAATATTTGTTATTGATATTTATAAAATAATTAAAATTTAAGCTTTAGGTTCACTAATAAAAAAATATTTGTTATTGATATTTATAAAATAAAAAAAGTCACATAAGTTGACAGAAAGGTTAAGTGTGTTAGCAAAAAAGTTCCAACATATTTAAAGTTAAAAAATTCTATTAAAATTTGCTTTAGGGTAAATTAGATTTTAAATTATTTTAATCTTAATAAATCCTAATTTGAATTTAATTTTTAAATTTTTGAATTTTGGCACACCATATGAATAAATATAATTTAACTAATAAATTATTATTCTCAATTTTATAATTATAATTTTTTTTCAATTTATTATCGTTTGACTGACATCTTTAGCTTAGCTTCGTGCATTGAACACTAAGTTCGACTTCGTGCCTTAAGCATCTCCTTCTCGGGTTTGACGATTAGAGGTTTCATGGTTCTTCCAAACTCCATCCAACATTATCTTGCTCGGGAAAGACTTCGCGCCTCCCTGGGTCCACATTCAAGCGACACATTTACAAAATCATGTGGCAAAGCCCAAAATACTTCCTGAACAATTCCTATAATTAATAATTAACAGACTATTCATTATTAATAATAACAGAAAAAAACTTAGGTCCAGTTCATTAGATGCTTTTAGTTTAATTTTTGGTCAGAAGTAGAGTTTTACATCGCAATCTGCCAAATCTTTGATGTAAGTATTTATTATGTTGATTACTAAAGTGAAACTTTTATTCTGATTGAAGAATAATATTAAAAGTATCTCAGAGATTTTGTCCAAAATAAAAACATCTATCATTTTTCTTTAATTTATTTGTTTGAAAACATACTACGATTGAGCATATTCTTTTAATTTGTTCCTTTTTTTTAAAGGAAAACTATGTTTTTTTTTTATAAAAAAAGAAACTAACAAGACAGGAGCTTTTCTGTAACTGCAAACAAATCTGAACCTGAATGCATCTTATTTTTCATAATAATAATTCAAAACGTTGTTTTTCTAGGGTTTATTTTCTCGCAAACCAAGTTGTTGTTGGTTGTTAAGAGAGAGAGAGGGGGGAACAGTGTATGTTTTTGGTCAACCAGAGAAGACCAGCTCAACTAATAAATTAGAAAAGCAACAAAAATTAACGGTAATAGTTATGTTGTCCCGAGACAAAAAACCTTCCTTCCTTGACTTCCCCCGAATCCTTTGCCTCAAAAGCCGCCATACATGAACCTTCCCTTCTCCAAAACAATAATGTCCCCACATAAACCAACGTGCCACCATGCCACTTTCAAACCCTTTTCTTTATTATAGCTACACAACCATACAACAAGAATATTGCCGCGCTGGCTCCTTAATTTCCTTCCTTTATTTCGCCGTAAATTTCTTATTAGTATATATTTAAACTTTGCTCGATTGTTTCCTAAACTTCACACAACACTCTCCTATTTTCCCCTCTGCTTGTAGAAAGCAGAAGGGCGAAATATCTCGTTAATTTAGTTAATTGATTCCCTTTCCTTCTCCATAGTCCATAATATACCTCTCTCTCAACAACACATAACATAATGGAGGCAAAGGCTGAAAACTCTATGATCATTAGCATTGACCAAAAAGCAATTATTACCCCTCATGAAGAGCCTAATAATAACATCACTCGTTCTTCGCTCAAGAAGGCTAAGAGGCAGAAGAACTTCTTCAAGGTGGCGCTGTTCATGATGCGAGGGCGTTCTCGTAAATCCAAAATGCTCGCCGTGGATGACGAGTCCAAGAGCATATGGAGGAAGCTGGTGGGGTCCATGAGGCCATTGCACCTACAAAGCAACCGATCTCCATCGCATGATAATAACAATAATAATAATAATAATAACATTCCTCATCAATCTAAAATGATGAAGATTACCTCGGCGCCGTCTGAAAACGGCGACGATGGGTTTGATTCTGCATCGGAGTTCACATACTCGCCGTCTCCGGCTAGTAGTCGTTACGCCTCGGCGGTGGGGCTAAACGAAATGGTGCAGGAGGAGGAGGAAGAGGTTGCGAAGGAGAAGATTAATAATAATGATGGGGAGGGGGATGAGATGATTGATGCCAAAGCTGAGGAATTCATTGCTCAATTTTACCATCAAATGAGGTTGCAGCTTTTGGATATCACGGATCATCATTACCAAGAGATAAGCATGAGGTCATTAGGCTTATGAGTTATGAACTATGATCAGTTTCATCGTGTGTCATGTCGTGCTCCTTAACCTCTAATTATGCAACCCTATGCATGCATGGATTCAACGGAACTTTTGTTTCCTTTTCGGTCCTTTTTTTTGGTAGAAATATACGGGGATTTAAAAATTACCCTTCTCAGCACATAGAAGAGGTCTATATGCATTTATGATTATAAAGAAAAAATACATACATACATATATAAAGTGTTGTTGTGATATTAAAAAAATTATAGTTGAGATATACTTGATGGGAAGGTTGAACGACGACGAAAATGAGTTTTCAGCTGGCTAAGAAAAGCATCTGATTGCAGAAGAAACTCATGGTGATTGCATTGCTTGACCATATTGTGATGTTAGGGAGAAGAATCAAGTTATATGTGACAACTATTTGTTTTCTTCTAGCATTTCAATGAATTCATTTTGGAGAAATTGCCTTGGGTTTCTTTTTTTACTACTTTAATTTTTGTTTTTGTTGAATAGTTTTGTGTGGATTCAAGTTGGTGATATTTAGTTCTTCGCCGAATATATTTATTTTAATCATCAATTGTTCATGGATGAGCGAAGTTGTACATGTGAGCATGATTACTCATCTTTTTATCTGAAAGTATTTCTTAATTTTGTTGGGGGGCTGAAACTAATTTGGAGTCGTACTATAAAGCTTCAAAAAAATCACAGCAGTAAAATTACTTAATTATTTGCTCCCCCATATGTGCTAGTTTAGCATAATTAAATGGATTGAATGTACTTCTAACAATATTGAGATTTGATACAACAATGAGATTAATTTGTCTCGTGTGATTTACATTCCAAAACATTTTCTAAAGACGAGAAATTGTTTTGAAATTTCACAAACATAGAGCTCAATATATCGAGTGAAACCCTGATGTAAAATTGCAACTGAGAACCTCATGCTAAATGTACGCTAGTCAACTCACAAACATCGTTGCATAATTCAAACCTGTAGTCACCAACTCACCAATTCATTAACATCACATACACCACTCCTAGTCTAATCAATATATAATCACATTAGTTTTAAATGTTGAAATATAGTAGTAATGAAATAAGGTGTTCGATCAAATTCGAAATTTCAGGCACAAAAACTAAATGCTAGTAATATAATTTCATGGATGCCCCTTGATACCACAATCAAGCCCAATGCATATAACCACAGAAAACAAGCCCCAAATTAAAGAAAAAACTTCAAAAATGAAAAAAAAAATATAACGCCATGTTAACAATTAGGGCCAGAGGCACAGGCCCAAATGACAATGGGTCCGACTAGTATCCATGGACGATCCGAGAACACGTGTGTTTGATCCATCGGATCCCATCCCGGAGCGTGGCCTTAACCTTTCCCTCAACCGCGTAAACCTAGTACTTCGCAATCCTCTTTCTCCGTTTTGACTCCGGGTAACTGAAACTCCAAGGCTTCGCCGCCGTGGTTGCCCCGCTGTGACTGGCCCGAGTCACCTCACTCGGAATCGCCGCCATGTAACTCTGACTACAGCCGTAGCTTTTCCCGCTCACGTAATCCATGGACTGTATGAGTGCTGGTTACTTGGTTAGTGACAAGGAGGAGCTTTTTCATGAAATGAAGGCTTGTTTAGGGTTTGGAGAACGAGTTGAAGTCTCAATATATATATACAGTGAATCACGGAAACGTGTCTTCGGCGAGGAATATGCAATTTATTGGTCTCTCGCCTGGGAATCTGAGTTGGGACTTTTCCTCAATTAATTAAAATATGAGTCTCGTTAACTAATGTTATTAGGGTATTAATTAAAAAATTAAAAAATATTTATTATGAAAATTATAAGAGAAAGTATAAAAATAATTATAAATAATGTACATTTTCATTTTTAAATAAAAATATTTTTACTTTAAATTTCTTAATAATTGTTATTAGCATTTGCATTAAAGTATTAAACAAATAAATATGGAACCTCTTTTTATTATTTTTAAAAATACTTGAGAGAATTCAGACTTTCAGATAAACGAATCAATTTTCTAATGCTTGTGGAAAGGGGCCTTATGTTTCCTGCTTCTCATGATAATACACTTTGTAACGATTATTTTTTAGGACATAACTTAGGTTCAGTTTATTACGTGTTTTATTTTAGTAATTCGAATGATAAAGATTCGCGATAAATGTTTTTAAAGAATATGTAAAATTCTAAAATTAAATAGAGAAATGCACTAAAAGCACTTATAATTTATAATTTGTATCTAAGTTTTGTTTTATATTTTATTTTTTTGCCAATAATGTCGAGGTTATCTTTTGGCTACAGAGAACTGCATGCTTTCTAGTCAGGGGGGAACGGGAAAAAAAAAAAAAAAAAGAAAGTGGGAACAGCACTTATGGTTGTATTGGAGGTAGGGCAAGTTTTGCGTAGACAGCCAAGAGGCACTGCACTGGATGATGATGAGATGCAATGATAAGTTGAAATGGAGGAGAAAAGGAAGGGAGAATTAAAAGCTAAACAATGAATACAGTTTTCTTTATATGATAAAACTTTGATTGAGCTGAGCCGTTAGTTCATTGGATTTGCATCTAGTTAGAGATGGCGAGAACATGGAGCAGAGTGCAGACTCAAAGATGGAAGTTTACAAAGATATTCACACTTTAAAGCTGGTAAAAGTACCAATAAAAAAACATGTCTGCTTATAGTGATTGTATATGAAAAACATATATTTGTAAAATTCTGATACGAATTATGGCATCTGAATATAATCATAACTCATAAGATAAATCTTTAAATGCCAAATATTCTAAAATAAGGTGAATGAGAAAGAAAAGAGAGAATAACTAAAGAGAATTAACTTAGTTGGTTAAATATTATGAGTGAATTATTATAATTTTTTTAATATTTGTCTTTTATTTTTATGAATAATATTAAAAAAGTGAAATAATTTTTTAAATTATTTAGTAAGAGGAAAAATAAAAGGAAAAAATAGATACGTAGATAAAATCATATAAATATTTCTAATTAAGAGATATGATATACATAAATAAGAGTAATTTTGTCTTTGTATACTAATTACATACTTTTCATTCTTTTTCTTTTTTCTATAAAAAAAAAAAACTCCATTCTTCCTTTTCTTTCTAAATTGGATGGAAGGAATTTTTGTATGGAAACAAAGTTATTCATTTTCTTCTTTATGTAGTTTTCACTTTTCAAGCAATGGAAAGATTGAAAATTATCTTTTTTTTTTGTTTGACTTTTATGATAATTATGTTAATAGTTATATTAACAGTGGATTATAATTGGACAACAATGTAAAAGTGTTTTACACTATTAAATTTATTGTAAAATTATTCTTTTTATTTTTCTTCTATTTTTTAAATTTATGCGCAAAATCATAAGACATGGGTTTTTTTTGTGTTATCTATATAAATTTCTAAAAAAATAAGTAATATCTTTTATAGCTATTTAAAAAGGGCCGTACTACACTGTTCTCTTAAAACACTTATTAGTTATTATCAAGACGTGCTCAAATAAAAATCCTTGTTATCAAACCAAATAATTATAATTTATAAGTTCCACTTAAAGATTATTTATACATAGGAATTTTTTCGAAGTGATGGAAGGGTGTGAGGAAATGTGTATCGAAAGGATTTTTAAGTAGGTTATTCAAGATATGAAAGAGAATGTAGTAATTCTCGAAGGAACGTATCGAAAGCCAAAAACAGATTCATATGAATGAGATGAAGTAAAATTATTAAGTGTGGATTATTCGAAGGCATGTTTGAGAAGTCAAGCTATCAATTGTAAAAGTTCTTAAAGGGAAGGCAAGTTATATTAAATTACACATGGAAGGCTTGCATGACATTCTGACAACGGTTGAAAGCTGTTATTGAAAGGTAGATGGACCGAGACAATTGACAATATCTTATATAAACCATCTTAGGCAATTGTAAACGTGTCAAAATCTTATAATTTAAATGTTAGTTTAGAAAGTCTATAAATAAAAGAACTGAGTATCTATGTTATTTGGTTGAAATACTTAACACAGATCTTTATAATACCACACATACTTGACATTATGGCTACCGATTCTCGGAGCAAAGTGCATATTCTTAGTCATCTATTAATGCAGTTCCTTTATTTTCTTGCCAATTAGATTTCGATTTATGACTTTTACTTACATTTACTCAATATCTTCTCCCTACTATTTCTTCTCCAAACTTGATCTTTTCGTTTCTTTATTTTCACTTCTCCAAACTTTAATTTTATTTATAATTCTCCATTCTACTTCACTCCCAATTTTTTCTTGAAACCATTACTGTTACTTTTTTGAAAATTTACACCTTTCCCCAATTTGTTCACTAAACTTTAAAATTTTCACTTCTTCTCATATCTTATTCTCAAAAGTTATACTTTTACTTTATTAGCATGTTTCTTAACATTATTAAAATTACAATTCAATGGTGATTCATTCTTATGTGTTTTAACAGCACCCTAATTTAAAATATAAGCACAGTTATTGTTGTATTCTTCTTAAAAAAAATTATTTATACAATTCTTTTCGCAAATTATTGATATGATTTGATAAAAGTACTTTTATGCCAATAATTTGAGAAAAAAATTGTGTTTCACGATGTATTCATTATTTGTTGGTCGCTCCTTTTATAATGTGTTTGGTAGATTGCTGGGCCACATTGTACGGCTCAAACCCAAAATTAGATAACAATGAAAGTGGCCCATTCTAAGTCAGAGTATAAAAGCTCTAGTGGATGCTAATAAAGAAACGATGAAGCAGTATCAAAAAGACCTTTCAATAAAATTTCTTAATTTGATTTCAGCAGGGAGAGGTCCATTTTTGGACTTTCAGTCAATAGCGTGATTGGATAACATCAAGAATCAATTCTCCTCCTCAAATCATGTTGATATCATGACAAAATAGAAGCAATTATTTATTATTTTGTCTTCATCTTGGAAAAAATAATTGATTATTCCACATCATGAATCTAATCCAAACACACTAGTTTCAGACCTAAAAGAAAAAATACTTGAGAAGATGAAATGATTCATACATTTCATTCCATGATTTCGATTTAATTAAATAACACAAATGTGATGAAGCAATATAATCAAAACTGCTTAGTGAATTATGAATATTACAATAAACCATAGATAAGCTTAACGGAAGTGAGAATGAAGTATACTAACAAAGCTGCCATATGAGAAACAAAGGCCCCTTGTTTCTCTGACTCCAACTTCCAAAGTTATAGTAATCTTTGGTGCATTTCAGTTTCAGTCCAAAAAAGAAAATGAACACGCCCTCGTTTCATTAAAACCGAATTCGAACAAATCTTAACTCTTGAATTCAACAAATAAAATGAAACATTGTTACGATCACTGACTTGCAGAAGGCTTACTGAATTCTGCATAGATTGGCATATTTTACGGGCAATTTTTATTGAGAAATATAAGCGACGCATCCTCTTAAACACATTCTTTATTATTTGTCAGAACTTTTTGAAAATTATAAAAAAAATTGAGCCTTATTTCTCATTGAACTCCACTTATGATTTTATAGTTTTTAATAAATTTTGACTAATAAAGAGAATATTATAGAGTGTATCGCAAGCACTCAAATTTTTTTCCTGCGGAAATAATCAAGGAATTCACTCTTGCTAGAACATCTTGGCCTAGACCTTTACTTGTATTAAGTCTAAATTCCATTTATTCAGCACTTGGTCGTGTTGCAAAGCAAGAGGGAACGGTATACATGGATGTTTCTTAGACATCATAATTTAAACAAAATATTTCTGCTATGCGCAACAGGATATAAGAATCACAATGCATCATCCAATTTGCAGTTTCTGTTCGGCAATCTACATATAAAAATGGAATAAAGAGAAAACTAATAAATCGTATTCCATCTACTAGAAGTAGTATAGTACATGCACATATAGGAGCATATTTTCAAGCTAGTCAATTATTATCTTGTTTGTTATTGGCAGCCGCTGAGACCTTGCTGAGCCTGCTTGGTGATATCTTGGCAGCATTACCTATGGCTTTTCTGTGATTAGAATCATTAGAACCGTAAACTGCTCTGTATGCCAGTGCTCTTCCGAAGTGCCATTTTTCAAGATTGTTTTCAGTGGATGATGGTTGAATAGAATTGTCTGAAATATCAGCATTGCCTTTCTCGGTAGACATTTTTTCTGTTTACTGAAATATCAGATAGCACTACCTTATATATAGTTTGGAAAAAGAAGAAACTAGAAACAGAATTATCGGGGCTGGGGCAGATTAATCAATTAATTAATTCTTTCTTTGATGAGTTATTTTTACTTTTCTTTGATGAGTTATTTTTACTTTTCTTTGATGAGTTATTTTTACTTTTGGTTGATGAGTTATTTTTACTTTTGGAAACGACAAGGCCAGTGTTAAAGATGCTAAAAGAAAGAGATAGGGAGCTCTTTAGAGCATCTCCAATGGGAGAAACCCAATTGGGTTTCTTAACTTATTTTTTATGGCCCCTGCGGTATTTTTTGTGGTTCCTACAGTGTCATATCACTCCTAACAAACCCACTTAATATTTTGCTCCAATGTAAGAAATCATAAGGAACTCAAAAAAATCCACATATTTATATTTTTTAATAAAATTTAACATTTTTTTAATTTTCATAAATATAAATTAAAATAAATAAAACAAAATATGTAATAATATAAAATAAAATTTTATATATTAATAAATAATTAAATACAATTACATATTTGGTAACATTATCTTTCTTTTCAGCTTATTACATAAATTTAATTTCACAGTGTATTCACACTCAATATGCAGGGGCTCATTCTTTTGTGTTTAGAGTATTTTTATCTTCCACTCTTTCTTTTTTTCACACACAAAATAAAAATGCTTTCTTTTCATCCCACACACCACTCACACGGCCTTTATTTCCACTTTTCCAGAAACTTCCCCACTCCACCGTCCTTTCCTCTTCTCTTCACTCCCACTCACCTTTTCCACTTTCATTTCTCAACCCCCTCACCTTTCTTCATTCCTGCTCATCTTCTCCACACCCACACCCTTTCTTCTTTCTTCTCCGCTCACCTTCTCCACACCCGCACCATCGCGTCGTCGCCGCCGCGTCTGTGCGCCGTCGCCGCTCGCTGTTCCTCTCACCGTGCGCCGACGCCGTCGCCGTCGCCATTCGTTGTTCCTCTCTTCTTCGCTCAGCTTTCTTCCTCTCGCCGTTCGTCATTCGCTGAGTGAGGACAACATCCTCTAGCCAGTTGCATGCGCCAACGCCGTTCGTCGTCATCCTCACGAGGTACGGCCTCCTTCCTTCTTTCTCTGTTAACGGGAATAACGATTTTCAGACCAAAATTATATTTTTTAATCCACAAGAATCGGTTCCTTATATAAGGAACTCACCATCCGCGGAAGAAACCCGTTCCGCCACGTCACTGTGCTCCAACGCACAAGAACTCTGACGAAACGGATGCTTGGCCTAAGAAACCCATTAAGCACCTTGCATTGGAGATGCTACTCGTAAGACTATTTTTATATCTTGTCTTCAATTGGAAGGAACAACAAAATTGGATTATAGCTTTTGTTTGTTTCTTTTTATTTGGCTTCCCCCCCCCCCCCCCCCCCCCTTCTCCTACTAAGTGATTATAATATGATTCAAAAGAGCTTAAAAATCATATTCAATTCAACAAAGCCTAAAATAGAAGTGTAAACTAGAAATATTGTCTTATAGTGTGTTTAAAAAAGTTGTAAAATAAGAATCACATTTAGAACATAAAAATTATTATTATTAATTTCTTAATAAACTTGAAAATTCATGTCTAAAATGTGAAACCAAACACACTATTAAAAATTATTGTTAGTGTGTGATTTGTCAAAAGAATCACGTTAAATGTTTTGCATTTAAAATTTTGAGTGATTATTTAATGAATTTATTCTTTAAAAACTAGATTTTTCAATTGAATTGTTTTAGGAATCATAAATTTTTACTCTAATAATTATTTGCTACAGGTTTGCTTAACAATTTTCCAAGAGCACATGGATAATCCATCATATCTGAGCAAGTATAACTCTGTTACAAGTCCAAAGCAAATATTACATATTCTTTAACTCTCTAACACGAGATTAGAACGAGAGACCTTGGAGTCAAATTTTTTGGAGAGAGTTAGGAAGCACTCATAATTTGAATTAAAAAAAAGGATGGGAGAATAAAAATAAGGTGGACTCACAAATTTATTTCTCCAAATACAAAAGCAAATTTAGGAGAACTGTTATTTTTTATTCCATTCCAATTATACCCTTTCATTTTTTATTTGAGCACGCATTTTTTTAAAAAAAAATTTAAGGATATACTTTTCCTTTAATAGAAAACACTGTTTTCTCTCTTCTTACTCTTCTCCTAACCAAGAAAAATGGAAAAAGGAACTGAACATTTTTTTTATATTCTCTTCTCTGGTTTCTTATACCAATAATATAAAAGTTTACTTATTTTCTTACCCTATCCCCCTTTCTTCTCAACTTCATTTTTTTCTTTCTATTTTTACTCTTCATTTTTTTCTATGGCCAAATTAACCTCTTGTTTGGTTGAAAAAGAAGAAAAAAAAGTTGACTTTTAAGAAAAAAAATAATATTTTTGTTACTTATTTAACTTATTATAAATCTCCTTATATTTGTCTTTGATTCCTACTAATCAAAAAATAAAAAAAAATGAGTATAAGTAATCTCAAATAATAAAAATGATTATTAGTAAGAAATCGTAATGATGGAATTTCGATTTTCATTCTATCGGTCTATCCTTTCCGTATTACATAATCACAAAGTCAAAATGTGAAAACTCTAGAGGTGGAAATTCGTGAATAAATTTGGATAACATCCATACTTTACGTTTTTAATGAAAAATGCCACACTTTAATTCTTTTTATCTACCAATCAGTCAAACGGGTTTTAAGGGATCTATAACTTTTTTTACTTATACAAGATAATTTCATATGATTATAAATAATAATAAAAACTCTGGTTCGTTAAAAAACCTGAGTTACCAACACACTTATTAAAACACTTCTTCTAACACACTCTCTAATTCTAATATCAAGTAAAATATATTGAAAATTAAAAATTATGATCGAAACTTATTAAACAATAAACAGAGCTTATAAATTTGTGGTTTGCCACAAATTTCAACTAACACTAATAGAAAAAGTGTTAAAAAAAACATGTTAAAGAATATATTATTAACATTTATTTTCTTCTTTTGTCATTTAAAAAACGAGAAATGTTAAGAACACTTTCTCTAATTTATTAATATTCATTAAAACTACAAAATTAAGAAGAAAAAACATTAAATAAGATGTAGAACAAAAAATTGTTATTTTTAATCAATTTCAACCAATAAAAAAAATATGTTAAAAAAAAGTATCTAACATTTAATGAACCGTCTCTAAAACACATTTTTCAGATAAAGCGACTAATGTTATCTCAACTCCCGTGCCATTTTTCTTACAACTTGAACCTTAAAAAAAAAATTAGAACAACATTCCAAAGCTAAAGTGGAGAAAGACAACTTTGGCAGGCTACAGGAGAATCAACAAAATATAACCAAACAAGATATGTACTTACTGAAAGAAACATGGCTAGTTTCTAGCGGAAGATATCTAGAAGGAATATATATATATATATGTGGACGTCATCGTCTTTTGCACGATTGCGTCATCTATTACAATTTTATATATATCCTTTTCTTGTGGAGGAAACCAGCCAAAAGACCCCAGAATATAATCTCAACTATTACAAAGGCCAGTGTTCCCCACCTTTTGGAATGAAATCTGATCTGCTTTAAAGCTTCACTGGCGTCAACCTGCATATTAAATTACCAAATTAACTAATAAAGTATGAGAAGGTCTATGCAGTGACATCAATGTCTCCCTCCACCAAAAAATGCAGTTGTGACAAATTTAGGAATGCTTATGTTAGTATTTAGGAATAGCAGTTTAATTCTAATTCCAAAGAGAAGTTTATAAAATTCTAGGATGGGAATGTTAACTCCTATTGGTGAAAAATTAATGTTCGAAAGCAAAAACACTTATAATGAAAGAGGAGATATTCAAAGAATCATTGGGAAACAAACATTACCAAATTATTTTGAGAGTGCCAATAGAAACCCTGGATAACTGCTGGCAAAATGTCACAAGCTGCCAATGCATATACAACAAAAGCATTCATTCCCATCCATTGCAGTAAAATTGTAGGCTTTCTGAGATGTTCTATGTCAACCTACAAGAAAATATGTTTTGATGAAGTTGTAGGTTGTTGGATAATTCCGTCTTTAATGCTGGCCCAAATCCTCATGCACTGAAAAGGGGAATGTTTGACCTTGGGCCCAATTCCCGAGGGGCTGATCTCGGCCCATTCCACGTTTAGGGAAGCAGAATCCCTAAACCTAAATACTCTCTATAAATATGCTATTTATGGATGGAGGTACAGAGGCGCAGAACACACAGACCTTTGAAGAAGGCAGAGCACAGTTGAGAGAGTCTCTTGTGAGTGAGTGATCTCCGGCGAAAGGCTGTAGAGAGTGAGTCTCCG
>CM023960.1:1350158-1365914 GCA_013407115.1 Glycine latifolia
GTTATTATTACAATGAAGACATTGAAATGAAAAATAATAATAAAGCTGGGTTTGACATGGATCAAATTTTGTGTGAAAATATAACCAAAGCTGGGTTTGACATGGATCACTTTAAGAATTTGTGTGATGGGGTTCAATTACATATAAATAAAAATATTGTTTTTGGCAACAAAAAAAAAACCCACTTTGTGGCGGTTTATAAACCGCCAGAAAATACAAAACGCGAAAATAAAAATAGCTAAAATAAAATTTGTGGAGGTTAAAAGTCGCCACAATTTTAGCCGCCACAAAAATATAAATTTTCGACGGACCTTACCGACGGAAAAAAAAATCCGTCGCCTAAAATTTCTTACGAGCGTTTTATTGACAGATTTTTATCCATCAGAAATTTCGTTTTTCGACGGATTTTCTAGTTTAGCGACGCATTTTGTCCGTCGAAAATAGCATTTTGTTTTGTAGTGTACAAAGAAAACATAAGTGACATGAATGGTTTGTTATAGAGGATCTTGACCTTCAAATATTACATGAATGATTAAAATAAAAATTACTTAAACTAATTGATAATAAAGATTTACTTTTACAATAATCCAGTATATATCAGAGTTATCAATCTTGGATACCATCGTCGCCGCACTGCGAGGGAACTCGCCGCAAAGAGAGTACGAGAACGTATCAAATCAAACATAACTTAACAGTATCAAATCAAAATTACAAGAAAGCAAAACAAAGAGAGAAAGAGAGAGAAAGAGAATTGGCTATGGAGATTTCATTGACTTCATTTGGATCAAGCCAGACCTTGCCCCTTCCGCACTTTAGGACACTAGCGGCGAGGCGCTTCTGAAGCTTCAAGGACACCATCTTCTTCTTCCCCTCTGTGCCGTGCAACTGCTACCCAGTGCTATAGCAGAACCACAAAGATACAACTTAGGGTTTCGACTTTCGAGGTCTCCGATCTGGAAGGGGTCTAACTTCGGCGGTGATAATCAAAGAGGAAGAGAGAAAATGAGAGGCGCAACAGGAAGAGAGAAAACTAGAGGCGCAGCGGGAAGAGAGAAATTGAAAGGCAACAGTAAAAGTATACATATGTGGGAAATTAGGGTTTTTTCTTCTTAGGGCCTAATCTGACCTTATCCACTTATTAGGATGTTGTTTCCTGTACTGTTATTATTGCTTTGTACACCTTTATTTTGTATTTGAAAATGAGATAATTGCTAGTTACAATCTCTTTTATTACTGATACACTTTATTTGTGTTATTAACTTTAATACGTTAATTGTTATTTTGAAATTTTGAGGATGAAACTATTGATGAAATTTTATCAATCATATAATGTTAGTTATATACTTATATATGTAATATAATTTTAAATGTTTTAATATAGACCGGTCAAATCAGACCAATTAATGATCCACCGATTGGACTATTGATCCACTACCTCGACCAAGTCAATGACCTAACCGAATTTATAACATTGCATATATGTATTAGCGCTTGGGGACTTGGAGTAATTTTAAATAGACAACAATATAACAATACCAAAACTAGCTTATCTTATCTATATAAAAAAAAAAAAAACCTAGCTTATCTTTGGTATAAAAAAAAAAAACTTATCTATTCATGTAGTATGTGTTATTAAAATTTTTAATGTCATGTTAACTTTTTATATGTGTAATTCAATAATTTATCACGTTGTCTAAATTTGAAATCTCTAATACCATATTTTCGTCAATTCTTCTTCCTCGATATATATTTTATTTACACATTTCCCCTGCTTCAAAGCTAAATGCATCATTCGTAGGATAAATACAAATAATATTGTTATACTCAATTACATACGTACACACCTAGCTAACCAGCAAAGAGTCGCAGCAATAATGTTGGACACCTTTTTCTTTTAGGAGTGTATTGCATTAGAATTTTAAAAGTTTTAATATAAAAAAATCTTTAGATTTTAAAAAGATTTTGTGAGAATATAATGATTTTAGAATTTTCTTAAAAAAACTTTTATCATTTGAATTTTATAGTTTAAATTTTAATTATTATTTTGAATTTTATAGTTTAAATTTTAATGGATTTATAAAACATAATTTTATAAAATTTGAAAAAACTTTATAGATTTGCAAAATTTTAAAGGATTTTAGAAATTTTAAAAAACATTTAAATTTATAAGAGTTTAAAAAAATAATTGAAATTTTTTAATTTTTTTTACTAAAAAACCAAACGAACCTTCAATAATATCCTTAGTTTTTTCATGAAAAATAAATAAGTGAATCAAATGATATTTTTTTAGCTTATTCGATTTAACTTTTGAACATAATAAATCATATTCAATTGAAAATTAAAACTAATAAATTAGGTTTTTATTATTGTAAGTTTTTTTCCACAGTAATTTTTTTAAAAACAAAGCAAAATATAGTATTAGTTATAGGATTCACAACATTAGGAAAAGCAGGTTCTAAGACAGGTACACCACAAGAAACAGAAGTTTCATGTTTAGTCTCAACTTTATATAATAATCACTTCCATGAATAAGTTTTAATAAATGAGTTGAGCTTCAAATAGTTTAGTTTATCATTGCTAAAAATAATGTTGTTCCTCATCAACCAAATCTCTCAACACATTATTTGTCATAAAATGTTTCTAAGTTTGTTGACATTTCTAGTGTTGAAACAAATTTTCATTTGAGTATATAACTAAAATTGATTGTATTTATATTGACAATGCAAATTTGAAAAGCCACATGGAGTGTCATAAATAACTGCATATACAAAAAAAATAGAGTCTCCATGAACCAAAATGTCTATACACCTATAATACATAACTAACGATTATATTTGTATTTTAATATTAAAAAGTTGTTATGAATCAACAAGAGAAAGAAGTAGTAGTTTGTACATGACAATAGTAAATTAACATGTGGTTATTGAAAGGTATTGAAGATTATGGAGTGTTTTACATGAAGAACTACATTGCCTTCAAGAAACACATAAGGAATTATGAGTAATGAGAAAAAAGAAAAAAAATCCAAAAAAGGTCTAAAGATTCTTTTGTGTGATTGTTTGATATTTTTATTGAAAAATCGTATAAAATTCATTAAAATCTATACTAAAAAAATCTACCGAAATCTTTATATTGTTCAATACTAAATAACTTTTTTAAGATATAAAAAATCTTAATTCAATATCATTAAATTTTTGTTGAACTTCTTCAAATATTCTAACTAAATACCACAAGAATTATTTATATCATTTAAAAATCTTGATTAAATATCCCAAAACTATTTTTCTAAATTTTTTTTTAAATCCTTCAAAATCATAATTCAATACACTCCTTAATTTTCTTCGGATTTTCTGGAATTGCACTTGCACACGTCATCAAGAATGCAATGCGATGTATATGCATGCAACCAATAAAACTATCTACAAATATCATATCTTACAAAGCTTCTCTATATATATATATAGTTTCTATATATATATATATATATATATATAATATTAGGTATCACATGTTAGTACCTAATATTACCGTTTTTAAATTATTGTGTAACTTTTTTTGATAATCAACAAAATTAGTTCTAAAAAATGTATTTTGTTATACATAAAAAGTGAAAAAAGTAGCAGTGAATTGAACCACTCGTAATTTAGGAGGAAAATAATTATTATAATTTTTTTCACATTATATTCAATTTTATAAATAAAAAATAAAAAATGATCTATTTATAATCTCGATCAACTTTTAAAACAATTAATAATCCTTCACTCTTTTTTGCAAGAGAAACTAGTGAAAATATATTTGTTTATCTTAGGTCAAAGAATACAAATGTCCTCAAATATAGGTCAAAGATTTCATATAAAATATTTAATTTGTGAGTTATCTAAGAAAAATTTTACACAAAGTAAATCGATCACATATTCTTTTCCTAAATAAATTATTCTTTTCACGTTGTTTTTTTTTTATTTCAAAGTTCCTAGGAAAGTTTTTCTAAATAGATTATTCTTTCACATTGTTCTTAAGTTCAAACAATCATAGCACAGCTGCACAGGAAACATACACTTCTGAGTGTAACAATTTTTAATTCTTTCCTTTTCAATTTATTTTAGAGGTACTTTCATCATTCATTTCTGTGTTCCATAATTTTGTCCTTAGGGCCTATCCAAATTGGTAGGCAATTGTTCCAACTCCATAGAATATGATTCCAGGGGAAATCATTAAAAATTATTCCAGAGAATCTGATAAATGGAGTTATTTTAGCGATTTTATTATTGCCACTTCAAGAAAAACATCTAACACAAAAAAGTGGGACCTTGTTGATGGTAATGGAATTGATGCTCCCTAAAAAAAAATGCACTCATTAAATTGACTTAAAAATTATGGACGTTAGGATTAATTTTTGTTGAAATGCTGTCTTTGTGGAAAGCTAAGCAAAACCAAACATACTAAAACCATAATTGAGAAGTTAATCAAAAAAACATCTAAAGATTATCCATATATCTTAAACAAAGTTTAAACAAAGTCAGCAAGGCCATGAATCTTGCCTCCTGTATATGGAGCACCCATTGGAAACCTTTCCACCAACTGATGCACCATGAGGTCATCTAAATCATGCTTCTCATAACTCATAAATGCACCTAAAGCTCCCAGAAATCCTTCATGTCGCAAGAACATTGCTTGTGCTTCCCCATTATACCTAAATGAACAGTAATATAAATACAAGTCAATGCAGTATTTTTAATTAAACAAAAAAAAAAATAGCTATGTCAAGTTTTTAGAAATTTTATGTACCAGAAATGTACAGCAAAAGAAATAGTGTCCATGGTATAGGCATGACCCCTTATAAAAAATCCTCCAAAAAAGATTCGCTTCAACCGAAATCGCAATGCATTCAAATAAGCTATCTACGCAGAGATGAAAAGAACACTGGTCAGGTAAATAATGGAGTAGAACATGAAAATTACTGGAGCTGGATGCCTGATAATGCTTCCATGTATCACCCAAAACTAGTCTTAAAGATCATCTTCACAGATTAGAATTGCCACAATGTTTTCTTTAGGTTGCATTTACATCAAACGAAACTATTTCTGGAAAATCGTACAAGGAAAATAATAAATTTAAAAATCAATGTATTCTCTCTTAAATCTTGAGAGAAAAGGGTTAGCAAATTTTCAAAGAACTAGAATAAAATTTTGAAAACATAAATTGATTAATTAAAGAAAAAATTAACTTTTTTGCATTTGTAGAAAAGCTTCTAGAAAGAATATATTCTTTCATCAATCATTTCTATAAATGTTGCTAGAGATAGAAAGCCATTCATGAGCCTCTGCCAACTTAAGCTTGGGAGAGATGGCCTTTTGAAATGATATCAAAGGCTCTATGTAGTCAAGAATTTAAATCAACCTGCCCCCATTCAGGTAGAATGAGATTGCCATAATTCAAGCTCTAAGACCTCTTGCATGAGGGGTATGTTAAGAAAAATAGATAATAGGACCATTAATTAGCCTCCAACTAAAGCTCAAGCTCTTAGGAAAGCTGGTCTTCAACACATTTATTTTAAGTGAAATTTGACAATATTCAATTAACTAAATATGAAAAACCTCATTTTTACATGTCTAATTTATAAAACTTTTCCTTGATATTTTAAATAATGAATTGAATAATAGGATAAGCTGATTGAAACAGTGTATATTTTACCCATACAATTTTTACAATGTGCATATATTTGGCAGTTATATTATATTTATGTATGAAAATGGATAAAATTACAATGGTCACCTCACCTGGCCAATATTGTATGAAATCATCCGTAGAAGAGAGAGTGATATGTCTTCAGGTCTGTACTCTTCAAGTTCCTTTTTTTCTGATATTGTTTTGCTGAAACTTGAAGCAATAGTGGAAGCTGATAGGCCAATCTAGTAATGTTTATACCAGGAAAACTCGGTTGATAGAAAGTATGAAATGATTCATATTTTTCTACTCTATACAGTTAATTTGGAACAACTTCTCTTTATATGATGAATATTTATTGGGAAATAAGAACAAATGCAAAAATTTACCTTAGAATAGTCCAAACCCCCGCAAATGTCCCCAACTAGCATGTCCATAGTTCTATTATCTCCCTTCTGCTCAGCTCAAACAACTCATCAAAACTGGAATTCATTTCAACACCTTGTCAATACTCAATAGTTCAAATATAGAAGTACACCAAAATAATAAGTCAAATGAATATGACCTCTTGCACTTTGTTAACAGTCTTCCCAAGCCCCAATAAGTACCACCACCAACATTTGTCCCACTAACCCTCTCAAATTTTCCATCCCCGTCAACCTATATCAACAGAAATTAGAAATACAGATCAGAACCTGTTAGTCTTTTGGCTTATTTTTGGAATTTGGATAAACTTCTCAATAAGTACTTACAAGAGAAGAAAATTGGAAGATAAAATGGATCAAACTTCTCCCACAAGTTAAAATCATCATATGTATCACAAATTTTTTAAAAGAAACCTTATTTAACTTCTCCAAAAGCTAAAATGCATAAGTTAATTTTAACCTTTAGGAGAAATTTGATTTAGTTTACCTCATATTTTCTTCTCCTACAAGTGTTGGTTGAGAAGTTTATCCAAATTTACTTTTTATTAAATAATATCCAAAGAGCTCAAAAGTTTGATTAAATTAGGAAACAAGCCAAAATGTACCTTGATCATACTAACACCAGATCCAATATTAACCAGAAGATAAGGGAATAAATCATTAGGTTCAATTTGAACAAACTCTTTGTGGCCGTCCCTGTGTGTGAAAGCTTCATGACGAATTGCCTACTAAGTGGTAGAACTTCTAATAAGAAATTATTGGCAGTGAAAAGAAAAACTACAGATCAGTCAACAAGAAAAATTAATACCATATGTCGCAACCTATCCGGCCACGACGGGAACGGCGATGAAAGAAAAGAAAAAGAAGAATTCCCAAAAAAGGGAAACTACTTGAGATGGAGTCGCCACCAATGTTTATTTAAGGAAAACATTGGAAAAACCAAAAAGATAAGACATGGTCTACGATTTTAGAGAAAAAGAGTTCGAGAGTCATTTACACAAGGGGAAGGTGTTAGCACCTCACACGTTCATCAGGAAGACGACAGTCTTTAATCGAGTGTGCTAAAAATAAAGTGACTTTTTAATTATTTGTTTTCCCTTAAAACATGACTTATGTTTCTTTTATTTTTGTTTATTTAGAAAAGAAAATCAAATTATTATTATTATTTTTTTAGAAAAGAAAAAGATTTTACATTTTTTTTGTTTTTTAGGTCGACAAGGGGTTTGCCCTCGCTCCTACGTATCCCCAAGTGCAATGAGGAATCAGACTTACGTAGTTCTATTTGAAAGATTTATTTTAATTGCATGAAAAAAGAGTCGTTAAGGCGTTGGACCTTGAAACAACGTTGAATTTGAAGAAAAAGCGAAGAGAATCGCTTAAGGCATTGGACCTTGAAGCGATCTTAAATTTTGAAAAGGAGCAGAGAGGATCGCTTAAAGTATTGGACCTTGAAACAATCTCAAGTAAAATGTAAAGAAGAAAAAGAGAATCAAGTGATTATTTATTTGAGTATTTTTAGCTATTTTTGTTTAGAAAAGACCTAAGATTTGTGGTGAATCTATGAAGTGAAGCGAGTCGGAGACCCAGCATGATGTCCACAAAATCCATCCACATGTTATTGATACACCACCAAGCAAGTCGGAGACTCAGCATGGAGTGCACAAAACATACGCGCTTATTAAAGCAAACTAGAGTAGAATTATAAACATAAGTGAATAATTGACATGACAATACATAATCAAACTAATCAAATGCAAATGGAAAGGGATAGAACAGAAGTGGGGGTACAATTAGTAATTAAGGGTGCACACAGTAACAAAAGCGGGTGCAATCAGTGCATATCAAATTACAAAAATGGGCTAGGCCCAGCAAATAGGGGTGTATTTGCGAATATGGGGGTGCAACTAGCAAACAATGTACTGCCCCAAAGTGGGCCAAACCCAACTGCTGAGGGGCGTGCAATTATTAAAAGATAGGTGCAAAAAGCATTACGAAATTCGTAACTGTATTGGCCAAGCTCAAGTGCTGAAGGTGTGCGCTTATTAAATTGAGAGGTGCAGAAAGAAAGTTATTTTAGTTTTTTTTGGTAGTTGGGCTAGGACCAAAAAATAAAAAGGGGGTGTGAACTTATCAAAACCAGAGTGTAAAAAGTAATTTTTATTCTTTTTTTTAGGATTAGACCGGGTCGGGTGACCCGGTTCAACCCGTTTTTCTCATCTCCCTCTTGGCCACTGCATGAAAGCTGCGCGGAAATGGAGTTTTGAAGCCATCTTAATGGCTTCCTAAAGCCATGGGGGTGGGATGACCACCGTGGTATGGCCAGCGCTTGGTGGAGGCGCGGTGGTAGCGGTGGCGGCCGGCGGTGGTCGGAAAATCAAAACGAAGAAAAAAAAAAAACAAAGCATAAAAACAGAAAGAAAAAAGCAACCAAATTTAAATCCATTATTATGCCACTACATCTTGCTTGATAACCATGATCATGTAGATAGAAATCAAAATAGAACTTTTAAAATCATTATCCAAACATGTAGAAAAAAGAAAAGAAAAGAAAAGGAGAGAGGAAGAAAAAAAAAAGAAAGAAAAGAATAGGGGCAATGAACGTGTAAAGTGAGAGATTAGAGGAAAAGGAAAATTGATACCTGCAGCAAGAGTAAATGGCTAGCGTCTCGTGATTTAGCCTAATTTTTCTCCTTTGTCCTCGAAAATTGTGCCCTTTTTTCTATTGTGTCATAAATTCTCTATTTGTGCCTCACTTGGTAATAATTTTCTACTGTTGCCTTTTTTCTTTATACTAGGTTTTCTTAACCTAATGGGCCTTGTGGCCCTTTTTCATTTCTTTTTGCTCTTTGCTGCTGTGTTTTTCCTTTGTGTTATCTTCTTCTCCCCCTTTTTTTATTTATTATCATTATTTATTATTTTTTTATTTTTTAAATTGTTATATAGTTTTATTATTTTTTATTTTATCCCTTTTTTTTCTTGCTTCCTTTTTTTACTATTTTTTTCATTAAAAATAATAATAATAATAATAATAATAATAATAATAATAATTTCCTTCTCTTTTTTTTTTGAAAGGGGTACCCGGACAAAATTAGGGTATGACACCATAAAACATACTGTTCAAATATTTCAAACTAGGTGGAATTACCACAAGTCAACAACAGAAAGGTTTAACATAGTTCTCAATCAGATCTTGGTTGGTAGCAAGAACCATAAAATGTCAAGAAGGAAAACTCGATAAGGAGTAATAGTCAACTATAGCTATATAGAAATTCACACACAGCACAAGGACTGTCAAGTCTTGTGATAAGAACTAGACCAGCAAGAGAGGAAAAATGTGTATTTTTATTAATTGGGAGATCACTCTCTAGATGGTAGAACATAGATTATTCGCGGAATCACTAACCTCCTACAATACATTCACCCCCTTCCCCAAACTCCCTAACAACTTATTTATAATTTCCCGTAACTAACAGTTAGCAATAACTAACTATTAGTTATACTAACATTCTTACTAACTAAAAGTTTTCCTAGAGTATCCTTTTCCCCATCTTCTATTTCTATCAATATTCTCCCCTTCAATATGAACCTTATCCCCAAGGTCCAAGTGAGGAAAAACAGTATGCATTTCATCATCAAGGATCTCCTCCATCTTCTTCTTCCATAATCAGCAATCTGAACTGTTTATTCTTACACACATGAGCAAGATTATACTAGGTGAAACATTCTTCTTTCCTCATCTTCTCATTTACTTTCGCGGGTGACAAATTATGGAAGGTTCTTCTACCTTGCCATCCATTATCCCCTGTAGCTGGAGAGGTTTTTCCGTTGTTTTCTTTAATTTAAGTTCATAACTGAAAATATTCTGTCTAGCAACAAATGATGTTATTTGAAGTCCTACCTTTCACAGTTATGCTACCAACAAATTCAACCACCTACGTAAGTTGTATATATACAAAATTCATTTTCAACTAATTATGACATACATGACAAGTTTGTTGACTCCATTATCCACAAACTCTCTTATATTATGACTGCTACATAATTCTTCTTGCTTTTGGGATCACTTCATCTATATACTATCTACTCTATTAACAAAAATAATCTCATTTATCATGTTCTCTGAGTTTAGGTTTGACAAGCTTATTTTGTTCTTTATATTTCACTATCATTTGTCCAGACCAGGTTGAATAGAGCTGCTATGGGAACAAAAATGTTAATGAATAAGAAAATTTAATGAAAAAACTTACCTTATTATCAAGCATGATGACAGAGTATACCAGTATACCAGTGTTGTTCATTTCCTTATTATGGTTATAGATACCATGAGAAAATTGAAACAAGCAACATTCATGCCAGCCCAAAGAAGCTTCTCAGTCATTTTCATATTTGCCTACAGGTTCCTCTACTTAAGTTGCTCAACTTTATGTTATGATCATACTAAACTACTCATAAAAATAACTTCATATTACATTCCAATATATATTTTCTTATCAACGACTTTCTGTACTTTTACAACTCATCATAATTCTAACAGCATGTCCAATTATCACAGTACATTCTTTATAGCTCCACTATCATTTAATTATTTACAATTCCAAAATAATAGCTACTCATACAAATATGTTGGATTTAACATATTTATATGTATAAATTTGTAACAATATAATTAACATATTGTAAAAAAAAATTAATAACATTTTCAATCATTATTCATATAAATCTACATTATTTAATAGACTTTGTTATTAAACTCAAACAACAGATACTCTCCACCCGTGCGTACTCACGGGTACCATACTAGTTTATATAAAAATTGTATACATTAGATTTAAATATGAATATCTAAGTGTGCATTCATATAACAAAAAATTGTGATTGTAAGACAAAAACAAAACAAATGGATTTTCATAGTATGAATACACATGTGACGTGTGAATATAAATATGGATTAACACGATATAAACAAAATGTATAATAGCTAAAAAATAAAAAATTTTTACTTTCAAATTTAAAAGCAGAAGATATTTTTCATATAAAAAAATTAAACATCATTCATATAAAAATTATAAATTAAATTTAAATATAAATATCTAAAAATATTTTAACATAAGAAATCTTATGATTATAAAAATAAAAAAATCACATCCAATGAATTTGTCCTAGTATAGTTACTTGTGTGAAAATTTAATATAAATATCTAAAGGTCTCTCGACATAAAAAAAATGATTATAAAAAAATAATCCAAATGAATTTTTTCTAATATGGGTACTCATGCAACAGATGAATATGAATATGAATTAGCGAAACATAAATAATATACTATATTTAAAAAAATATAAATTCATACTTTCAAATATAAAAAAATGAAGGATATTTTAATATAAAATAAATTTAAACACCATTTATATAAGAATTGTATACATTAAAAATTTAAATATTAAATTCCAAATATAAATATCTAGCTAAGAATATCTTGACATAAAAAAATTAATAAAAAACCACTTACATGGATTTATTCTAGTATAGATATCCAAGCAACGAATAAACATAAATATGAATTAGTGTAACATAATAGAATATATATAATAATTTAAAAATATATTTTATCTACTTTCAAATTAAAAAATACCTAATGAATTTGTCATAATATGGATATAAATATTGATTAACACAACATAAACAGTATATAAAATAGTTTAAAATATATATTTTTTATACTTCAAAATTAAAAAATAAAGAAAATTTTGATATAAAAAATTAAACATCATTCATATAAAAGTTATATACATTAAAATTAAATATAAATATCTAAAAGTCTTTTGATATTAAAAAAATAATGACTATAATAAAGTACCCAAATGGAATTTTGCTAGCATGAATACCCATGGGGCAATGAATAGAAATATGAATCAACACAACATAAATAGAATATACAATAGTTTAATAAATATATAATTTTTATACTTTCAAATTAAAAAATAAATGATATTTGATATAAAATAAATTTAAACATAATTCATATATGAGTTGTATACATTAAATTTAAATATAAATATCTAAAAATCTTTTAATATAAAAAGAAAATTAATGATTATAAAAAAAAGTTTAATCATCCCAATAAAATTATTCTAATATGATTATGCGTGTAATAAATTAATATAAATATGGAATATGACAATATAAATAAAATATATAATTTTTTAAAAATTATCTTTTTATACTTTCAAATTTTTAAAAAATATAAACATGATTCATATAAAAGTTATATATACTAAATATAAATATAAATATCTAATTCTCTTTACAACACAATTTATTAATTAAAATTCTCCATTTTTCAAGAACAATAATTAATATATTTAAGGAACTATTATGATGACCCTAGTTTTTATGAGTTAAAAGTTAAAATTAAAATAAAAACATTAGATATATTTAAACTTTTTACTTAAATAAAATTATTTCAGATTTCGTGCTCAATAAATTCTTGTTTGTAAATATGTTTTAGATAAATGCACAATAAAATATATAATGTTTGAACTATTATGATGACCAAGATAAGCTCTTTATCATTTTGCTACTACGTTTCATTGATGATAACGACTCAATAACGATGCAATATATTACGTAATGTGGGGATCAATTAATGAGTTTCAATTTGAAGGACTTGATGATCAATTATTAAACACTGTCTAATACAAGTTGGACGGATAATGTGACCTTTTCTCATTACGATCACTGACTTGCAGAAGGCTTACTGAATTCTGCATAGATTGGTATATTTAACGGGCAATTTTAATTGAGAAATATAAGCAACACATCCTCTTAAACACATTCTTTATTATTTGTCAGAACTTATTGAAAATTATAAATAAAAAAAATTTAGCCTTACTTCTCATTGAACTCCACTTATGATTTTATAGTGTTTAATAAATTTTGACTAATAAAGAGAATATTATAGAGTGTACTGCAAGCACTCAAATTTTTTTCCTGAGGAAATAATCAAGGAATTCACTATTGCTAGAGCATCTTGGCCTAGACCTTTACTGTATTAAGTCTAAATTCAATTTATTCAGCACTTGGTCGTGTTGCAAAGCAAGAGGGAACGGTATACATGGATGTTTCTTAGACATCATAATTTAAACAAAATATTTCTGCTATGCGCAACAGGATATAAGAATCACAATGCATCATCCAATTTGCAGTTTCTGTTCGGCAATCTACATATAAAAATGGAATAAAGAGAAAACTAATAAATCGTATTCCATCTACTAGAAGTAGTATAGTACATGCACATATAGGAGCATATTTTCAAGCTAGTCAATTATTATCTTGTTTGTTATTGGCAGCCGCTGAGACCTTGCTGAGCCTGCTTGGTGATATCTTGGCAGCATTACCTATGGCTTTTCTGTGATTAGAATCATTAGAACCGTAAACTGCTCTGTATGCCAGTGCTCTTCCGAAGTGCCATTTTTCAAGATTGTTTTCAGTGGATGATGGTTGAATAGAATTGTCTGAAATATCAGCATTGCCTTTCTCGGTAGACATTTTTTCTGTTTACTGAAATATCATATGGCACTACCTTATATATAGTTTGGAAAAAGAAGAAACCAGAAACAGAATTATTGGGGCTGGGGCAGATTAATCAATTAATTAATTCTTTCTTTGATGAGTTATTTTTACTTTTGGTTGATGAGTTTTTTTTACTTTTGGAAACGACAAGGCCAGTGTTAAAGATGCTAAAAGAAAGAGATAGGGAGCTCTTTACTACTTGTAAGACTATTTTTATATCTTGTCTTCGATTAGAAGGAACAACAAAATTGGATTATAGCTTATGTTTGTTTCTTTTTATTTGGCTTCCCCCCTTCTATATTTGGAGTACTAAGTGATTATAATATGATTCAAAAGAGCCTAAAAATCATATTCAATTCAACAAAGCCTAAATCAGAAGTGTAAACTAGAAATGTCTTATAGTGTGTTTGAAAAAACTTTGTAAAATAAGAATCACATTTAGAAACATGAAAGTTACTATTTTAATTTCTTAATAGACTTGAAAATTCATGTCTAAAATGTGAAACCAAACACACTATTAAAATTTATTGTTAGTGTGTGATTTGTCAAAAGAATCATGTTAAAATGTTTTGCATTTAAAATTGAGTGATTATTTAATGAATTTATTCTTCAAAAATTAGGTTAGTCAATTGGATTGTTTTAGGAATCATAAATATTTACTCTAATAATTATTTTGCTACAGGTTTGCTTAACAATTTTCCAAGAGCACATGGGGATTGTTTTAGGAATCATAAATATTTACTCTAATAATTATTTTGCTACAGGTTTGCTTAGCAATTTTCCAAGAGCACATGGATAATCCATCATATCTGAGCAAGTATAACTCTGTTACAAGTCCAAAGCAAATATTACATATTCTTTAACTCTCTAACACGAGATTAGAAAGAGAGACCTTGGAGTCCAATTTTTTGGAGAGTTAGGAAGCACTCATAATTTGAATTAAAAAAAAAAGGATGGGAGAATAAAAATAAGGTGGACTCACAAATTTATTTCTCCAAATTCTAAAGCAAAATTAGGAGAACTCTTACTTTTTTATTTCATTCCAATTATACCCTTTCATTTTTTATTTGAGCACGCATTTAAAAAAAAATATATTTAAGGGTATACTTTTCCTTTAATAGAAAACACTGTTTTCTCTATTCTTACTTACTCTTCTCTCTAACTAAGAAAAATGGAAAAAGGACCTGAACATTTTTTTTATATTCTCTTCTCTGGTTTCTTATACCAAATAATATAAAAGTTTACTTATTTTCTTACCCTTTTCCCCTTTCTTTTCAACTTCTATATTTGTCTTTCTATTTTTACTCTTCATTTTTTTTCTATGGCCAAATTAACCTCTTGTTTGGTTGAAAAAGAAGAAAAGTTGACTTTAAGTAAAAAATAATATTCTTGTTATTTATTTTTCCAGTAAATTATTATAAATTTCTTGATATTTGTCTTTGATTCTACGAAAAAAATAAAAAAATGAGAATAAATAATCTCAAATAATAAAAATGATTACTAGTAAGAAATCGTAATGATGGAATTTCGATTTTCATTCTATCGGTCTATCCATTCCGTATTTCATAATCACAAAGTCAAAATGTGAAAACTCTAGAGGTGGAAATTAGTGAATAAATTTGGATAACATCCATACTTTACGTTTTTAATAAAAAAAATGCCACACTTTAATTCTTTTTATCTACCAATCAGTCAAACGGGTTTTAAGGGATCTATAACTTTTTTTTTATCTGATATAACTTTTTTTACTTATACAAGATAATTTTATATGATTATAAATAATAATAAAAACTTTGGTTCATTAAACAACCTGAGTTACCAATACACTTTTCAAAACTAGGCATGGCAGTGGGACCCGAACCCGTGGATACCCGCCCGAATCCGCCCCGATTTTAACGGAGAAAAACCGAGTTTTTCGGGTTCGGGTTCGGGTTTTCCCCAATAGCCAAAAGCGGGGGCGGGGGCGGGTATGGGATTACTGCCCCCTGCCCCCGCCCCCGCCCCGTTATAAATAATATTAAAAAAATAAAAAAAAAATTATTTTCTAATTTTTTTAAATTGAATTTATTGATTTTATTTTGTAATTTTTAAATTATGA
>CM023960.1:1366314-1407002 GCA_013407115.1 Glycine latifolia
GGAAACCAGCCAAAAGACCCCAGAATATAATCTCAACTATTACAAAGACCAGTATACCCCACCTTTTGGAATGAAATATGATCTGCATTAAAGCTTCACTGGCGTCAACCTGCATATTAAATTACCAAATAACCAAATTAACTAATAAAGTATGAGAAGGTCTATGCAGTGACATCAATGTCTCCGTCCACCAAAAAATGCAGTTGTGACAAATTTAGGAATGCTTATGTTAGTATTTAGGAATAGCAGTTTAATTCTAATTCCAAAGAGAAGTTTATAAAAATCTAGGATGGGGAATGTTAACTCCTATTGGAGAAAAATTAATCTTCGAAAGAAAAACAAGTTCAAGCTTAAATAACTTATTATGAAAGAGGAGATATTCAAAGAATCATTGGGAAACAAACATCACCAAATTATTTTCAGGAGAGTGCCAATAGAAACCCTGGATAACTGCTGGGAAAATGTCACAAGCTGCCAATGCCTATACAACAAGAGCATTCATTCCATCCATTGCAGTAAAATTGTAGGCTTTCTGAGATGTTCTATGTCAACCTGCAAGAAAATATGTTTTGAAACCTTTGCCAGTGATTACAGTTATCTAATTCACTTGAACAATTACAAATAGCATCAAGCAATACAAGTCAAGCTAACCTATATGTTAGAAATCATGTAATTGTAGTAATCATAGTAATAATGTACATAGGGCAGATTATATATTATGTAATTATTTTGATTAGAGTAACCGTATATTCTTGTAATTAATTGTAATTCCCCTTGCATTTATGACTCCTAATATAAATATATGCTTCAGTGTCTAATTCAGACCAAAATTCATCCATATGCTCTCTTATTTTCCTCCCTAATATCATTGCCAAAACCTCACAAATATCATTGCCCCAAGACAATATCAAGGCACTATGGCTAAATATTTGGCAGAGGAAAGGCAGGCATTTGATTCCACTACCTCTGTTATACACACTGGTAATTCCTTTGTTGGCATCTCTCACCCTACATCTCTTTGGGAAAGGGGAACGTATAGGCAAGTGACTCACTATTCACTAATATGTTTTTATTAGGACCGTTAGATGACAAAAGAATCAATGATTGACGATGAGTGTAACACTTTAGAATTACACTGGTGTAATTTGATTCCTCTCGTGCATGTGTGTGTGTGTGTATAAGAGCTGGCTATGACTTGATATTTACAAAATGATATTCAAGTTGTATTACAAACAAACAATGTAGTAAAGCACAGAGCTATAAAAATAATTATTATTAATCACAATTAGTGGCAACATTGTAATAGATATAATCTTATATGTTCTATTTGGACTTTCAAACTCGAGGCCAAGCTTAAGTAGTGTAGATTTGGAGTTTGGAATTGCCAAGAGAAGTTGCAGCCTGGACTCTCACTACTATTTTCTTTCTCTTTATTATTTTTGCTGTATTGCGTGGGTTAACAAGTGGGCTCAACAATGGGTGGGTGGGTGGCTGCCTTATAGGCACATACTCCCCCCCAAACCAAAAAATGAGTGCTGTATGGGGTGATCCCAAACTATGGCTCTCCAAACACATAGTTGTCCATTGGGACTAGGTGATTAACCACATTTTGCTCATCACGGGAATATTCATCTGCCTATTATCTCTTTTTTTAACAAGGATATAGATTATTTCCACTTAAACACAGGGATGAACTTACAATGTAATAGATAGAAGTCAAGACTAAGCCTGATGCCCCTGCAGAGATACACATGTAGCTAAATGTGTACAGTTCTTTTGATAAAGGCATTCCTGAAAAACTAAACAGTTGTTAGAGAATAGAACCTATTTATCTTAAGAAATTTAAAATTAGATAGTACCTAAAATCTCCAGAATATATCCTACAAGCAAGAGAGAGAAGGAAAACACAGACCAAAGAAGTACCCTCTGCTTGTAGCCCTGAATAGACAAGAAAGGAGTTGAATCATAAAAAATATGCATATCCTAGGGACAAATTTTAAATCTTCCACCTAAGGCACTAGGATTGGATTCTTGTACATCAAAAAGGAATCATAATCCAGACCTCCAAATGTACAATTATGTGCCTATATTGCAATCCCATGAAACAATTAATCGCAGCCATCAGTGAACTGGAAGATTTCAGAAAATCAATTGGCAAACATTGTATCAATAAAATTTTAAAAATACACATACATGAGAGAACAGTGAAAATACATCAACATAACATAAACCAAGCACTTTGCAAAACTCAATAAAATAAAATATCTAGATTATTGGTGACTCAATAAAATGTAACCATAGTTTTCGATGCCACTACAATAACCAATAAAAGAAAGGATAAAAGGAGGGATCAGGGAATGGTTTTCGACCTTAAAATACCCTCTGGGTCAAATGGCGCAAGGCACCATCCAGGTGAACCTGGAGGCAAGGGTCCATAGTCAGGAGAATTGACAATACACTCCTGAAAATGAAAAAAAAAAGGTCAAGAATAAGATCATCTAATAGATAAAAAAAAATGAAATTTGAGGTGGCAATAGATTCAATACAGGAGTTATCCGAGAGGGCAAATAACCTTTGTTCTTATGTACACAGGACGCTGGTACATATGATCTTCACCAAGAATTAATCTATCAATAAATCCCACAACATTACAAGGAGGTTCAAGACTGCCCCTCACTTCACAATGAACCTGGCAAATAAAAATGGTATGTTGAGTTTATTCCCCATGATAAAGAAAATACCAAACAATAAAACGTTTTTTCCCAACTAAGTAGGGAGAGTCATAAAAATAAAAATGACACGTAATTTAAAAAATCATAATAATAATCAAGAAAACTAAGCCATCATAATGCACGAATAATGAAATGTCAATCATCATAATGTGACACAACATACATATGTAATATTTGTCTATGAATATTACTCTCTAGATTATTATTTTCTCAGTCCATTAAGTACACTTAATCATTTTTACATAGCAATAGCATGATGCATGGATGCTAGTCTGAGAGGGTTTCATCATTTTATGACATGCAAACCTAAAGTTCCATTTTAAAAAGTGAAGAGCCATGGATTAGTCAAAGAGATGCTTTGTGATATTGGGAAGTACAAAACTGAAGCTCACATGCGATCCAACACTACAGAACTACTTGATAGTTTAAGCAAATTTTCAAGGTAGTTGTTAGGTCAATACTTCAGTAGCTCAAACTTCTAATGGAATTTTAGAATCTAGGATGTGATATAGACTTAATAGTAATTGGATTTGCAGTGATAAGAGCCTAAGAGGTTTTGCCTTGCATCTAGTTTAGCTCTATGTAATTATAAATGCTGTAAGTTCACAACAATTTTCCTATTGATTAACCAAGCAAGTTATTTAACAAACAGAAGGGGAGACTAAATATGAATTCTATTTCTAAACAAGTACAAAAAAATAGTAAGCACTCTGATAATGATCAAGATAGAGTTCAATCAATACCTCTACTATTATAAGAGAGTTTCTTCTTCAACAAAATAAAAGGGGGGGAGGGGGGGTTATTAATTATATAGTTGACAGCTGCCACAAAGGAAGGATTGACTATCAGCAATAAGAACCCAAATTACATGTTGACTCTATCTTCTCTAGGGAATAAATCAAAAGTAAAGAAAGCAATCAGATCTCACAACTCACGAGGATTAGCAAGGATAGAGCCCAATCAAAACCCCTACTATATTATGAGAGTTGCTTTTTCAACAGAAATGGGGGGGAGGGGGGTTACAAATTATATATTTTTACACAGATTCCACAAAGATATCAGCAATAAGAAACCAAATTACATGTTGACTTCATCTACTGTACGCAATGAGTCATAATATGTGCACAAGAAATTATAAATCAAAACTTCAGTAAAAAAAAATCATGATATGTCTTTAAGCATTCAATAAAACAGAGTGATAAAACCCTCACATTTTGAATAATTGATAGATGACTGGAGTCACTGGGCCAAAGCAAATTATAATATTTGAATTTCCAATTCGGAACATAAAGACCGTAGAGCAAGCAAAGGTACACTGAGCAAAGTAAGATAGAAAACATCCCGCAGAATGAAACAAGCTGTTAGCACCAAAGAATAATATCATAAGGCAAGCAAAAGCAGTGCCCACAGAGGTTCATTTTGACACTTCGATGCAGAGAGCAAGTATCTTGGATCAATTAAAGTAACCTGGATTATTTTTATTTATTTATTTTTGCAAACATAGTAGCTTGAAAAGTTTATAAAAGATATTTTCAGGCTTTTGTTTATTATAAAGGGTAAGCAATTAACCCTAACAAAATGAAGGGAAATTTCTAATGATTCACAACTAGTCACATGAATGATGAACCTTTTGTAACAAAGTTCAGTTGCAAGTTGCAACATTAGTTTATATTGAATTGTAAGGTTCTAGTGATGATGGCTTTCACATTTTCATCTCGAGATTAAAATCCAATCAACAAAAGTTGAAACCAATTCAGAATACACAAAAAAAGAAAAATACATATCTTAATTAAGTTTTCATCTTAAGATCCAGCATAGTGAACCATATATCAAAGAGATCCATGACACATGACAAAAACTTCCATTGCATATGAGAATGCCAGAATAAAAAACTTAAGGTCATTATAGAACCCAAAGGAATATGCATCATTTCATGATTCAGGTCACAGAATCTGCATTGATATGTAGTGAGTATTAGCACAAAATAACTCATGTACTATACAAACTAATATAAGAAAATGACAAAGAAACATGTCATCATTATATTGACATTCAACATAGAAATTGAAACTTTTAATTGCCATGCTCAGTCCCTCGAAAGAACTAAACACAAGAAAAGTAAACTCACCACTGAATGGAGTATTTCCTCACAAAACCTGCATGTGAGGTAACCAAAATATTATGGTTCAATGGCCAAATCTCTGATATTGAGGCAAAGAAATATCCAACAGATATCCTCTGCACAGCATAAAGGAAATTATGTATCAAACTATAAACACATTTATAAAACTAAAGCAAACGTTAATTGGTTATTTTCTTAATTGACATTTTTTCTTGGTAGAAATAACTATGCCCTATCACACTACAACCAATTTCAATGACTAAATGAATCTTGGTAAATTATTAAAAATAATGCTTTTTTAATAAATAATTTGAAATTTGGGTCTGTTTGGAAAATATTTTGAAATTTGGGACAGTCAAATATGCCCAAATTGGGCTTGACCACTTCTGTTGCTAATTCGATCACTAAATGTTTGCGACCAGAATATTCCGTCGCAAAAAGTGTTGGCGACTGAAATAGAGACCGAAATTAACGTATGACTTTAAAATCAATTTTTTAATTTACAGTATAATTTTTTGAAATTAATGTTGCAACCACAATATTATGATTTTTTAATTTTTTTAAACTGAAATCGTTTAAAAATTTATAGTATAATTTTGGTCAATAGATATAAAAAAAACATTACCTAATTTGGATTGTTTGACAAAAAAAGAATGTGTATAAAATAATATATATATATATATATATAATTACGAACATTTTTGTAAGTTTATTTTAAAAAAAAACTCTCATTTCTCATTTTCTATTCATATGTAGAGGAAACTTAAAACTATGGTAGTCCTACTTACGGAACCTATTATCTCCTTTGTCTAATCTAAACCTTAATATATAAATCTAGTTCTTAAATAGATAGGAGAAAAATGGAGAATGTGAAAGAGATCAAAATCTCATCCCTTTAATTCTTAACTTTTGTTTTCTTTTTAGGATTTAATTTTCTTTGTCTCTCTTACTTTTGCTTTGACTAACCAAACTACAAATTAAGGTGGAGCTTCATTTAAGTATTTTTTTATATTTTCATTTCCAAAGAAAATAAAAAATAAGAGAAAAAATTATTTACTTAAAATTTAGAAAACATTTTTTCTAAAAATATTTTTAAAAAGAGGTCCAAAACTGAAAACAACAAATCATGTTTTTCAGCCTTTTTAAAAAAAATGAAAATACAATGGCACCTTAAAATATTTTCTTTTCAATACATATTTTATAAATCTAAAAATTTTAAAAATAAAAACAGAAAATAAACCCTTAAACTATCACCTCACCCAATGTCTCGTGAATGCTATAAATATTAGAGTTCGTTGCACCAGCCGGTTTTATGGTTTCTATCATGAAAACAGCACCAAGCTTTAGGCCCACCTGAATGTTCCAATAAATTATTTTTCATGGAGGCTGGTCGAAGATCAACAAAATTCTGGGAAGAAAATCTAGCAACAGCATTAAACAAATAAGGATTTAGCTACTCTAAAATTGTACTGTAAAGTAAAAAAAAAAAAAAAAAAATTTATTACTAATTTTAAGGAAAGCATTTTATAATTATAATTTACTTTAAATTAGTAGTAAATAAATGTTCACCTTTTCTCTTTACTCATTGTCATTTTAAAGAATTTAAATCTAACAAATAAAATACCCCCTATGCTCCTTAATAAAATTTCTATTTATTGATAAAAGAAATAAATAAAAGACCAAAGAAAAACAAAAAAGTTGTAGTCATCTTAATGTGGGACAAAACTTTCATACATTATCATGATACTATTGTTGGTTTGATTTGCAAACAAAATTGGTAATACATTTTAAATTGGTTTGTAATGCATGCATAAATTTCAAGTTTATAAACTTCAAACGGTCATAACTTTTGATAGAAATGTTTGATGGAGGCATACAATACATCAAAGCGCTCGAAATTCAGAGAAGTAATTAAAAAATAAAAAATAATATTAAATTAACTAATTAAAAAATTAAAAAAGTAGACAAAAAGAAAATTTTTGGATGATTGAATCCTAAATCCTAATTTTGAGGCACTTAGAGACATTTTTTGGAAAAAAAATAGTTGACCAAATCCCCTTTGAAATTTGCTTGGGCCTTCGTCTCTCACTTTCGAGCGTTTTGACACAAATCACACCTCAATCGGACATTCTTATCAAAAGTTATGACCTTTCGAAGTTTATATATACTGTGTCTCAAAATGACACGTGTCACAACTAGGTGAAACACGCCTAAATTGGACGTGTTTAAATACGCCCAAATTAGACGTATTTGACTATCCCAGATTTCAAAATATTTTCAAACAACCCCAAATTTCAAATTATTTATTAAAAAAACATTATTTTTAATAATTTGCCAATGAATCTTCTACTTATCACAAATATGTAACCATCCTTAAGTTAAAACATTACTGAGAAAACTTTATATTCACTTCCCCATTACAGTACACCAAGCATTGACAGCACAACAGTCAAGAAGTGGCGTTGTAACAATGTTAAGTGCAAAATACTTAGTAACCATAGATCAAACAGATAAGTTATTTAAGAAAACATCAATGAAACCGGTAATTGTCAGTGGCATGAAGAAATCATAACGAAAATAACATGTACAACAATAAAACCAGACCTATTCAATTAGCAATAACCAAAAGAGAAAAAGCCCAATAAGTACGCAAGGGTTAACAACTTTACTGGTTCCAGCTACCTGAAGTACACCAAGCCAGCGTATCTTGCTCAAATCAACTCCATATGTTAATTTGCTGCGCCCATGGAAATACCCGCCTATGAATAAGTTTCAGACAGAAACATTAAAGCAATGACTATCAGTTGCATAACTTACACACACATATAGCTACAAAACAAGGATTTAATTACTTACACACACACACACATACATGACAATTTTGCCTGACATATTTTAGCTGGTTGAGAAGGTAATGAAATGGAAGAAAAGTAGGTGAACATACCTTGAAGTAACAACCCCAAAAGGAAAAGCTTAAGTATCCTCAATATGACCTTTTTTGTGGCATTGGGTTTGCTAGACACTTTCTGAAACATCATCCAAGAATTAGAACATTGTTCAAAATTTCAGTTCTTTCGTTATTTGCACGTCTGTATATAAGAAAGCCACTAATATATATTATAAAACAGTGTCTAGAGTCCAAAACACCACTCCTTGAGTGATCTACACAATTGCAGCACAGGGCAGTATCCTTGAAAATAAAATATAAAAAAAAAGGCAGGAATGACTTTGGACGATTTCATACCTTGAATACCAGACCGATCGAAACGCCAACCACAAAGAAAAAGCGGCATTACAAAATCGCTAGTGTCACCCCAAACCATGGAGAATGATTCAAGGACGGGAATGCCCTTCCCACGTTGTCATGTAATATCATTAACTGCATCAAAAAATTTAAGTGATTCGTTTCATTTTTAATGCAAGCCAAGGAGGAGCAACTAGATTCCAGTTATGGTGAAGTAACTGAACTTAGCAAAATCACAAGATGGATACAAGTAACTAGGTAACTAACAGGTAGTGAAATTAAAAAGAATATTAAAACAACAGTCTTATATTAGCTAATTTGCTTCCCCTTGTTTTTATCGATGGTAAGAAGCGCCTTCAATGAGTAGGACTTTGGAAGTACTAACTACTAACAAACATGAAGAAGGAAATGAAAATAGTGGGGACGAACCGCAACAGTTAGACCGCGGAAGACATCGAGAGATTGAGATAGTGTCTTCATTTTGATGAACGATGAGAATTCAGGAATCTAAAGCATGGCCGATAAGACCTCTTCTTTCTTCTTCTGCAACACCATCTACCTCACACGACATTTTTCTTCCTACAATTTCGTCTCCGATGAGGCTATTTTAGTATTTTCATCTCCGTTATTTGGGCCCGTATCATAGTAAATTAAACATACGTTAATATTATTATTTCAATTTCACATTTTTTAGAATTTTGAGTTTATGTGTTTTCCATTTGCACCTTGAGATACTTTTTTTTCTCTCAATTTCTTTCTATTCAGACTAATATCATAGTGGCTTCTAATTTTAGGAGCTAAAGTGATTGTTTGCTCATTTTATTTTCTCGTCAATTTGAATTAAGCATGTGGAAATAAATTTTTAAAAAATAAATCATTTAAAATAGTTGTTAATCCAAACTGATTTATTATTTGGATTTAGATAAAGTGTTCTATTTCTTCCAACATGTTTAGAATATCTCAATAGTTGTAATTTAAGTAACTTATTTTGAGTTTCATATACAATGTTAATTAACTCTCATAATATTACATCATATTTAAGCAACTTATACACATTTTGCTTCAATAACATAAACTCTTACATGATCCCACCTTTAGATGACCTTTAAATGATAAAAAATATTTTAAAATCTTAAACAATGTTATTTAAGAAATAACAAAACTTAATTTTAAGCCACCAACATGATTTAAATTTCCTCTAATAAAATAAAATAAAAAACTAAACAATGATATCTTAAAATAAACAAGTAGCTGGAAATGCTTTTAATGCATTGAAATAAACTAATCCAATACACTCATCTATTATAAACTAATCAAATTCAAGCCTAGCTTATTTCAGTCTTTCGGTCAAATGAATCTTTAACAAGCTTCATTAATTCGACCATCCTCAATCATAGTTCTTCCTGTCGTTCCATTATTCTTTCTTCCAATTTAGTGTAGCGCAAGATGCCCTGCAGCATCCAAAAGCTTACCCAGTCTTTCTGTAACCATAGTCAAAGTTGCATCATCTTGCAGAACGCAAACCTGACGCATCTCTTCTGGTAGTTTAAGCTAGAAACTTCATTTAATGACAAGTTTGTATGAAAAAATCCTTGTCCTGGAACAGCCACTACCCCTGCTTCTAGTATTAGTTTCTTAACAAATTCTACCTGTTTACAAAAAACACTTATTGCTAGAAACAAACAGTAGAATAATGGACTTATATATTGCAGAAAAATCCCACTTAGATGGAGTTAAGGACTATAACTGTTGAAATAGTTCCTACAGACCTACACTATAGGAGAGTAAAGAGTGCACATAAGGAGCCAATTGTCAGGAAGCTCGGCAAATAAGAAGGAACCCTGAGGTATAAACACTATCTTAAAACCTACTCCACCTAGCAACTTGATGATATAGTCTCTTTTTGATTGATAGTCCTGCATACATTAAAAAATATATATAGCTTTGTTATGACTTCTTTTTATTCTTTGGGGAGGTGAGTGAATATTGCCATCAAAGTTCTACTTCTTCTAGTTGTATAGAACAACCACTAGTACCATATCTCCTCAAATGTACTTTTGACACTTACTCTTCTGAGTGATTCAAAGTATTCAGGGGGACTTCTCAAAGCAGTCAATGCAGCTTCCTGAAAAGGTGCCGGAGCAGAATCTGTAACTCTTCCGTGAATATTTCTGATAGTAGACGCAAGAAAAGCTGGTGCAATGGCCCATCCAACCCTCCAACCTGATGATACATGACAGACCAACAGTGAGTTAAAGGCATTCTTTATAGCAATGATGAGAAAGCTAAAAAAACTTCCAGTGTAGTTTGGTTCATGCAGCTTTGACCTGTTACCTGTGACGCTGAATGATTTTGACAAAGAAGACATTATAACAGTCCGCTCTTGCATTCCAGGAAATGAGGCCAGGGATATATGTTTTAGGTTGTCATACATTATATGCTCATATACCTACATTAAGAATCAAAAGAAGGCAAAACATTACACTATCTAAATACCATACAAATATTCTAGTAGTAATTTTTCTTCTTGTTAGGCAAATTCATGCAGAGAAGTAAAATAATCCCAATTAAAAAGCAAATAAACCGTGATAACTTTTTGTAAAGGAAAAGTCAATTAATAGCAAATAAAAAAGAAAAAAATGTCATGAGATAGTTAGCTGTTAGCATGTGTAAGTTGTAGCCCCCTAAAACCACATTTACGTGCTATAGGCTATAGCCTCTAGGACATATTTCCTTTAATTACACTGAATAGCAGTGGCAGAAGATTCATATGGACCATGTATATGTATATCTAACTATTTTAATTCATCCCTCAAATGTCATGTTTAAATCCTGAAATTGAAGTTCAATCAGCACAAAGTAAAGGAGTATCATACTTCATCTGTTATAGCCAGGCAATTCCGGCTGCAGCATTCTCCAGCAATAATCTCAAGTTCCTCTTTTGTGAAAACCTTTCCAGTAGGATTGTGAGGACTGTTTAAACTTCATGTCAGCATTTTGCAGTGCATATCATGAGACTAAACAATTTTTTCAAACATTGTGATGCATAACAAAACACTTGTTGTAACTTGTAAGTTGTAAGGGATTGTTCTTATATAATAACACGGTTGCTGAAAGCATACAAAACAAAATGATGAAAGAAAATAAAAGCATCTCCTCAATGCTTTACCCTTTTTGATAGTGGCCTATGAAAGAAAATCTGAACCACAGAAAAATGAAACACAAACAAAACACACCATACTTCTTCAAGGATTCCAATGCCTCACAAAATTTGGGCATATCAGAGGCTAATCCTTGGGAGTTCTTGACAATCATCAAAATACACAAAAAAAGATAACTTGAATCATTAATTACATTCAAAATTTCAAATGATTACAAGATTAAACCATAAACTCATAGCACCAGCATTTCTTATTCACATTTTTTATTTTATAAAAATATCCACTCAACCGCTATTCTATTGAAGGATATTAAGAGGACTAGTCTGGGGCTTCCCAAGATGAGGATGAAATCTATCTAAATTCTAAAGTGGAAGGAATTATGAATTTGTGCAATTTCTAACCTGTTCAGCACTATGGCTTTAGTTCTCTCAGTAAATGATCTGAGTAATTTGCTTGGATCCAGAAAATTAGTATAATGTAATACTACTACCATCAATAACAACACATCCAGATAAACAAACATGCGGGACCATCAGAAGAATTGCCAAAACACCACATAGAAAGCTGCACTATGAATCATTGTTCATAAATCATAAGTAACACATGATGCAGACTTAAACAACGTTGAAGATAGCAAGCTTACGGGGACTCCCCCGGCCATGGCAACACATCCTTCATACGTTTCAAAGGAAGGGTCAAAAAGTATGACTTCGTCACCCGGATCAATTGCTGTTTGAAGCACAACATAATGAAAATTAACGAAATACTATGTAATGTAACTAACTCATAACCATAAAACTCGTAAACTAACAAGATTACAAGTATAACAACAGAAGAGAACATACTTGCAAAGATTGCAGCTACGAATGCCTCGCTTTGACCGCAGCAAATAGCTACGTCAGTAACAGGGTCGATGTCTAAACCATGCATTTGCTTCACCATCTTGGCCAAGAGATCACACACACCTTGCACGTGCCTCGAATGAATTACAAAGAGTAGTTTCCATCAATAGTTGAAAAAATGAAGATATATATATATTATGTTATGGAACTAGTTGTAGTAGTTATGTTGTGATTGTTGTGTGAAGATTGAAGAAAGCTACCTGTACTGGTTGAAGTCGGAATTGATGGCAGAAACGGCGGCGTTTTTGAGGTGGGGAGGGGCGGGGAAGTCGGGGAAGCCCTCGGCGAGGTTGATGGCGTTGCATCTCTGAGCGAGCAGGGACAGTTCTTGAATGGAAGACGATGTAATCTTCTTTGCTGCACACGACAACTTTCCTTCCATTATTATATTTTCTCTGTCTCTCTTATTTCATCTCAGCCATGCCTTATCTTTAGCTGTCTAGAGATGGTTGCATTCATCATTTGGCACAAGTAGTTAATGGACAGAAATTAAGATTAATTCTTCAGTAATATTTGAACTTAATTATTGGTGAAAATAATTTTTAATTAAATTTTATTTATCTTATCAAATTTAAATTAATTAGATTCTTTTTCTCTTATGAACAGAAAGATAAAGAAAAAGAAAAAAAGAGATGGTTGCATTGCTAGGCCCTCCACCCGCTTTTAAAACGTTCCCATTACTCAATTCAAAATAAACATTCTGATGGGATGGGAAGAAGAACCATAAAATAAAGAAGAAAAATTGGAAAAGGAATTTAGACACTTGGAAAAAGAAAGAGACACAAGACATATATGATGGGTGAAATAATTTGATAAGAAAAAATAGCAAAGAGAAATAGTGTCATTTTTTTATATAAAAACTTGAATATCATAGTATCAACTATCAAGTATGCGATTCTTAGTAGAGCACTTTAATAAATGAAAGGGTCACAAATGTTTGGGAGCTTATTTATTTTAAATTTAAATAAACATAAATAAAAGCAAAAGAAATATGATAATTTTTATTTATTTAATTCAATGAGTGGAAAAGATAATAAAAAATAGATAAATTATACAAAAGATCTTTTTATAATAACAATAATTTTAATTTTAATTTTTAAATAATATAATACTTTTAATTAAAAGATTTTAGTTTTATGTTACATTAAAATTAGTAGTATTTAACATTTAAAAAGTAGCATTATAAGATTAAAACAAAACAAAAATATCTCTTAAATTTCTCTATTTTGGAGGGGAAATATTGTGACATCCCACAAATTTTTCTTTTTTACTCTATAATATCACCTAATAAGAAAAAATATTCATTAAATTTTTTGAATTTTCATTCTTTTTTCACGTTCCTCCCTTCAATCACACAAATCGAAAAAATTCTCATATCATATTTGCAATCATGTTATAATTTTTAAAATTACTTTCTATTTTTTAAAACAATTCATAAAACTAGAGTTGAAATAATTTCTGCCGTTACAAAATTGAATTTTATTTCCAATTGCATTATTCAAACAGGTCCTAGAAAAAATTAATATGGAGTTACAAGCTAAAGCCTATATAAGACTTTAAAATTTAAATAGTAGTACTGTGTAAAACAAGCTAACTTCAGTTCATGGGCTAAAAAACCCAGAATCTCCTAAATCGGCCTATTTCTGTTGAGCCCAATGCTTGACACTTTTGTTCACGAATCTGAAGTTTGCAGTCTCAAATAGAATGGCAACCAAATGCTTATTCTCGAGAGATCGAGATTTTTAAAAAAAACTAGCATATATTTACAAAAAATTATATATAGTATATGATAAAAATTGACATTCATGGAAATCACCCTCATCCAATTTCTATCGTGAGCATTTATTTATAATCCTTTGTTTGACCAACTTCTTTAGAATCCTTTATGAGTAGGCTGATATTGGTGAGTATTTATAATTTTAAAATTTGAAAAAATAAAAATACTTGAATATCATATACCATAAATTTTTCAACAAATTAAAACACTTAAAAAATTAAAAGAAAACTTAAAATTCCCTTACAAAATTAAAAGAAAACTTAAAATATATACCCTTACAAAAAGATAGTAACGTATATGTATTAGCGCTTAGGGACTTAGGATACTTTTACGTAGACAACAATACAACAATACAAAAACTAGCTTATCTTATCTCAAAAAAAAAAAAATACTAGCTTATCTTTGGTATAAAAAAATTAGCTTATCTATTCGTGTAGTATGTATTACTAAATTATATAATGTCATGTTAACTTTTTATATGTGTAATTCAATAATTTATCACGTTGTCTAAATTTGAAACCTCTAATAGCATATTTTCGTCAATTCTTCTTCCTCGATATATTTTTATTGACACATTTCCCCTTCTTCAAAGTTAAATGCTCATTCATAGGATGATACAAATAATATTGTTATACTCAATTACATACGTACACACCTAGCTAACCAGCAAAGAGTCGCTGCAATAATTTTGGACACGTTTTTCTTTTAGGAGTCTATTCCATTAGAATTTTAGAAAGCTTTTTTTTAAGTATAAAAAAATCTTTGTATTTTAAAAGATTTTGTGAGAATATAATGATTTTTAATTTTTTTTTAAAGATTTTTATGATTTAGATTTTGTAGTTTAAATTTTAATAAATTTATAAAACATGAATTCATAAAATTTGAAAGAATTTTATAAATTTACTAGATTTTAAAGAACTCCAATTTTTTTTAGAAAACATTCAATTTATAAAAGTCTAAGAAAATATTTGAAAATCTAAAAAATTTTCTTTCACTCAAAAACCCGACAAACCTTCAATAATATTTTTAATTTTTCATAAAAATAAATAAGTTAATCACATGATCTTTTTTTTTATCTTATTCAATTCAACTTTTAAACGTAATAAATCCTATTCAATTGACAATTAAGACTAGCAAATTAGATTTTTGTTATTGTAAGTTTTTTTTCCACAACAAATATTTTTTTAAATGGCAAAGCAAAATATAGTAGTTATAGGATCATAAGTCATGAGGAAAGACATGCTCTAAAATGGATGCACCATAAGAAATAGAAGTTTCATGTTTAGTTCCAACTTTATACAATAATCACTTTCATGAATAAGTTCTAATAGATGATTTGGGCTTCAGATAATTTAGTCTATCATTACTAAAAATGATATTGTTCCTCATTAATTAAATCCCTCAACACGTTGTATGTCATAAAATGTTTCTAAATTTGAGGACATTTTTAGTGTTGAAACAATTTTTTATTTGAGTATATAGCTAAAATTAATTATATTTATATTGATAATAAAAAGTTGAATAAGTCACATGAAGTATCATAAATAACCACATATACAAAAGGACAGGGTTGTTATAAATCAATTAGAGGAGAAATAGTTTGAAAATGCCAATGGTAAATTAACATGCTATTGAAAATTATTAAAGTAGTGAAGATTATGAAGTGTTGTACATAAATAACTATATATATTGTCTTAAAGAAAGAGAGAAAGATTATGAGTAATAAGAAAAAAATCCAAAAAAGTTTGAAGATTTTTTTAGGATTGTTTAATATTTTTTATTGAAAAAGCATATAAATTTTATTAAAATCCCTTATTAAAAATAAATTCATCTAAATATTTATATCTTTTAATAGTAGAGGACTTTTTTAAGATATAATTTTTTTTAATTGAATAGCATTAAAAAAACTCTAATAATCTTAACTAAATACTACAAGAATTATTTTTGTCATTTACAAATTTTGATTGAACATCACAAAATTATTTTTTTAATTTTATTTAAATCCTTCAAAATCATAATTCAATTCACTCCTTAGTTTTCTTTTGATTCTCTAGAATTGCACTTGCACACGTCATCAAGAATGCGATACATATGCATGCAGCCAATAAAACTATCTACAATTATCATATCTTACAAAGTCTCTCTCTGTCTCTCTCTCTCTCTCTACCTTCCGTGTTTGTCCATCTTTTGCCATAGATTACCGACCGGAAACAAATAGTTAAACTATTTGCTTAATTTTAACTGTGTTATGAAACTATTACATGATCATGAGACGATATCCTAGAAGATAAAACACCGACAAATGATGCGGCCAGCAATTCACAACTACACTACACAAGCATCTATCTCTCGCTCTCCCTCATAACCAAAGGCCTTCATCAATTCTCTTGTTCTTTTCTTTCTCGTTCAACAAACCACTTCCGATTCAAAAACATGCCTCGTAATTTTTCTCTTGTGTTCACCTTGTCCTCCATTGTTTTTCTCGCAACAACAGTTCTACCCTCCACTGTTTCATCCACCTCAACACTGGAAAAACACCAAGTTCCACGCATAATGTGCGACGAGTGCAAGCTTCCACCTCCACCTCCTCCTCCAAAACCAATAGAGTGTCCACCGCCACCGTCACCTCCACCGCCGATACCACCATCGCCTCCACCACCATTGCCGCCATCACCTCCACCTCCGGTTATTAAATGTCCTCCGCCGCCAAAACCACTACCACCGCCACCACCACCACCCGTGGTTGTTGAATGTCCACCGCCGCCAAAACCACCGTGCGGAGACGGAGGTGCTGACTGCTTGCTGCCCACTTTTCCGGAGACACCAGTCGGACCCCAATACCTACTACCGCCACCGCGCCTTCCGTCGCAAGGAACGCTAGATCTTGACAACATTATCAACGGTGCAAACATGATTAATCCACTGCAACGCTACTTCTCGTTGCAATCCTTCACTTTTCTTCTCCTTCTTTGCCTTCCCTACTTCTTATTCGTTTGATGAGCAAGTGGAATCAGATATTTGAATGAGAAAAATTAATCAAGAGAGAGAATGAACTAGCTTAGCTCGCGTAGAAACCAAGCATAAGATTAATTGTTGTTTAGCTTCGTGTCCTTGATTAGTGTTGAATTTAACGATCGAATAAATATTATTGGTGCAATTTGTTCACTGATTAATATGTATGCTTTATTCCAGAGTGACGACCTCTTCTTCGTTTCTTATATCTCGCATTTTCTTTTATTAGGATATATCTCACATATATAGATTGAGGATTGGAGCTTTCGATCAATTCATTTGCTTAATTATGTGAGCGACGTAGAGTGTATATTTCTTTTTAGAGTATACGAAGGCTATCGGTACGTATATGCATTAGTCATCTTTGTGTTATTTAAAAGAGTGATTAATAATATAGTCCAACATTCTTTCAAAAAGAAAAAAAAATATAGTCCAACATAGATTCTGTTTTCGTAAAATTTTATATGAGAAAAAAATGAAAAGGTAAAATATAATTAATTAAACTTTCCATAAGTTAAAATCAATTTACATGCTTATGCCCACATGACTTGGAGCATGTTTGGTTTTGGTTTGGGGGATAAGCTGAGCTTCTCATGGGTCTCATCTAGTTTCATCCTCTAACGTGAACAGTACAACAAACACACGAACTTTTGAATTTTGTTAAATCTTTTTTTTTTTACAAATGATAATCAGTGTCCTGGTTAAGAAATTTAAATTAAGTAAAAATGGTTTAATATATATTTCAATATTTTATCACGTTGTATGAAATCTCCAATAGCATTACCCCAATTTATTTTATTTACACGTTTCCCCTTCTTAAGCTAAGCTATGTATCACATGATCAATACAGATAATATTGTACTCAATGATATACAGGCCTAGCTAGTAGCTAGCTAGCAGGAGTCGCTGCACAAATAATTAATTTCTTGTATACAATTTTTGGATACTCGAGAATAGCACGTGATTAAGAATGCGATGTATATGCATGCTGCCAATAAATCTATCTACAAATATCTTACAAAAGCCAATATATATTTGCCTTCTGTTTTGTCCACTTATTAGATATACACTACTACAAAAGTGGTTTTTTAAGACGTTCCTTCTAAGACGGTTCCCAAAAAACCGTCTTAAAATACTAACCGGTGGCAAATTTGTAAATAAAACGATATGTACGAAGACGTTTTATAATAACCGTCTTAGAAGTATAGTGTTCAAAGACGGTTATTATAATACCGTCTTAAATATCAACTATACAAAAACGGTTTTAAAAATACCGTCTTTAAAAACCACCTTTTCAAAAACGGTTTTTGTAAACCGTCTTTAAATTTGCGCTTCATCATTCTCTCTCATCATTCAAAATTTGAATCATTTCGGGTGTGGCGTTTCGCTTCCTTTTCTCTCTCACCATTTCACAGATCCCATATGAAGTCATGACCTGATGCTTCCCTCCTGCATTATGAGGAGCGCCACTCCATCAACCTCATCATGGAGCTCTGCGGCGGCAGCGACCTCTTCGACTGCATCAACGCCAAGGACAACTACTCCGAGCGCGCCGCCGCTGACGGTGGTCAACGATTGCCACACCATGGGAGTGATGCACTAGGATCTCAAGCCGGAGAACTTCCTGTTCCTCAACAAGGACTAGAACTCGCCGCTTAAGGCCACGGACTTCAGTCTCTTTGTCTTCTTCTTCAAGCCTGGTTAGTTCTGTTTCTTTAAATTCACCTTGTTACTGTCTGATGTGTGTTGTCTCGGTTCTCAACGAACCATTTTCAGAACAGGCGATGTGTTTAAGGATCTTGTCGGGTGTGCGTACTATGTTTTTGTCCTTTGTATGAAGAAAAGGAACAGGGTATGTTTGATGCTATTCTTCGTGGCCATATTGATTTCGCATAAGATCCTTGGCCTTCCATATCGAGTAGTGCCAAAGATCTGGTCAAGAAGATGTTGCGAGCTGACCCCAAACAAAAACTCTCAGCAGTTGAAGTTCTTTGTAAGTTTAACTCTTCTTGTAGTTTCAATTTTTTAATCCAGAATGAAACAATTTAGGGCAATGAACAAGCTAAAGAAAGTTGCTCTGAAGGTAAATAATCTTTTATCATCATTTTTGTTGTATTGATTAATATTTTAATAATCAAGCTTTTAGTATAATATATAAAGTTACCATTATGTCAAAAGCCTCAAGGATTGAAAATGGTATACGTCAATCAAAATGCCAAATTAGAAAATAAATAGGGAGAGGAATTCATAAATGAATTAGATCAAAGGATTATATATGAAAGTTCTTTTATTTTCTTACAGGTTATTGCTGAAAACCTTTCTGAAGAAGAAATCATTGGCTTGAAGGAAATGCTTAAATCCATGGACACAGATAACACTGGAACAATCACTTTTGAAGAGTTGAAAGCTGGTCTGCCAAAACTGGGTACTAAGGTTTCTGTGTCTGAAGTAATGCAGTTGATGGAAGCCGTAAGAATTTTGTTTGATTATACCTTAGCATTTTTAGTACTTTTGTATTAACTACTCCCCTGCAATACTTTATTCATTTGGTAACTTTTAAAAATAAAAATATAAAGTTGAACACTGCCTTAAGATGACAATTAGTCCTTGAATATGCTCTGCATTTACAGAAAACCTTTACTGTCCAGTGAAATTTTAATGATCATATTATTGAAATAACAATGGTGGGAAAATAGTTGGATTATATCTTTTGAGCTGCTTACTAATAAGTTTACCATTTCTGTTAATTTTAATGATGGTTTTTATTCACCCTACCTTGTCTTCCATATTAACTACTTTGGAGCTGACCAACCCACCTTCACCTCAACTTCTCTAAAGGTGATTCATTCGTTACAAACTATGTGTATTTCTTGATCCTTGTTTAAATACCTAACTATATATAAGTTTGATTTTTCAGGTGGAAGTCAGATCATTGCTTTTATCAGCTAATTTGCCTTGGCCATGAGGTGAGCTCCTAGTTAAATAATAACATTTATTATTGGATTTACACCCCCTTCCCCTTCCCCTCATTGTGATTTATATTCATAACTGTGCTGACAAAATTTGGACACATGTCTCGAATACTTCATTACTTTTTCTTTTCTGAAATACCATCTTTTACTAGCCAGAGAGTGATGGTAAGTTCCTACAACTGCTTGTTGGTTTGTTGCAAGTTTGTCTTGACTTGTTTGCTTTTTCTCTCTTTATGTCACTTTTGTGGTTGTTCAATCATGTGTCTAGATAGATATTATCCATGTCCTGGATAAGATAAGCAATGCATAATTTTTCCTTCAATTTTGTTGTATTGATATTATGACTTGGGGTAGCCAAGTCTTCAAGAATATCCACTTTTGCTGTATGTATATTACACTTGTTATTGCTGTATGTATACTAATCATAAAGAAGAGCGCCAATATTATCATTTTGTATACCCCAGTGGATGAATGATGGGGATTTAAATATCAGTCTCCCTCCATATAATAAATATGGTTAATACTAATGCAGGGGTAACAAAATAGACAAATAGATTATACTTATAATGTCAATTTCTCTCACAATTTTTTCTTCTACACTTGCCTCTTACCTGTTTGTCTAAATTCCGAAATGAAAACAATTAAAACGAAGTTGTGGCTTTTTTTTTAAGTGCCTCTGATCTGCAACAGTGCCTAATTAGAATGTAATAACTAATAATTACTGATTCTAGAAGAAACAATTTCCATGACTCGTGAAATTTATAAGAATAAAAAAATCTTTAACAAGTATTGAAGAGAACTTATATATATATATATATATATATATATATATATATATATATATATATATAAGGATGTAAGTCCTATTTGATGTGAGCGTCAATGGTTTTGTGGGGAGCTGCTATGTGATTTTTGAGATTTAAGAATTATAGTATGGAATTTTTTTATTGGTAATGAAAATAGAGTTAAAGAAAGTCATTTTTGAAAAAAAGACTAAGCCAGTTACTTGTAAATTATATTTGAATATAATTTTGTGTAACCTTAACCTCTTTTTATTCCGTCCACATTTAGCTCACTTGTAACTGAGTTCATGGGTGATATGTGTAGGATGATGTTACACTCACCAACCATTGGCTAGTAAATGGGAAACACTACCCACAAACCAGGTTAGAATCAACTAAATTGGTCAATTCCTTACAGCAAAATTGTTATACTTGGTTATAATAATAAAAATTTAATTAGAAATGTTCAAATGTTCAATTTGAAACGGACTAATTCTAGATTGGTGCAAAATCAGGATTGAATCGACGATTAAGTGTAAATTGATACATTTAGAAGGTGCACTCACCAAACCGTTGGTCTTTGGCTCAATGGAGGTTAGAACTTCTAACCACTCTTATCTCATAAATTATTGTAAACTCCAAAATCATTATGATCTCAACTAATCTCCACATAACACATAATTAAATATTTTACTTTTTTATAAATTAAACTTAACACGTGTTACATAAAGATTAATTAAAACCTTGTCAAGGAAAAAACCATAATGTTTGGTTTGGTTGGAAACACATCTTTTTATTTTAAAATTAAGCAACATTATATTACAACAAAAATTATAAATAGCAAGTAATTAAAAAATATATTCATCATTTAAACTTTATTTTGTCCTTTAGTGAAAGTTAATTTAGTTATGGGTCTGGGGCATTTTGTTCAGCCCATTCAGAAAATAAATATTCATAATATGACCAAATTTAAAGATTTCAATTTGATTTATGTTAATTGTTTCAAGATCTGTTTGTTTAAACTTATAAAAGGTAATTTTTGTCTGAAATTAATTTTATAAATTTTATTTGGAATAAAAATTATTTTTTGTTTAATTATAATCATTATCACTATTTAATCCTAAACTAGTGTAATACCCGTGCAAGACTAATTGACTACTTTGTTGATAACTTCTGGTATTTATTCTATTCCATTATTATTCAGTTTCTCCCTAAATTATTTGTTTGCATACTAATGTTGCAGAATACAGAACTGTATCTGGAGTTGCTGGACCATTGCTCATTCTTGACAAAGTTAAGGTAATGATGGTGTGCTGCTTGCTGATATTGTTATTTTTGGGCATTATCTGACTCATCATAGATAATCATAACAATTTGTCTTTAAATTATATCCCCTGCATTCTATGACATGTCATTGCATGATAACTGGCATTGCAATTTTCAGTTCATGTGTATCCATTAGCATTTTTATTTATTGGAGAAGTTTCATTCTTTTTTTGTTATAAATAATTGACAAATTTATTTACACTGGGCCTTATTAATTTTCAACATTTATTATTAGAAAGAAGTATAATTGTTTGCTGCTTGTGAAGAAATACAATTTTTTTAAAAAAGATATTTTAAGACGGGTTTTAAGGAAAGCCGTTTTTGATATAAAACATTCGAAGACGGTTCTATATTTAACCGTCTTAGAAGGCCTGTACAATAAATCAAAGACGGTTGTTATATGAACCCGTCTTAGAAAGCCATCATTCTAAGACGGTTCTGTATGTAACCGTCTTAGCAGGATCGTGCACATAATCAAAGACGTTTGCTACGTGAAACCCGTCTTAGAACTCCGTCATACTAAGACGGTTTCCTGGATACCCGTCTTAGAAGGTTCCCCAAATCTAAGACGGTTATCCAGATAACCGTCTTAGAAAGCGGCCATTCTAAGACGGTTCGTACTCATAACCGTCTTAGATTTGATGAATTTTATTTTTTTTTTAATTTTTTATTCCATCTTTTAAGACGGTTGACAAATAGAACCGACCTAGAATTGAAAAATCTAGGACGGTCTCATGACCGACTTCGAAACTCCGACATTCAAAGACGGTGGATATAAGGACGGGTGCGGAACCGTCTTAGAAGGGCCTCCGGAACCGTCTTAGAAGGCCTTTAATGTAGTAGTGATATAATTGATGAGATGTTTGTTAGTAGAGTTATTAGTTTGTTGTCTATACAAAAGGCCTGATATAATCCATTTGAAATTAATTTCTTATTATTTATACATCCAATTCTTCAATCTTTTAATTTTTCCCCAATTATATTCTTGGGCAGTTTGCAATTAATGGTTTTCGACTTTTCGTGGAGAGGTTTGTGGTTGGTTTCATGGTTGGGTTTAATTTGCGGCAGTTCGCAATGAGGTTTGAGATGGGGTTCAGTTCGTTGCGGTTCTCCGTGTCGATTCGCTTGTGCTCGATGTCATTCCAGTCAAAGAAGGTGAGTGAGGCGCAAAACTCGCTGGTTTTGTTGTTTGCTGAAGATAAACTAGAAGGATTTGTGGGTGGCCGCAAAACCTCGTGAAGGATGGGAAAAGGGTGAGAGAGAAGGGAGATAGGGACAAATTGGGAAAACAAATGGAAAAATAGAAAAGAAAAAACATATATATATCACTTTAACCATAAAAATATGATTTCTCGCAATCGAAAAAAAAAATAAGAATGTTACATAAATAGTCATGTATTTTTAGACATATATTTTTTACACCCACTCTTTGTCTCCATTTGTCTCATCCTATTAAATTATATAACCTATCATATTTATATTTCTCTTTCAAGGTATCTAATAATATAGGATATCCAGTCATCTTATTAGTGAAAAAATTGATAATGTCTTCCACTATAGACCTTTCTATAGATTATCCACTGCAAACAAATAGTTAAAATTAATTAACTTAATTATATTTTTTTACACCAAGAAAAACAGATCTTTTCCAATTTAATGAAATGATACATACATTGAGGCACATCATTGAAAATATGATCATGCTTTCAACTTAATTGTATTTTTAATCCCCTAAATTAGGAGCTCTATTTTTTTTCTCGAAATAAATTATTTACATTATTTAGTTCTTAAGTTTAATTTTTTTAATCCCTTGACTAGAATTTGATTCACTAAAATGTAACTTTCTATTTGAGGGAAGAGATTAAAAAAAATTGAATTTGAGGGATTACAAATGCAAAAAAGAAAAATGGAGGACTAAAAAAACAAAATATCTAATTTAAGAGACAAAAATATAATTAATCAGCATAAATAACCTTTTAATTTAGTTCCTATAAAAAAAAGTGTGTCCAGTGTCCCCATAAGATAGAAGGCTTATTTTAATCTTTTAAAGTTTTTTATTTTAGTTCCTACATAATCAAATAACAAAATTAAATAATAATATGACAATATTATTAGCAATCAATTGACTTAACGTATATGTTTTTAAAGAGTATAATAAAATAGTTAAGCTTAATTTTATTTAATTATAAAGTCGTTGTTATAAACTTGATTAATGTTATTACTTGATAGAAAAAATAAATTAAAAACTTTAAATCTTCAGGAAAAGACTTGGTACGAGAGAAATTTATAGTTTCGGAATGTTTTCTTTTTCTGAACAGAAAATGTTATGTGAAATTTATTCGATGATTATGAGACGATATCGTAGAAGATAAAATAGCAACAAATGGTGCGGCCACGGGCCACCAATACACAAGCATATAATGTATCGGTCTCCCTCGTAACAAGAGCCATTTCCAACTTAAAAAATATGGCTCGTTTTCATCTTATGTGCTCCGTTATTTTGCTCCTATCCTGCACTGTTTCAGTCACCGCCACTCAAACTACCTTAACAGTGGGAAACGTCGACCAAGTTCCACACATAATGTGCGAGGAGTGCAAGCTTCCACCCCCACCCCCAAAAGAGTGTCCTCCGCCGCCGTTACCCCCATCACCTCCTCCGCCGATACCGCTAGCACCTCCGCCGCCGTTACCACCATCACCTCCGCCACCCTTACCGCCACCTATACCGCCATCTCCTCCGCCGCCAAATCTACCACCACCACTGGCTCCACCACCACTGGCTCCACCACCACCATTACCACCATCGCCACCACTGGCTCCACCACCACCATTACCACCACCACCACCACTGGCTCCACCACCACCATTACCACCACCAGGCGAATACCTAGCGCCACCACCGCACGATCCGAACCTGCCAGATCTTGACGATCTCAACGGTGCAAAGATGATTAATCCACTGCTATGCTTTTCAAACACTAATTACTTCTCGTTGCACTCCTTCACTCTTCTGGTCCTTCTTTGCCTCCCCTATTACTTTTTCATGTGATACATGCATATATAAATAATATAATGCATTGTTTCGGTTATTCTTGGCCTCCCACTTAACTGCCAATTAATTGCTATTAAGGTGCTTTATGGACAACCGATACTGTACAAACTTATTCCATAAATTAAAATCAACATGCACGTTAACTTTTATAAACTTTTTCTTTCATCTAACTTTTCCTAAAGATTTTAACTTTTGATTGTAAGTGGTTCTGTAACAACTAACAAACACACAAGCCAGCCTTTTTGAATTTTATTATATACTAGTATTTTATATTTATTTTTTATTATTTGTTTCAAAAACTACCATTGTTCCCCGTTAGTATTTAATTAGTGTGTTTCATACAAATTTCTTTTATACTAACGAGCAGCTCTCTTGTACCAAAGGCAAAACGAAATTGCTTAACAGTGACAAAGAAGTTTTTGGTACAGAAAGGAGTTTTTTTTTTTTACCAAATTTATAAAAAAAAAAAAAAAAGGAAGGAGTTTTACACAGTACGAAGTGTAAATGAATAACCTATTTCCGTCAATTTTTAATTTTTTATTTAATTTTTAACCGATAACAAAGTGTTTCTTATTTAACTTGTAGTAACTTTTTCGTACGGTAATTCTGCAATCATTGCACCTGTATAAGAAATACACAGAATCCAGTTTGTCTGTTTTTTGTTTCGAATAACTGTTTTGTTGGATATGGATTGGAAGCGATAAAACTGGGGGGAAATGAATGGAGCTTGAAATATGAAAGGGACTCGAGAATACGTCGTTTGTGGTATGAGGTAGAAAATTAACCTCATACAGATTTAGGTCCACCGTAAGCCTCTCAATTTTGTTGAATGGACGAGTTTTTGTTGTCCACTTGTTTTGTCCTTATGCTATGATGAGATTATTACAATAAATTTGTGTTTTAGTGTCGATTAATTTTTCTTATACTATGAGCATTATAAGAAATTTGTGTCATCGTGTACACTAAATAAACCTTATATTATGCATCAGCTTTACATCTGCTTGCGTTTTGATGCTTCAAAATCAGAAGTTACGCAGTTGCATCCATCATCCATGTTTTTGCCGACGCTAACTAGCTCAGGGTTGAACTAACTTGGATGTCATGAGAAAAGAAAAAAGAAAAAAAAAGATATACTCCAATGAAAACCAACCTGGTTAGTGGGTTTGTTATGATTTCAGTAAATGGACCGATCATGGAGACGTGAAGAAGAACAACGTTTACAACGAATGGAACAACGTCTCAGGAGTATGGAGAACCCGGTCCATAATGCAGATCACAGACAGTAGGATAGCCATGCAGTTAAGGATCAGACCCCGGTCCCGGATCCTAGCCATCATGCGGTTCCAGCTGATCTAGAGGTACCGTTAAGTCGGTGTGAAGCCGGAAGATCATTTCATATGCATGCTCGAAATGAGAATCCGGCAAACCATAATATTGATAAAGTAACGTGTGCGCAAGTACCAACTCCGCGTCAAATTGCCAATGCCAGGGTACATGAGAGGATACATGAGCCAGGAGTGTATCGAAGGAAGTACAGAAGAGGACAGCACAATAACAGTCCTTTTGTTGATGAGATTGTCAATGCCCAATATATAGAAGATTTTGACGGTTCTTTCTTATCAAAGTATGATGGAAGCCATGACCCACAAGTGCATATCGATGAATTCGACATGCAGATGTGTGTTCGAGGCATCGATGAGCCAATAATATCCTGGATTTTCGTTACGACTTTATCTGGGGCCACTCAGACTTGTTTCCATACATTACCTCCACGGTCCATCCGTAATTTTGAAGATTTTGGACAGAAATTCTTGTTGAACTTTGCAACTAGCAAGAAACAGCCAAAATCTGAATTTGCACTTGGTAGAATACGACAACAACCCGGTGAAACATTACAAAGTTATCTGGACCGATTCAAAGAAGCGGCCTTGCAAGTACAGGGGTTGGAAGAAAATGTACATGTTCATCTTATTTCGGCCGGGTTGAACGGTTTGTCGTGTTTGGAAAAGTTGATATATAAGGACCCAGTAAAATCACTGATGGAATTTACAGCTCGATCAAAAAAATATTTGGAGTTGGAACAGATGGAGATTGCCAATAAATCGGGTAGAGAAAAGGACAGAAGCCCCAGAAGGAAGAGTCCTCCCCCAAAATTCAGAAAACAGCAAGGAATCCCCTATTATAGTAGGAACCCAGATTCTAAATACAGACCAGGAAAATATGAAACAAAGTACGAGAAATACACTCCATTAAATACATCTCGGTCACAAGTGTGGAAAGAAGTAGCCTTGACTGAAATGAGAAAGGTGGATCAACCTCGTCCAATATACAACAAGGCTGGATTAGATCATTCCCGATTTTGTGAGTTTCACAATGGTCCGGGACATACTATGGATCAATGCTGGGATCTCTGGGATGCTATCGAGATGTTTGTTCGAGAGGGCAAGTTAAGACAATACGTGATCTGAACACAAGGCCACAAAAACAAACGTAAACTGGGAGAGACTCAGCCCGGAAAGGAGAAACAAGATAAGAAAAAGCAGAATAATGATGATGAATTCCAGGAACCGGAGTTTGAATGTAATGTTATTTCTGGGGCTTTAGGAGGCAGGGGAGACACGGCTAACCACAGGAAGAAATATTTGAAGGAGGTGCTATCAGTAAGACAATAACCCAGATTCAAAGAAATAACTAACAAACTAAAGCCGCCTATTCTTTACTTTACGGCACAGGACATGCAAGATGTGGTGCCAGGGAATGAAGATGGTTTGGTAATTACCAGAACATTGGTTAATTGCTGAGTCAAAAGAATGTTTATGGATAATGGCAGCTCAGCGGATATCATTTTATGGAGTGCATTTAAAAAAATGAATTTAGACGAAGAAGATTTGAAGCCATGCAAGACAATGTGGATAGGCTTCAACGGGGAGAATACCAGGCTTAAGGGTTCCATTGATCTTCGGTTGACGTTAGGTACCAAGGATGCATTCAAGTCAGAACAGGTTACGTTCGTGGTAGCCGACTTTCCTTCACCATACAATGTCATATTGGGAAGGCCAACTATTCATAAATGGGACATGTTGGTCTCCACTAAGCATCAGAAATTGAAAATGGTAGGAAACAGAGATAAAATAGTAACAATTTGTGGCGACCAGAAAGAATCTCGGCAATGTTATTACAACACGGTTAATGAAAGTGCGGGGAACACATCCTCACCACCCCGGATGTGTCAAAAGGAGCAAGTTGTAAGGAAAGTGGCGGAGTGTCAGCCGGGAAAACTAGTAAATTTGGTGGAACTCGACATGAGGGAAGGTTCTGAGGAATGGAGACTAGAACCAGCAGAAGACCTAGAAGATTTGCACATAGGAGATCAATCGTGGAAGATTACCAAGATTGGAAGGATGATCGATCCCAGCGTCAAAAGCAAACTCATTGAATGCCTTAAAAGAAATCAGGAAGTATTTGCCTGGAAAGTGTCAGATATTCCCAGGATTGATCCAAGATTTTGTTGCCATAAGTTATCAATGTATCCTAGATCAAAGCTGGTATCGCAGAAGAATAGGAAGTTTGGTCCGGAGAGAACACAGGCATTGGCCACACATATTAAAGAGTTATTAGAATTCGGATTCATACGAGAAATTCAGTACACTACGTGGCTATCTAATGTAGTGATTGTCAAAAAATCTAATGGCAAATGAAGGGTATGCACATATTACACCGATTTAAATAAATTTTTGCCCTAAACATGCGTATCCAATGCCTAATATCGACCAACTCGTTGATAATTCGTCCGGGTTTTGTTTATTGTCATTCATGGAGGCTTACTCCGGATACAATCAGATAGCCATGCATCCAACAGATCAAGAAAAAACTACTTTCATAGGCGACAAGGCAAACTATTGCTATAATGTTATTCCCTTTGCATTGAAAAACGTGGGGGCCACATACCAGAGAATGATGAATAAAGTCTTCGAACACCAGCTTAGCATGAATGTTGAGGTATACATCGATGACATGATCGTCAAGACAATCACCGCGATGGATTATATAAAGGACCTAGAAGAGACATTTAGTAGATTAAGAGAATATAATATTCGGTTAAATCCGCTTAAATGTGCGTTCGGCGTTTCAGCAGGAAAATTCCTGGGATTTATGTTGACCCATAGAAGCTAACTTGGACAAGTGCAAAACCGTGTTGGGCATGCAATTTCCTACTACTAAAAAAGATATTCAGCAATTGACAGGAAGACTGGTTGCATTGACAAAATTTCTTCAGAGATCAGCAGAGTGAAAATACAATGAATACTTAATCCAATAAACCAAGAGGGGGGGTGAATTGGTTTTTTGACCCTTTTTGAAACTTTCTTGTAAAACAAAAACTCAGCGGAAGATCTAATAAGGATCGTATCTTAAATCAAAACAAGTTTAGTAATCAGTTTTTCTTTTCCAATCAATTAACTCATTTGCTGAACCAAAGTTTGAATTGATACACAAAAGAATATCACAAACAAATAATGAAATGTACCTTAAAACATAAATGCACACAAATCTATACTGGTTCACCTCCAACCACTGAGGCTACATCCAGTTTGACTTCTAATTTAAACCAGATTAGAGTTCCGCTAACAGATATCAATTCTTTACAAGCAATCAACAAGGTCTATTCTACCCACCCTAGGCAGAATTTTAAATCTACACCCTAGACTTATCAAAAGACCTAGAACTTGAGAACACTACTCAGTTCTACCCACTAGAAACCCCTTCTAGTAATGCCTTAAAGAAATACAAACTGTTACATGGAAAAGATTCAGCAAAAACTATAGAATACAAAAGAAAATACACAAAGACCAATACTTGAAGTTCAAGAAGGATATCACCTTATATTCCTTTGCAGCATAAAGGATTTAACACGAAATTTAAAACCTGTGGTGATGAATGAGATGCCTTCTTGAATGATCTTGACTCAGATTAATGCATGAATGATCACTAATCAACACTTTCTTCTATTCAAGCTTCATGATTCTCACTTATATGAACAACCCAATGGAAAAAGACTCTTTTGACACTTTGAGCACTCAGAGAATGTTAACACACTTGTATGAATGAAGGCTCTCGAATTTGAATCTCTGTTATTGTGAATCAATGCATGTCTATTTATAAAAAAACAGATTTAACAGACAGTAATCGATTATTTCGCATATGTAATCGATTATTTTAACACGTGTAATCGATTAATCCGCTTATTTAATCGATTAAAATGTTCATGGCCTTTCTGGAAAACTTGCAAGAACAAAGTAATCGATTATATTACCTTGTAATCGATTACGCCAGAATTAATGTTAGAATCACAAGCACAGGTAATCGATTATTTTGTGATTTAATCGATTACGCCAGAATTGTTCATATTACCTTTGTAGTACATTTAATCGATTACGGCTATTTGGTAATCGATTAAACCAGTTCATAGGCTTAACAGGATTATGCAGATGCCTTATGTAATCGATTATATTCCTTATGTAATCGATTATTTCAGTGAGAAAACATTTTATGCAAGTTTCAAGCTTATCAATGTATTTCTACATAAATGTATATACTTATATGTTTCTAATCCTAAGTATGAATGCATGTATGTTTGTTTTATTTTATAGCTGCAAAGGATTATTAGATTTTACCTTTAATGAACCAAGTTTAATAAAAATGAAAATTACAAGTGCCATCAACAAATGATTGGGCATGAACCAAATATCAAAACACTTCTAGTCTTCAGTTTCTTCATTCTCTTGAATCTAACACAGAGAAGGCACTTCCCTTCTTCAAATTACTTAAGAAGGAGGTTGTCATAGGGTGGAACCCAGATTGTGAAGCAGCATTTAGAGAGATAAAGAAATGTTTGGCTTCCCCACCTATTTTGTCAAAACCAGAACCCGGTGAAGTGTTGATATTATATTTATCAGTAGGTAAGGAAGCGGTTAGTGCTGTGTTGGTAAGAGAAACAAATGCCACGCAACAGCCGGTTTATTTTGTAAGCCGGGCTCTTCGAAATTCCGAGATGAGATATCAAAGATTAGAAAAGGTGGCTTTTGCCTTGTTAGTTGCAGTGAAGAAACTTCGCTAGTACTTCCAAAGTCATACAATCATTGTCAGAATCAATAAGCCAATACGACAGGTGATACACAAATCAGATTTGGCCGGAAGGATGATTAATTGGGCAATACAATTGTCCGATCTCAACTTAAAATACGAAGCCCGACATGCTATTAAATCTCAAGCATTGGCTGATTTTGTCATGGAATTAACCCCGATTAATGGAGACTCAAATATTTGGAAGTTGTATGTTGATGGATCATCCAACAAGAAAGGAAGTGGAGCCGGGATCATAATTGAAAACCCACAAGGGGTGGCTATTGAGCAATCCTTACAGCTAAGCTTCCCTACATCCAACAATCAGGCTGAGTATGAAGCACTCATCGTCAGGTTGTTGCAGGCAAAGGAGCAATGAAAGTAAAGGTGCATGCTGATTCTCAACTAGTTACAACTCATATCGAGGGGAGATATCAAGTGAAGGGACCACTATTGGTTAAATACTTGAACAAGGTCAAATAAATTATGGCGGATTTTGATGAGATGATTGTCAGTCATATCCCTAGAGAAGAAAATTCTCGGGCTGACATATTGTCAAAGCTAGCAAGTACTAAGGGTTCGGGCAGCCACAGGACCGTTGTTCAGCATGAGATTTGTAGACCTACTTGTGTAATGGTGATTTCGGCAACCGAAGACTGGAGAAAACCTATAATTGACTATATAAAGCGGGGTGTGTTGCCAAATGATACGATGGAAGCCAAGAAATTGATCCGGGACGCAGCTATGTATACTATCATAGATGATAAGTTGTACCGTAAAGGGTTGCACACCCCGATGCTGGTGTGCTTGAGCCCGGATCGGATCGAATATGTGTTGGCCGAGATACATGAAGGCATTAACGGTCAGCACATGGGAGCTAAAGCAATAGCAATGAAAGCCCTCCGAACCGGGTATTATTGGCCGACAATGAGAATGGACGCTACAAATCATGTCAAAGATGTGAAAGTTGTCAGAAGCACACCAGGATAATATGGACCCCGCCTGCCGAGTTAACATCCATTTCTGCTCCTTGGCCTTTCTTCAAGTGGGGAATGGATCTTTTAGGACCATTCAAGGCGGCAGTAGGCCAGTTAAAATGGTTGATAGTAGTTGTTGATTACTTTACGAAGTGGATTGAAGCTGAACCTATTGCCACCATCACCTCGGCCCAAGTGCAAAAGTTTTTTGAACGAAGTATCATTTTGAGGTTTGGAATCCTGGGAGAAATTGCGACTGATAATGGAGCTCAATTCACCGATAAACGGTTTCAGGAAAATATTAGTGGATTCCATATACAACATTACTTTTCTTCAATAGAACATTCGCAGTCCAACAGACAAGTTGAAGCCGCGAATATGGTGATCCTAGATGGATTAAGGAAACGAATGCATGAAGTCGGCTCTAGTTGGGTGGAACAATTGTATTATGTTCTGTGGGGACACAGAACTACAGTTCAAACGTCTACCAAGGAAACCCCGTTTAGAATGACCTATGGCTGTGAAGCAATGATACCAGTGGAGATTGGTCAACCGTCCTGGAGAAGAAAGAACATCCTTCAGGAAGGTGAGAACAATAACAACGAGGCTTTGGCTAGCGAACTACATGTGATAGACAAAATCCGGGATACGATGCACTTCCGGGATCTGGCCACGAAACAATTAACAGCAAGGAAGTTTAACAAGAAAGTGAAACTGAGGTGCTTTGAGAAGGGTGACATAGTACTCCAAAGAGCCGACATTGGAAATAAAAACACTCGAGAAGGAAAGCTAGCAGCTAACTAGGAAGGACCATATCGGGTTGCACAAAAACTTGAACATGGAGCATATATGCTAGAAACCCTTAATGAAAAAGCAATAAAAAGAACTTGGAACGCGGATAAGCTGAAAGTATATTACAGTTAAATCCAAGTTCTTGCACAAGTTACTACACCTGAGAGGAGATAATAAGCCAAGTTACTGCTCCCGAGATGGGACGATAACCCATATGGCAGAATACATGTATTTTTCCCGTTGGAATTAATAATGTTGATCATAATTCATGTGTTTCTCTTTTATTGACAGTATGAGCCGGGATATGACAGTTCTAAACTCAGAATTTATACTGTTCTCTTTCATTGAGATCATGAATTTTGTAGTCATCTATGAAGTTTATTAATAAACATTCTTATCTTTGCGATGAGATTACAAGTGTGCACAATGCATTATATTTATTATCTCAGCAAAGTATAATATGTTAATTAAACCCTGATCAGGTTGACATGTCACGTTGTTTATTGATTACATGTAACATTAATCGTTGTTCGGATAGAGACCGGGAAACAAAACCCGGCACGACTTATATCGAATAAATTGGTACAATAAAGTACTTGGTCATTGGAACCAAGCAGATATTACGAATATTCAATTTGGCCAAAATGATATATGAAGCTCGGATGAATTCGGGTGTTATACAAAAGCGCAAGCATGCATACAAACGATTAAAACAAAGCATATGAATTACGAACGAATCCGAGACAAGCCCAACCATATCTAAATACAATTGGAATGAAGTAAAAATAAAAAGAATATTACAAATTAAACTGACATCCCGGCCTTTCACATATTTAAGATTCCTGAGGTTGAGCCTGTTCATCAGCCGGGTTCGCAGATGTCATTTCCTGATCTTGATCCGAGGTTTCATCTATTTTCATTGTTGATTCTTCAAAAGGAAAAAGAAGTGACACCAGCTTACCATCACTAACGAATGACTTGAAATGTGCACCGACAGTATTAAGCTCAACCTCGGGATTCAAAAACTGAACCTGCTCCAGTGCGTTGTCAAATGATTCCTCCGTAGCCCCGGCCAACTGAGATCTCACATACTCCAACTCGGCTTCAGTCTCAGATAGCTCTTGGATCTTCTTTTCATATAACACATTCAAATCCTTGAAATTATCAAGCGATTTGTTGTATTTGGTTCGAAGAGCATCTACGTCAAACTTCAACTTCGTCGTAGCCTCTTGAGCTTTTTCTGCCAACTAGGCCTCAAAAGTCTGCCAGGTGATAGCCTCACCTTGACCTCTCAACAACTGAGATGTGGTGATCCACCACTCATGTGCATCTCCCTGAAGCATATATGTGGCATAGAGAAGTCTCTGATGGTCTGGACACTCCATCACTGTGAAGATCTTCTCTAGAGCCTGCAACCATCTGGCGGCAACAATGGGATCATACTCCCCATGAAAAGCTGGAGGGTCATGCTTACGAAAAGCAATGAGCATCTTCCCTCTAGCAGCTATATCCTCCTCAGCATCTATCTGTGAAGACCAACCCCCTCTGTGGTAGCTAGGTCCATCAGAATGGTGGCTACCTCCACCAGGTGGCGACTACCCTCGCCCTTATGGGTATGATGTGGAGAAGATACTCTATCCTCTCTACGCAGAGATCTCAACTCTGCCATCAGCTCCTCATTGGCCTTCAACAAGGCCTCATTCGCCTGCTTGTTAGCAGCCATCTCATGCTGCATAGCTGCCAAGGCGGCTGTCACTGGGTCGGGTTGTCCATCAGCACCTGCCGTCTCACTATTGTTCCGGGTCCTCACCATGGCACTGCACATATCACATAAAAGGGTGAGTTGATCAGGCCCACACTCAATGACCACACATGCAATAGTCATAATGAACACCTAGAATATTAGTGAACAACACACAATTCACCATACATAATGCTTCCCTATGAAACTGCTCTGATACCATAAAATGTAACGCCCCGTATGCATCCGGTGCATTAACATTGATTTATGGTCATTAAGCGCAGCAATTATCATAGATAATTAATTCGGAAGCCATAAACAAAATGACGTCATCAACCGTCATTAACAACACTCACTGTACATCATTTATGGTGAATTCTCATAATATACAATGTGTATATATAAAACAAAACTATACAAATCCCTCTATCCGGCGTACAAAACAATAGGCATAAAACAAAAGTAGAGCTAACATGCTCTCAACCTATGCCTAAGGTTCTCACAGAACCTATCCCTGCTCGGACCTCTTGCCCTGGGATCTCTCAGCAGCTCCCTGAGTATCACCTGCAAAACATAACCCCCAACAGGGGTGAGATAACAATCTCAGTAAACTCAGGGTCCTTAGAGGTCTTTCCTCCCCCTGGTTCACTTCCATGCATATAATATCAAAATTGGCATTACAATTTAACCATCACAGCTCTCAAGCTATACCACCACATATACATATGTCTCAAGGGTTCATCAACACCCTTTTTAATACATACATAATTATCATTTAGCCATCAAACTATTAAAACACATCACATGTACATGGCACATCGGTATATAAATCATTTATCAATGCCTGAGGAAGCTATATCCACCTATGTGGAAACTTTTCACATCAGGACTTCCTATTATTTGCCTGAGGAAGCTACATCCATCTATATGGGTACATTTCTCATCAAGACTTTTTATCATTTGCCTGAGGAAGCTACATCCATCTATATGGGCACATTTCTCATCAGGACTTACTCAAACATATACATACATTCTATTCTATTCTACTGGCCAGAGAAATCTCATCAATCAATACACATCGCCTCAATCCATGTATATCAAGTACATGTTTTCAATCAAAACAGTAACACACAATTTCAATATACATGCATTAACTCATACAATGACCATTACACTCACTGGAGTATGGTGGAACACAATCAAGGGAAACACTCCCAAGAACAAAGAGCATACCTGCTCTGAGCGCTACACTGGCTCTCCCGGCCTCATGGTCACACCCACTAGTAGCCTCTGAATCACGCCCTACATAAAGGCATACAAACAATCAATAACGGTTCTTGACCGTTTAGAATGAAAAGAAATGTCATTCCTTTCCATTTAAACCTTTTTGTTCTCTATCTTAGGGTTATCAGAACTAACCACCTTATAGGCGACTCACAGACCCTCAGCAGGATCTGTCTCAGCCTAACCAACGTACTAGAGTCCCTCTAAGACTCTGTATAAGCTAATTCAAAGGATTCAATTTCCTTAGCCAGACCAAATATCAATACTTGTCAAGTTTATCAAAACGGCTATTTCAACACATATTCACCGTTTATTTAGCCTCCTGATCATCATTTGTAAAGGTACCTAGGCTCAAACCCATCATTATAACATCAATCTTCCTACTCATACAGATGTCAGAGTCAAAACCAAACTTCATCAAAAGTCATGTTTCAAAGTTCAATATTCATCAGAACAACCTCCTAAGCATACTTTTCTAAATAACCTAAGCCTAATTTCAACTCTAACGCAAAATGGTTACTATTTACCTCAAGAACAAATTCATAAATCAACCGGTAAAACTTGAGTTTCTTACCTCTAAACTGTTGAGGAAAGCTAGAGGATCACTTCTGTAAGCTTTAGCGTCCTTAAAACGCCTCATTTCTCCTCCAAATTCCAACTTTGAGAAGTTCCCTAGAGAACTGGATCTCTCCGATTGATGGTTTTTCCTGAAAACTAAGCTTGGAATCTAGCTCATAGAGGAGTTCTAGTCAAATTTCTAGTTGGGTGGGAAGTGTTTAGATGAAGAATGGAGAAGATATGAAGCTTCTCTGGTCGTTAATGGCAGAAACCAGAAAAAGGAAGAAGAATAAGATTTTTGAGAAGAGAGAGAGAGAACGGTTATTATAGCCTCTACCCGTAATGCTTGCACTTCCTCGGCGGCAACAGTTTGGGCTAATAATAGTTTTGCACGAGTTGCCTCTAACTCTTTCGCAGAATTGCTCTGAGTTACAAAAAGCTCCTCGTGTATCTTCTTTGTTTCCTCCTGGGAAGCCTGCAGCTCGGCCACAGTGCGGCAGTACCTGGTGTTCAGAGTCGCCACACTCTGAACCAGCGTCGCATATTTTAGAGCATTAAGCTCTATGCAGCTGCGTTCTTTAATCTCTACTTCCGAAAAGGGTATAGCCTCGGCAAACCACCTGGGAGCACGAGCAACGTGAAAAATTTCTTCGCCAACACCCTTTTCCCAAAGAGAACCAGGAGATAACTCGAGGTTGGCCAGGGCGGATGCATCCAGAGCCGATGGGAGGCTCAGTTGTTCCGAAGGGGGACACCAAGGGAGTTCACGTTGCCGGCATCATTGGAGCCTCGGGGTTTGTGGGAGGAGTTAGGGTCGAAGGTGGAACTACGACCTTCCTTTTCTGGGCCTCGGAAACCCTTTGCCTTTTCCCCCGCACTAAAGCATTGACTTATTTTGGGACGGGCCGGGAGGATCTCGTGTTTTTCTTTGGGTCTGGCAGGGGCCGAGGTGTTCTCTCGACCTCGGAAGTTGGAACAGACGATCCCGTTGGTTGTGGTTGTCCCATCGTGGTAGCTGCATAGAAAGAGATTTTAGAATTAATTTGATTGTCAGATTGAATAAAACAAGAGCGATTACAATAAATTCAATTAAAGTTCATACGCAAAGCAGTAGGGAGCCCGGATGAATAGTCGTGAATACAAGAGGCCAAATCTGGTTGGCCACAAGATTCCTTATATGTCGAGATCCGGGTTATTGAAGAAGCATCTGAATCCGACAAATCTGTTTCTTCAAAGCGATAGGATGCCGAAGGGAAGTCATGATGTGTACGGGTCCAATAGAGTGGGAATTTCCACTCTACGCTTGATGATTCCAGACCACAAAGGAAGAAAGATTGTTTGTCGGGTTCGGCAACAACTTTAAAATAACTATTCTTAAAGTTCTTGAAGGAGTCAGTGTAAACTGGGAAAATTTTACGGACTGAACGACCCCGGATGGAAGCCCATCCTTTCCTGTTCAGGGGTTCTCGACCAGTTTGACAAGTGTGGACAATAAAATAATAAAAGAAAAGAGGAACAATGCAAGGAATCTCTAAATTTTCACATAAATCCTTGAAAGACTTGATGAAGGCCCAACTGTTGGGGTGAAGTTGTGAGGGAGCTAGATGCAGCTGATTTAACAGCTGCATTTCGAAGTCTGAAAAAGGAAATTGGACACCGAGACGAGTGATTACGTCCTTGCAGAAAAAGAAAAAATTGTGCCCATTCTTTTCTCGGAATGAACATATGGGTTCATTTGGGTTAGATACGCATATGGAGAAACCTTCTTGATTTCCAAGGGGGAGCGCAGCAACACTCCCCGGACTCAAGATAGAAGTTGTATGAAGCACCTAATAGGTGACCCAGGGAAATTTGGCAACTAAGGCCGAAGAAGGAGAGTTAGATTGCGACCCGGCAAATTGGGATTCCGCAATTAATTCCACTGGTGATGTATCCATAATGACCTATGATAATAAAGAAGCAATAATTAGTAAAGCATACCTGGAGAAATAGCCGGAAGGGAAGAATTTAAATTTGTTAAAGTATCAACCGAGGTCAGAGCATCTTTATATGCAGTTGGCACGTCAGTCCTACTTGAGGGGGTAGGAATTAACATAGGTACCCCTGTCCTACATGGTGGGATAGCCTTTGGAACAAGAGATGGGTTATGTCGGCATGATTCAAGCATAAAATCAGCCTGTTTATCAAATTCGGAGTTCACAAGATAGAAAAATTCATCCATACAACAACAAATCGGATTCCGACGGAATGTTCTATCGAATTTGCTCGTTCTAAGGAAAAGGATGGATTTGGTGGCGTAGTATTCTAAGGTAAAACATTGGCATTTTCAGAAGGGCTCCTAGATCTAGACCTAGATGTAGTTGGTTTTGGCGCTAACGGAATCTTGGGTTGAGTCTTCTTTGAAGTTCTGGAATTGCCAGAAGGTGCATGCAACAAAGCCTTCTCTTTTTCTTCCTCTGGAAGAGAAAGGCCGAAAAACCAAAATGCAGATCTAGGAGGAACATTTTGGCGTATATGCGTTCTTCTTCAGGAGTAAATTTCATCTTAAGTTGTTAAGATGAAATTTCGCACACAAAGGATAAGGAAAGAAAATGGCGAAGATGAAGAAAGAAAGGACTTAAGAATTCAAGAATAGCAAAACAAGAACAACAAGAAGTGGTGCAAGAGAAGTATATGGAAACAAAAATGAAGCATAACTAAAACGACGATTATAAAGAGTAAAATTATGAAGGCGAAATTATAAATAAGAAGGAAGTTTAAGGTAATAAAGATACCTGGAATCGGAGAGGTCTTGGGAAATTTGTGTATCAAAGATAGTAAACAGAAGAAAGAGTGCACGAACGCGGGAAGAATTTGAGAAAGATAAGAGAATGCGAAGTGGGGAAACAGGAAAAGGTATGAAGTGGAGTGTTTATATAAGGATGGGAAAAAGGTAATCGTTGAAACGTGAAACGCCGCGTCTGCGTTATTGACAGACATGAAACGTCTCATAAGGGCAAATGTGTAAAGCCCATTCATTAAAAGAGGGTACAATAGAAAATTATGTTTAAGGGTCATGATGAAGGCATGCGATGAAGTGACAAGGAATTAAGTGCGCATACTCTGCTACAGATAAGAATGTGGAACAATGACGTTTGCGGAGGCACTCCTGGCTCGATATGTCAGTGAAATGAATTGATTGGTTGAACCAGGCTGGGGGCAACATAGTGTTATCCCAGCGTGAATATACAACATACGTCCTAACTAGGTATGGCCGAGGTATGATAAATAATAAAATGATGTGGGGCATCCCAGTTAGAATGACCGAGGTGAAATAAAAAATACCCTAGCAACGATGTGAATTAAGTACATCTCGGCTGTCTAGAATCCTAAACAACCGGGCTGGGGGCAACTGTTACGATTTTAGTAAATGGGTCGATCATTGAGGTCCAATAAGGTAGTGAACCTAATCTTTTAGAGGGCTTATAATGGACGTGGAGGCACGCAACAAGAATATTATAACAAACACAGAACGTGATGTTAACAGAGGGAGATCTTAGCCGGCAATATCGGAAGAGGTGACATTTGTGGCCTTGAGATAACTTTCTTATAAATATAGGGTGAATCGACAGAAGAAAGGTACACACATTCTATTCTCTTCTCTATTTTCATTAACACTGTGCACACACTTCACCCCCCTGGTCGAGTATTGCTGCATAGTGATCAAATCTCTGAAGGTATTTCTCATTCATAAATACCTTAAGGGATAGAACTTAATCCTATATTAAAAGAACCAGCGTCCTAGCTGGACATATTTCATTAGCAATGGAACATGGTTAAAGATAAAATGGATGTAGCCATCACTTATTATTCTATATATATATATATATATATATATATATATATATTAAAATATAACTAGATCTATATTTTTAAACAATATAATATAAATATTATTTTTGTCATCAATTAGCTAATAATATACACTGGTTTAGTGACAAGTTAACATTTCAATAACTTAAGAGAATTGGCTTCAATCCCTGGCTTTTTTACCAAGCAGGGGCCATTAAATTTTATATTTACCATCATGGGGTTTGTCAGTTTTTTTTAACTGAAAAGGGGTAAGTCGAATTACGTTTTACGACTTCAAGTCAG
>CM023960.1:1407102-1506925 GCA_013407115.1 Glycine latifolia
TTTTTTTTTTTTTTTTTTTTTTTTTTTATAAAGTGAAGTCGTAAAAATTGTTACGACTTTCATGTTTAAAAAAATTGTAATTCAAAAGTCGAGATTCGCATAACGACTTTAAAATATTATTTAAAAAATATGTAAAGTCGGATAACTATTTACGACTTTAAATTACGACTTCCAAACACACCAGTGTCGGAACTTTGGATACGACTTCTAACTTACGCTTATATAATATACGTTCAAAGATTTTTGCTCGTGTAATTTATATACATATTTAAATTTATGATTTTAAAATATCATATAAATTTTTTTTTTTTTGAAAAATCATATAAAGTCAGATAGTTATTTACGACTTCAAAAAAGCACGATGCACAAATTTATTAAATTGTATCCAACGAATTTATTAAATTTTGTTATAAATTGGTATTTTGTAAACATATATATATATATAATTGATTTATTATATTTATTAATTTAATATTTGTTTTTTTAAAATTATAATTTTTGGTAATTTAATTTATTATGTTTTTAAAAATTACAAATGATTTTGTGTTAATATTTTTAAAAGTAAAAAATTAGTTTAATTTTATTATTCAATTTTAAAAAATTTAAATATATTATTTTGATTTAATATTTGGTGTATATTTAATTACTAATTTTGTAAGTTGTAGCAGTGTTAAAATTGTCATTGTAGAGATTTTTTTTTGATAAAAATAGTTTGGAAATAAATTTAATTTAAAAATATAAATTAGGTTATATTTATATTGGTTTTGTTTATTTTAGACAACATTAAAAAATATAAATTAGGTTATATATAAATTGTAATTGTAGAGATTTTGTCAATTGTTATAATATAAATTAATTATTTTGGATAATAATGTTAAAATTTTAGTATAAGAGTATATATTAATACAGAATATAAATTAAGTAATAAGAGTAGTTAAATGCAAAAAAATGAAATAAAGTCAAATAAAGATGAGAAAGTAAAGTACGGAACGAAATATAAATAACATTAATTATCAACTTCCTTGTATGGACAATTACGACGGTTGTGTCCTTCACTTCGACATAATGAACATTTTTTGGGTCTATTTGGAATAGGTTCATCCATCTCGTTATATATACGAGTAGTGACTGGCCTTCCCAATGTTTTTCGTCGTTTTGAATCATCAGGCATAAAATATGGACCGAAATATTGAGGCCAATTTTCCTCGCTTCCAAGGGAATGAAAATGATGTTCATAAACTTTGCAAATATTATCCAACTTGTATACTGGATCAACAAAGTCATCGTAATTTAAGTTGCAAGAAGCACATGCTGCAATTGCATGGGAGCATGGAATTCGAAAAGCTTGGAAATGTCCACACTCACATGACCATTCATTTAACTTGACGGTGCATGTCATTGCTCGTCCATGTCGCATATTAGCAATTTCATGAACCTCAAACTCACCTGTTTCCCGAACGTACATGCGTACATAATGCGAGGTAGCCATACGTTGGTTTTCTTGCAACATGAGATACACATCTTCAGAGTACCTATGTCCTGTCTTTATCATATTCATAAATTTCATGCGATTAGTAACAAATGAATCATTTATTTTTATAAATGTTTCATTGACTAAGGCAGTAATAGGCAATGCTCTGGCTCCTTTCAAAACAGAATTCATGCATTCGGCTAGGTTGGTAGTCATATGCCCATACCGTTTGCCTTCATCATATGCCTGAGTCCATTGACTTTTGGGAATTTGGTCTAGCCAATCTACTGCTTGTGGAAACTCTAAGCGCATTGCCAACAACTTTGCCTCAAATCGTGGTTTCCTCAACTCGTATCCTATTAAGTAACACAAAATTATATATAAAAAATTAAGCATTTTAATAATATCCCAAAAAAAAAATTGAATGAAATGGTTAGAATGTTACCCATGTTGATGACTTGTTTTTTTAGATCCACATTTTTGAACTGTTTGTTAAAATTGGATGCAATGTGACGAATGCAGTAAACAGAAGATACATTATGTTCATGCCATCCAATTCGTTCTGATTGCAAAGCTGCTATCAAACCGGTACCCCTATCTGATATAATACACAAATTTGGTTGAGGTGTAACATGTCTCTTTAAATAATGAAAGAACCACATCCAAGCTTCTTTGCTCTCGCTCTCAACAATTGCAAATGCAAGTGGAAAAAGGTTTCTACTACCATCCTGTGCAATGGCAGTCAACAGAGTACCATGATATTTTCCAGTTAAAAATGTTCCATCTACCTGCACAATTGGCTTGCAATATTTAAAGCCTTCAATGCATGGCTGAAAAGCCCAAAAAACACGATTAAGGATCACCTTAGAAGAGCCATGTTCAGGATCTTCAGTTGAAGTGGATGTTTTGTATCTAACGATTGTACCAGGCACAAAGTGGGTAACAGCAGTCATCCAGACAGGCAAATAACTATAGGATTGTTCCCAATTTCCAAAAATCATTTCTACTGCTTTTTGTTTTGCTGTCCAAGCTTTTTTGTATGACACATTATATCCAAATCGTTGTAAAATGTGTGCAATTAAAGTTTTGATTTGGATACCAGGATTTGTTTTCACTAATTGCATAATATTGTGAGCAATGATGGTGGAATCTAACCTAATATGATCTTGTGATATTTGTGAACTTGTGCAACTGTGTATACCAATTATTTTTTTCATCTCCCACCTCATGCGTATTTTGCTGAACGATGCTCTCGCCTTCCAATGACATCCATTGCCATACTGACTACACCTAACAGCATATTTGTCACTCTTGCTCTCAACCACGTCAAAATTATATGATTGTGTAAAATGAAATTCTTTAATCGCATTGATAGCTGCTTGTTTGGATTCAAATATCATACCTTCGTAAAGATCATTTGTACCTCGAGTCCCTGGATTGTTAAATGGATTTGAGTATTGCAAATCCTCTGACAGTTGACTATTAATTGTTTGTGTGGTGTCATGGCTTGCTGAACCACTCTCGTCATCATTCATGAATTCAAACTCGTCACTAAAATCGCTTACATTGTCTCTGATGAAGGGTTCTTCATTACTCATATCTGAAAAACATAAAATAATTTGTTAGTAACATAAGGTAGTTAAGTTAAATTCATACCAAAACCATCATAACGTGAAACAAGTACCTGAAGTGAAGTTGTCAAGAAAAAAGTTATTGCTAAAGGATAACAATAAGCTTCAATGTACACAAGCTTTGAAGTTCATGTTAACTTACTGATATCACCACTTATATATATACACATATATATGTACTCAATTGCTTATCATTAATTATAAAATAATTTGTTACGACTGCTAATAAATTAATTTATTTTTTTATATGTTTCACCAGTTAAACAATTTTATAATTTGAATTTACAAAAAAATTGTAAAGTAATTCTAAAATTGATTTAATTACAAATAAAATCATTAATTATTTTACTAACCAAATACTTACAAATATATAACTAATATGTAAGTAATAAAATAAAATAATTTTATTACAAATAAAATGATGTACTTATTTTACTAACCAAATACTTACAAATATATAACTAAGTGTAACTCCCTTGTAACTCCCTTATTCAATTTAGCTTTAATATAGGATCATTCAAAACATATTTTTATCTTTAAGAATTGAAGATAATATAAAAAATTTAATGATAAATGACGAACTATATTTAATCAAATCAATTAAACCCATTCATCATTAATTATCATATTTAATTAAGACTAAAAACATTAGTATTCATATAACTAAATGAGCTGAGGTCCATGGGAGACGCGACTCAGGAGGTGGCGACACGTGTCATTTTACGGCGCGATGTGTAGAAACCTCCATTGGACATTCCTATCAAAATTTATAATTATTAAATTTTTGGTATATTTATTTACCAAAATTATATTGTAGATTTCGGTTTAAAAAATTAAAAAATGACATAGTCGCAACATTAATTTAAACAGTTGAACAAAATTATACTTTAAAATTGGTTATGCATATATATAACTTTTGATAGAAATGTCCGATGAAGGCGTACGATATGTCAAAACGCTCGAAATTAAGAGAAGTAACTAAAATAATAAAAAATAGCATGCAATTCACTAATTAAATAAATAAAAAATTAGAAAAGAAGAAATTTTTTAGAGATTTGAATCTTAAATCACAATTTTGAGGCACTTAGAGGCCTCTTTTGGGAAAAATTTTTGGACAACTCCCTTTCGAAGTTGCCTAGGGCTTCTCCTCTCAATTACGATCGCGTGGCCACCGATTTCACCTCAATCGGACATCCCAGTCAAAAGTTATGGCCTTCCGAAGTTTCTACAATATTTGTATAATTTTTTTTTAAATCTACAATATTTTAATTTTTTTTCCCACTAAAAGCCATTAATTGAAAGTCGTGGAAGCATGTCCGACTTTTGAAGGTGACCAAGTCGTCTCCTGATTCACGACTTTTGACCTAGCACGACTCCTGAGTGCATACGACTTCTGAAAATGGTGAAGTCGTGCTGTGCCATACGACTTTCAAACATGGTGAAGTCGGATTGTGCCATACGACTTTCGACCATGGTGAAGACGTACCTGGATTCACGACTTTTAAGCATTGTGAAGGTGTTTCGTGCAGCACGACTTCTGAGTGTGTATTTTTCCATAAAATATCAATTTTTTATTGGCTTGAACGTGCAGCTCGTGGCTCTCGTGGTTGAGTTTTTTAAGTGAATGTAATGTGATATTTAAAGCTTGGATAAGACTACTCCTCTTTGCTGCTTATATGTTTGAAATTACACAGGTGCACATGGATGAATAGTGGTGACTTTAACCACTTTGAATGCATGCAACAAACTCAGAAACTACAGAACTGCACATGGATAAATAGTGGTAAATTTAACCCATTTGCAATGCATGAAAGAAGGTCCATACGTGTTGTTATTGTAGTGGCATCTATTATGAATGCTTTTGAATTTAATAACTTTTCAAACGTGCAGAGAGTTATGAATGCTTTGAATAAACACTAAACCTATTGCTCAGCTGATGCTCGTGCTATATAATAGTGTACCACTTTTGGAAATGACCACACAATCAGACTTTCATCAATCTCTCAACTCATGCTTTGAATTGAAGACAATTCCAACAGGACACAACTACATTCAGATTCACGTGACTCTACATTAAAAAGTTATTGTGATAGTTGCATGTTAAAATATCTTATATGAAATGAATATTATATAAGGGTTGCACACACAGCTTCATAATTCAATTCATATGTTCTACTTATCCTACCACGATACATCCGTCCCCCACTAAAAGCCTATTTGATATTATCTACCTATAATGGCAAACACACAACCAGGACCTATTGATGGTTCATTGTTGCGGTTTCAAGATAATCATGTTTCTAACTTAATATGGGAAGGAGAGGAGCGACTACTTCGTGCAAGGTTTCATTCTGTGTGGGGTATGAAACACTTCAATGAAATAGATAATCGAGTGAAGAATGCCATATATCAAGCTGGCTTTGGTCATGTCATGGCAATCGGACAAGTGGAAATTAACATTCATTTGATTAGTGCGTTGGTTGAACGGTGGAGAACCGAAACGCACACATTCCATTTTCCATATGGAGAGGCAACCATCACATTACAGGATGTTGCCTTACAATTAGGGTTGAAGATAGACGGGAGACCAGTAACTGGATGGACTAGTGGTGATGTACGTGAAGCTTGTCAAGACTTATTAGGGGTGACACCTCCTGATAAGTATATCAAGGGAAAAACTATTTATCTAACATGGTTGCGCCAAATAGTTGAAAACCTTCCTGACGATGCCGATGACTTAATCATTACACAACATGCCAGAGCTCATATAATGATGGTCATAGGTGGTTGTTTGCTGCCAGATACATCTGGAGCACGCGTGCATTTTATGTATTTATTGTTATTAACCGACTTGAATGTTGCAGCTACCTACAGTTGGGGTTCAGCAGTTTTAGCTTCCCTATTTCGATCACTGGATCGGGCTGTTAAGCCTTCACAAACTGAAATAGGTGGTTGTTTGCTGTTGCTGCAATCATGGGCATGGGATCGCATTACATGCATTGCCCCGCATGTACTTCCCCTGTCAGACGAAGAAGTACAACAAGGTCTTGGATATCCGCTTGCTCGAAGGTGGTCTCGTCCGATGATACAACCGAACATATCCACCAACTCAGTCACATTGATACGCGGCATATTTGATAGACTGCATATAACTGAGGTTCATTCGTTAATATTTCAATTTACTCTTTTAAAAATTTTGATATTCTTTAATAAATAAGTCATAATAGTAAATATTTCTTGCAGTTCTTGTGGACACCATATGACAGCCCTGCAATAAGGCCATTAATTAATAATATAGACATATCTATGATTGTTCGTGCAGTAGTTCCTCTTATATGCTATGCAATTGTGGAATGGCACCCGGTAGACAGGGTCCTGAGACAACTTGGAATGAGACAAAATATTCCAAATGACCCACCAAACATAGATGAACTCCACAACATAGATATGAGAGGTCGAACAGATATTTTTTGGCCTCACTATCATCGTCGCTGGATTCGCCTTTTCCGTGGTTGGCATAATTTTATTGTTGAACGTGACGTTGACTGTTGTATTTTGTATGAAAATTCAGAATACATGCAATGGTATATACGTCTAACTAGACGATATTTATCGCGTCAAGGAACACCCGTTATTCAGGTTATAAGTTTACTCTTATTCTGAATTCATCATTATTTATTATTTTTAATATTCAACATATATTTCTAATTTCACAACTCTTAATTTACAGTCTCATTCTGGATTTATGCCACACACTGAACAACCTTTTCATCCATCGATGGGTTTCTCTGGATACATGCCTCAAGGTTCTCAACAACCATATGGATTCTCAACATTTGTGCCTCAACAATCATTTCAAGGTCCCTCTACGTCAAATATTTTTCAGACACCCACAAATATGTTTGGTACCACTTTAAACACTCCGCCATCAGCATATAACCCATCACCATCAACATCTTTTTATCGTCCATCATTACTTACTGAAATGCGTGACATGAGAAATGATGATGACGATAATGATGATGATGATGATGATGATGATGATGATGATGGTCATGGGGATGATCATGTTCCTGACCAACAACAAAGACAAACACGTGATCATCCTAGAACAAGAGGAGGAAGAGGAAGAGGAAGAGGTGGTAGAACAAGAAGAACAAATCCATCAACAAATCCAGTACAACAAGTGGAAAGACCAAGACGCGTAACTAGAAGACCTCATTGTGGGACATCATCCCACAATTAATTTTTTCTTTACTAGCTGTGTGTGTAATTTATTTGAATTTTATTTTATAATCCTAAGACTTTCAATTTATATTTTGTGCTAATATTTAAAATTTTGTTTAAAATTTTAATTATCACGTCCATGAGTAATTAACATAATCATATTTATTCTAATTAATTAACAAAATCAATATAATTTTTTTTACAAAAATATAAATTTAACAAAATATTTTAACTTAACTAAATCAACATAACAAAATTTAATACCAAATTTTACAAAATAGTAAGTATTTGTAACATTAATAATTAAAATATTTAATAAATTAATTAGGATATAATTTATATATATGTATATACATTACATATATAAATTCACATATATTATATTTTATAGTTTATATATATATATATGTATATAAATTACGTATATGAGCAAAAATCTATGAACCTATATTATATAAGCGTAAGTTAGAAGTCGTGTCCAAAGTTACGACACTGGTGTGTTTGGAAGTCGTAATTTAAAGTCGTAAATAGCTATCCGACTTTGCATATTTTTTAAATAATATTTTAAAGTCGTTATGCGAATCTCGACTTTTGAATTACAATTTTTTTAAACATAAAAGTCGTAATAATTTTTACGACTTCACTTTATAAAAAAAAAAAAAAAAAACAACTGACTTGAAGTCGTAAAACGTAATTCGACTTACCCCTTTTCAGTTAAAAAAAACTGACAAACCCCACGATGGTAAATATGAAATTTAATAACCCCTGCGTAGTAAAAAAGCCTCAATCCCTTGCTAGACAAAAATCCTACTTTTATTTTGAAAATTTTCCAAGTTGCAACGTAGTGCAGGTGTGTATGGAGCAGTGTGCAAGGTGTGGGACAATGTGTGCAAGCGTGGAGAAGCGTCAGGTTTTTGTAAAATCTGCCAGTTTTCACCGTTCCCAGTCAAATCGGTTCGACCGACCGGACCGCTCTTGTGTTCATAACATTGGTTGACACTGTTATATCTGCCTAACTAGATGTTAAACGAAAGCTAATAGCATGAGCAATGTGGCTGGCGCTAAAAGTTTGACCACTCAAACCATCAACTTTACCCAATTTTTTTGCAATTTCTATTTTCAAATAACATTAAAAGACTATTTTGAAATGGTGGTATTGGTTATTAAATGAATTCCTTAAATTTGCACCAATTACACATTTCAAATTATCGTTTTTGTGTCATCAATGGATTCCTTGTGTTATGAATGGTACCACTAGGGTTGGCCCAGTTATGCAGCCAAGGTTAGAGTAGATGCATTGAAACTTAGGTTCGATCTTTATCGCTCTCATTATAAAAAAATGTTTGTTTTTTCAACTAATTGCAAATTTTGCAATTCCAATAATTATCATTGAGTGTACCACTCATTCATTGATTCTTTTTCTAGGAATCCATCAATGACACAAATAATTATACCTTTTTATGCATTTATATGTTCCTTTTGTAAACTCTCTCTGTATTCAATTTGTGATATTTCTTCAAAATATTTTCATATTGTTCATTTCTCTAATATTAAAACATTCATTGTTGAGAAAGCAAATTTTTAGTCATTTTCTTTGCATATATATTTTAACATCCCAAAATAGGCTAATGATGATAATATCGAGATATAATAAAAGGAATGTCTGTTTATTTTTATTTTATGAGTGTTTTGTATAATATATGACGTTACTTGTATTTAAAAAAATTAATGAATCAAGTTTGTTTAGTAGAGAAAAAGTCCATATGGCCCAATAAGGATCTAGGACCCCTTTAAGACACATACTCTCATGTCCCCCCAAACACATATTGCACCTGGAAGAAGAAAGAGGAAAGGAGACAAGAGAAGGAGGAAGAAAGAAAAGAATAAGTAAGCTGACCCACACACTAAAAAATACTTTGTGGTTGCTTGTTCCTTCATCTCCTTCTACTTTCCCTTTTTGTTTGTGTTGTCTTCTTGTTGGATTTGGGGATAATGGGTTTTGAACCCTAGCTTGAGAATGTTGGGATTTTTCTATGATTTACATGATTAATGAATTGTGTGAAGGGGATATAATCTTCATGAGTTATAGGAAGCATATATGATGAGTTTATGTTGAGTTTGATTAATTAGTTGACCATCGCACACTCCTTTGGTATGCAAAATGTGAATAAATATTATGTGTTAAGCTTAATTGCACTTTCAGTCTCTCAAGTATTGTAATTGTGCGATTTTAATCCCTAGTTTCTATTGTGTCAATTTCATGTCTCACATATTGTATTTTTGCGATTTTAGTTCCTCTATTGTTTCAATTGTGTGGATTGGATCTTACAAGTATCACAATTGTGTGATTTTAATTCTCTACGTATTACACAATTATGCAATATTAGTTCTTCAAGTACTTAGGAGACCCACATAACACACAAAATCAAGGAGATTAAAATCATAAATTTATGATACCTAAAGGTCCCAATAAGCATAATCAATACTTAGATGACTAAAATCATATAATTATGATACATGAGAGACCAGAAGTTACTAACCTCTCTCTCTCTCTCTCTATATATATATATATATATGTATAATTAAAAATAAATTATTTTTAATTTTGTATTCTTATTTATATTTTTCAGTATTACTATTTTTTGTGAATATTAGCATTTCTATTATATTTCTCTTCAACTAATTAATCCATATGTTGACTCTATTTCCTATTTATTTCCTTTTATCATTTATGTACTGTTACTCTATTTTCTTCTTCATTACCAAATATACTAAAATTTAGTATTTTTTTTATTGTAAAACTTCAACTGTTTTGAAATTTGAATATGTACTAGTACTCATTTTTTCAATCATTTGACTTTTTTATAGTGAAGTATTAAATAACTTTCATTTTTACAAGATAAAGCATATTTAGTGTTAAATCTTAAACAAAGATCTTGAGTTCAAGATCTGATGTTTATTAGATTTTCTAATAAATAAGGTGAATAGATTTTCAACATGGAGAATGAATTCTTGTAGAAGAATCCTGAAGATATACACATCGTTAAAAAAATATTTCTCTTTCTCTTTCCTTAAAATCTCAAAATGAGATTTATCACTAAAGAAAAAAATGTAAGAGATTTTGCGAGATCTTCAACCTTATGTGGCACTATAGGATCCACCAAAAAGTGATCTAAGATCTAAATTTGAAATTTACCACTAAAGATGCTTGGTTGAATATTAATAACTCTGACTTTAGTGGAGTAAATAAGATTATTTAAATTATAAATCAAATATTTCTTGATTTGTAGTAAAGAATTGAAAAAGGAGAGAATGGTAACAAATATCTGACACAAAAAAAAAGATACTGACAAGGTTAAAAGGAAATAATTAATCTTAATTTTTTAGGAATAATAAATCTTATTTTTTCACCAAATTATTTTTAGGAGTAAATTTTATACACTTAATTTTCACTTTATTTTCTCATTACATCACTCATTTATTTTATTTTATTTTAAGAGTAAATTATATTTGCATCATATGTGTTTTGCTTAAATTTTACCTAATACCCTTCATTTTTTACACATTACTTTTACCTCCTTTATTAACGCTGTTAACTAACATCACCATTCGCAAGTATTGTTTAATTATAAAACCCAAATTATTCTCTCTCAGTTTGTTTCAGAATTTATGGTTCACATTTCATTTCTCCTCACCATTCGCGAGTATTGTTTTTCTTCCTATTGTTGACGAGTTTTTCTTCAGCGTCCAAGGGGTGCAAGTTCCTCTTCCTCTCACAACGTTCATGTTCCATTCCTCTTCACTGTTCATGAGTTCTTCACCATTCCTCTTACAGTTCGCGAGTTATCCACTGTTCATCTTCCAATTCGCGAATTTTCCACTGTTCCTCTTCCAATTTGCAAGTTCTCTACTGTTCCTCTTCCAGTTGTTTTCCTCTTCGATGTTCACGAGCAATCTATTTCTCTTCTTGTTCCATGATTTATGTTCACGTTAGGATTCTGCTTGTAAGTGACCACTAGATCTTGTATATAGGTTACTTTTTAAGATTATTTATTTAATTTTGATTGTTTATTGTTGCATATTTCTGAATGAGGTTTTGATGGGACAAATATTGACCACTTATGATTTTTAAAATCATTTGTTTATTATTGTTGATTAAAATAATTTGAATATTTGAGATTACAGGAAACACAATGAATGAACTGAAAATTATTTGTTTATTATTTTTTATTAAAATAATATTGATGTTTAGGATAAAAAAACCACAATGGATGAACTGGAATACATGAGTCTTGAAACATACAAGTAGATATTTTGGTCCACTTTATAAACCAACTGGGTGAACCAAGTGAGATATGCAATGTTAATCATGATAACACTGCATACCAACAAGGTGAGTTCATTTCCAACAAAAAGTTGAGTTCACGTCCAATTACATAAAAAACAAAAAAAATGTAAGAGTCTTAAAATATTTTCAGGTCGAGAGGAAGAAGATGAGGATATTTTAGACATAAAATTTCATTAAAAGTTATATGACCAATATGTATCTAATTTCTATTAAATTATTAAACGATTTTTAAAACGTATGAAATCTGAGTGTAATGTGAGCTAAACAAAAGTTTTTGTGTAGGGTGCAAAAGGATGAGTATAGGATGAAATTTGAGAAAATATTGAGGATGCGAATGTAATTTTTTTTATTTTTAATTTCCTTTAAAAAGAAAAAGGAAAAAGGAGAGAACTTTGTTTTTATTCCACGATCAGCCACCACGAGGTGAAAAAGTTGCAAGTTCCAGAAAAATCGGAAAGACTGGAGAACATGATAAAGTTCTGATACGACCCACTTGAACGCCGTTTGATTTTACCAGCAATAGTAAGCCGCCAAAATGTAATTGAAAATTGAAATTCAAACTAAGTACTACTATTGGTGCTAAATTTAAATTAAATTAAAATGAAGTGATATTTCGTTGCACTGACACCTAGCAGTTGCAGTTTCCTTCGTAACCCCCTCCCCCCCAAAAAAAAAACCAGGGTCAAAAGAGTAACGGCATACCATAAAATTTACTTATCTCTATCCTTTTCTTCTGCATCGGCACTAAAAGATACTATTTTGTTGATTTGTTCTCCTGTTTTTGTCAACCCTTCCGAAATTCTGCAGAAAAAATGTCAAAAGCAAACGCAAAGAACAAATCCCCTTCCACCGCGGTCCACCCTCCTTACTTCGAGGTATCTATCTCCCTACTCTGACACATTTATTTGAAATTTTAATCAAAGGATTTTGTCACGGTTTTTGCTTTTTTGTGGTTGCAGATGATTGCAGATGCCATATCGTCGTTGAAAGAGCGCACGGGTTCGAGCCAGCCAGCGATAGCGAAGTTCATCGAGGACAAGCACACCAAAGTTCTCCCTCCCAACTTCCGGAAACTTCTCTCCGTTCAGTTGAAGAAACTCGTCAAATCGGAGAAGCTTTACAAGGTCAAAAACTCTTACAAGCTTTCTTCAACCACGGACAAACAGACCCAGAAGAATACCGAAACCGAGCCCAAACAGAAGGTTGAAAAGAAAAAGAAGAAGAAGGAGGAGCGTGAGAAGATTAAGAAGCTGAGCCAAGTGAAGACACCCGAAGCTCTGAAGAAGAAAGCACCCACCAAGAAGGACGCGGCGGCAACTAAGAAGAAATCGGCGGCGGCGGTGGAAGGCTCGGGAGGAGGGAGAGTGAAGCGTTTGAGTCAGGTGAAGACCCCTGAGGCTTTGAAGAAGAAGAAGCCCAATTTGACACCCAAACCTTCCAGGCCCAACAGGAATGCTAGGAAATGAAACCACCACTAGTGTTGTGCTGCTCCTTTATGGATTGATCTAAACATTTGTTTTATACTATTATTATATTATAGTATTTGCGTTGTGTCGTATGTATGTTAATGCTTCTTTTTTTTTAAGTTCTGTTGCCTTGAAGTGGATTATTGTTATGATCACAACTTATAACAGTTGATGATTGCAATGCGGTAGTTTCTGCGATTATTTATTCGATGTGGGATTTTTTTTCCTCCTCTTCATTTTTTTGTGTTTGCGTTTATTTTAGTTTTATATAACACCGGAAAATGTTCCTGAAATTGGCTGCAATGATCCCGGTTTACAAGCGAATCATTTTGAATTGTCTTCATCTATTTTGGTACAATGAGATCAGGGATCAGCATACATGTCATAGCAATGCAAATTATCTGTGTGCGCAATTTCTTTTCCCACTTATCCGTTCTTCATTTTCGGTAATTTAAATGTCAAAGCTTTGTGAAATTTATTATCCTATGTTTTTTCATTTGCCTATTACGTTAGTATCCAACATTTTGAGTTCTTGGAGGTATAACGAGGGGTCAAAGGTTGAAGATTTTACTGTTATTCTACCGATATTCTTCCTCAATAACTCCTTGTTATCTTGAGCCTTGATTTCTATGGTCAAAAAACACATAAAAAGGTCTGCTTGTAACAAATTTTGATTTTGATGATGCCTTGTTTTCTTTGGTTTTTTCATGGCAAACTAGCCTAGCCATTTTGGTTTTTGCTTTTCCGAATATGTAATCTTAAGACCTTAAATCGTCCTTGGGACGATGCGGTAGAGAACCACCATCACTAATAACAATAATAAGAGGATTAAATATATTTTTAGTTTTTCAAAAAAATGTATTTTTATTAATTCTTCAAATTTTTAAAAATTTACTTTTAATTTTTTTCTGTGTATTATGTTCGTAATTTCAGTTTATGATAGTTTTTAATAGTTAAAACTTATTTTTTTAATTATTTTTTTAAAAATGATTTTTGACAATTTTAAATCACTAAAATATTTTATTGGTATGATTTGTGGCCATTTTTACCTATTTTGGAAGTTTTAAAGAAGAAAAATAAAAAACATGTATGTGAAATTGTGGTAATTTTTTGTATATTCTAATAGTTTTAAACTATCACAAATTATTTTTAGATAAATTAAATTTAAAAAAATATGATAGTAAAAAATTATGATAAATTATGATACCATTAATGTTAAGAATGAAAGAGACTAAAAATAATTTTTTTAAAATTTGAGACTAATAAAAATACTTTTTTAAGTACTAAAAAAATAATTATCCAAATTTAAAAAACTAAATGCATATTTAAGTCCTAATACTATGTCTCTCCATATGTAACATGTGTTTGAATTTCTTTTTCAAACACCCAAATCCCTCAGTGTGTAAATGTAAAAATTAAACAAACAAACCCATAGTCTTGGAGTTTCAACTTCCTTAGAAGTAGAATAGGAATAGGAACGCAACCAAAAGGATAATCTATAATACAACAAGGTTGCGAAACAAAACAGCCAACAAAGTCAATCACTACTTAACCCTTCATACCAGTGCCAACCACGAACAACTTCAAGTCAAACAAGGGCCACAGTGTCGCACCTTAACCACCGTGAAACCCTTGTGGCAAAACGTACCTCAGTTGCGCATGTGGGAGATTGAGAGTTATAAGGTTATTTGATGATTAAAGGAAGAAGGAGAAAAACGAAATTATGAATTTGAATCTTTTTTACTAATAAAAATTAATAAATTAATAATTAATATTTATCAGTAAAAAAAGTTATCAAAATTCATAATATGTGAATTGTACTGTTATATTTCTTGCACTTGCATTATCGTTAACTAGCTATTGTCAATAGGACATATTGTATGGTTTCCTCATGATCAATAAGACTTTTGACATAGGAAATCCCACATGGGTCCATCATCAACTTCATTGCACTTTAATACTCATCTAATTGGTCACCCGACATTAGCATCAACTCTAATATATACCACTATCGAGGGAAATCCCTCTATACACAACATTGAGGATCTAAAGATAGTACAAATAAACACAACACAAACAGAAATATATAACAAAAAAACATAAATTTATATATAGTTTGCCATCTTTTTCCTACATCAACAATAACATTTTAACAAATATTCAGTATATCAAGTAATATTATAAATTTTCTATATAAACATGAGAAAGCCTTCTATATAAACATGAGAAAACCCTTCGTTTTACATGACTCCCTCTCACTTGCGGTAGTTCCATCTCTCATCACGATGACCTATTTTATAATTATGAATGGATCTATTCATAAATGTGATTTAGTGAGCTTTAATTGTCCCCTCTATCCTCCACTCGACCTCCCGATTGTATGATTGTGGAATTCTCCAAAAACAATCAAGATACATTCCACTGCTTAAAATGTACTTCTTAAATTTTTGCCCCACTTAACATTTATTTGAAAGTTTGAATTGTTTTTCCAACATATTTGTACCACATTAATAATTGTTTAAATATATATATCTTCAATTCTTTAAAACACATTCACATAGAGAGATGAAAAACTTTTAAGTGTAATAAAGCTTCAGACTGAGCATTTCTTTAAATATTGTGTGTAAAATATGGAAAAATTAACTGGATATCGAGTTACAGTTACATTAGAGATCTATAAAAATTTGTTTCCAAATTAATAATTGTTGTCACAACAAACTATTTTTTTCTCCTACTTTTCAACAATATGAAAAAAAAAAAAGCATTCCTTATAATAGCTCTTAGTTATTGTTCTTGTGAAGGATAATATGACGAGTGACATAATCCATTTTGATTTAGTAAATTTTTAGAACATAATTAATAAGACAATTTCCTTCAAGGTTATGGTTATTATAGATAATTTTTTTTGTTATAGATTTATGAAGATTCTTTATAAGATGTGATAATCATGATTGACATATAATATTTTTTTAAGAGATTGACATATAATCTGGGATCAATAAAAAAATGTTTAATTTGTATTATGTATAAAATATATTTTTGTTTATACGTTCTTTTATTACAATAAATGATAATGAAAAATTGGGAAAAATTATTCTCGAGTTGAATATTAAAAAAAACAGTATATGCAATTTGCTTATTCTTATTTATTTAATTATAATTATTATTTATAAGTCAAGGTAATGTTTATTCTACTTATTTTTTCAAAAAAAATATTTGTTTTGAAAAGGAAATTATTGAAAAATTAGTGTGAATGTAATTATATATATATATATATATATATATATTATTAATTATATTTTTTTATCTAATGATTCTAATCCAAAATCTTAGTTAAGATATTTAAGTCAGGTTACACTTACATAATGTTTGTTGAATGTATATTATTATATACTACAATTTTTCATATTTAATAATTTCACAAATATAGAATGATAAAAAAATTTAAAAAACCATTAAACGAATTTATTTTTTCATAATTAATTTTTTGATAGGATAGGATAAATAACTAATTTTTTTTAACTTACATTTATTCAATCAACATATTTAGATATAATTGACAAGTTTAAAAACATCTTACAGAAATTTTATAATTTATATTCATAATTGTACGTATAAGTATAATAGTATATTTTTAATTTACATGTTTTAGATAATACTTTTTTCTTACAAATATTTATGCAAGGTATAATAATTTAATGTTTAATTACTCATTTAGTTCGAATTCACGTGTTTAAACTTTGTAAAAATTGAAAATTTTAGCAGACAAACAAATTTATTACATTTTTTATCAATAAAAAATAAAAGAAATTAAACAACAAAAGCTACTATTCATGACATAATAATATTTTTTTGCTGAAAAACAAAATATCTCTATAGCATAAAGTTATAAGATTAATTTCTCAAGATATAGAGATCTATCGAAATAAATTTTATCTCTTCCATCAAAATCTTTTTCATACTTTACAACCGCACATAATATTCTCTTTACATATAAATTAAAACCTTTCTAACATAAAAAAAATTTAATAAGTTTTGGTTTCTAGAGTTAGTTGTCACTAACTTTATTAACTTTAGCTATTATTATAATTGCCTAAAAAAATTTATTATTATAACACTACCACAAATTTTAAATTAAGCGTTCTTAATAGCAACACCGTGTAGATGTTAACGTGAAGAACCAAAACATTTTAAAATTCACTCGTCTAAGAAACTAAAACTTATGATTTTACATATAATATTAAAACAGTAAAATTCAGACAGATGTAGAAATTAAACCATAATTTGATATTAATTTGATATGTACATATCATTTTCGTTCTTCACTTAACTTGAGCCCCACTCCAAGGTCGCTAATTCTTTCACTTCAGCTATGACTTTAGACTTCACTTAGTTGTTGACGTTAATCTGTTTGTAGACGTACCTACATAATTTAATTAATACCTAACGTGGTGAACATAACTGGCATTATTGATGGAATTGATGTTAAGCTACCTGAAAAAGAACCAATCCTTGCGTTTCAACACAATCAATGAGAAAAGATGCAAGCAACAACATTGTCGTCCGATTATAAAAACAACACAAAAATTCAAATCCTTTCGGTTTGTGTTGTTTCCATTATCTCATAATACCAACTGCCACGTTTTACATCATATTTTTACGTGAATGAATATGTGATTAAACGGCTTAGAGTTTATTTTTTATATTATTGGTATAGAATATTTCTGATTTTGTCAATGACATTTCCATTCTAGAACCTAATTGATTATTTTTAATGAGATTTTTTTAATTACATTTTTTATTCACAAGACTCATTTAAAAGAATCTAATTCAATATAATTTGGATCAACCACAGATTGATAATCGCTTAGAGTTTGATTCATGTTCCTTCAATTACTTAAAAATAAAAGTTAAAGCTAATTAGCTCAGCATAAAATAAATAAATTTGTATATTATAATTTATGCTTCAAATATAAATAATATGTTAAAAATAATCTAAAATAAAAAGATTATCCATATGCCTTTTCCTGATAAATTAAACTTCTTAAATAGTTATAAAGTTTATGTCGTTACCAGTATTGCAGGCGACAATTATCTTTTAATTATTACTCTTTTGATGTTCGGAAGTCAAATTAAACTTTAGTACTACCCCACCTCGGCCCAGTGGTCCATTCTAGAATCACACTGTTCTTTCGTTACCAACGAAAAGCATTATTTCTTTTTCTTGTAGGAGGAACCTAGATCCAGGATGTTAGTATCCATCACACTATACAATGTAGGTCGATACAGTGAGAGAGAATTTGGATAATTTACATAAAGTTTTACATTAAATTTTATCGTTGTTATTGTATACTTTTTCAACAAAAAAAAACTACACTATTATAAAAAAATTATTGAGAAACTTATGTTGTATAAATATATTAAAAATATATAATTTCTTCATTGTTAATTAACCAAAAATCAATCCGAGCTAAACATTAATGATTATAAAATTGATTAAAAAATAAGGTCCAAATAACACCTTCTTGAACATTCAGTCTTATCACTTTTATACTTTTATTACGAGTAAGGAACATCTTATACATGGGTCCTATCCGAACCACGCCTCTTCACTCTTCAGGCATGCCGTCAACAACTCAGTTCACGAACAAAGCCTGTATATTACAAGTTACCTGTAATTTAAGCTTTGAAATATTATATTCTGTCAAAAAATAAAAGCTTTGGAATATTATAATGGTGACTAAAAAAACGGCGAATCCCCGAAATAAAGATGTTAATTTCTCTTAAATAAAATATTAAATTCAAATCTTTTTAAATAAAAAATAAATAAACTCTTTAAATGATTTACTCCGTTGACTTTTGAATTAATCAAGACTCAAAATCACATTTAAATGTTATCATTGTAATAATTTAATTTGACTCAAACAAAATTATGTCTAATGAAATATAAATGTGTTGTTAAAAAAAAGACATTTGAATACCATAACCGCATACTAATAGATTATCTATACCATCAAATATAATTAATTCTATTAGAATTAGGGTGGGAAGGAAATCCAAAAAATTGAAAAAAACTACAGTGTAGGGGCAAAATTAGTAGCGTACGTAGCATTGGAAACCTTGGCACGTGCGACGTGAAGTACATTAATTAGGGGAAGGGACATTAGTGATAAACTCAGCTACCAGAGTGGCTGTCGCATTTAATGTACCACTACCACCTCTACCTCACCTTCTTTCTATGCATACATATATATATTTATTATGACAATATTAATATTATACGAAATTATTAAATTAAGGAAGCATAAGATTAGGAGTGTACCCAGAGGGTGCTTTCCCATGCGCATGCCATGTGTTATTTGGTCTGCATGCACCTAACTTCATTATCCCCTTCAGTCTTCTTTCTCACCCACCCCCATTTCATTTCTTCGTGAGAGAAAAAAAAAGAAGCAGTGTTAAGGAAGGAGATGGAAGGCATCACCGCCAGCGTGTGCAGGGGCGTGAAGGAGTATTGGAGGAGGAAGGGGTACAAGAGGCTAAATGGGTCGGGTCGGAGAAGGAGGAATCGGGTGGAGCTTGGGAGCACCCGAACCGGGAAGGGTCGGTTCTGGAGGTGGAGGATCAGACTCGCACCCAAGATCCGAATCAGGAAAATCCCATCGCCGAAGAAGATGGTGCTGTGGGTTCGGGACGCGTACATAAGGATGATGCTGGGCCTGGCCAACTCGCGTGTCATGACGGTGAGCGCCTCAGCTTCGGGCTTCGGTGGGACCCTCGCAGGTGCGGGCACGTCCTTCGCTGGGTTCGGGCGGGCCCCACCCAAGGAGTACGACGAGAAGACCATCATCCAGATCTACAAGTCCCTCCTCATGGCCCATGGTCCGTTAGTGCCTCGTGACGCCGCCGCACCACAAATCCGGTGACCGTAACGGTAAGGGGTCAAACCATCAAAGCACCCTACCCTTTTTTCTCATCAATTGTTCAATACCATCATCACCTTCTTACACTTACTTCCCTTGTTCGACCATGTTAATTTCTTTCTGTCATTCTATATATTTTGTGATGGGGGTTTACTTTTTAACGTGATTCTATCAACTCCATAGATTCGTCTTTTCTCACCGCCCCCATTCCTAAACTACATGTCAAAGTCACCGGATTATATAGGCAGACGCGAAATTGTATTATTATGCTGCCAAACGCGGCACTATTGATTCCGAGGTTTATCTTGGTAGTAGTACTCCATATGATGCGCTGAAAGTCAACCCAAATTCAGGAATCCAAAAGGTTATGACCGATACGTAAAGATATATATGGCTAGTTTTACAATATGTTTCTTTATGAAAGAATTTTGTTGGTTTATTTAAATTAAAGCATGGCCCACAAGCTCACTTACATTGAATTTTAATTGTTTTTTTACTCGAAAACGGTGATAATAAAATAATTGTATTTTATAATACTTGATCATATAAGATATATATGAATATGATGCTATGTCATCATGCATTACTTATCTAAACAAATTAAGCTGTTTTATGCGAGTGTGTGAATAATTTTATCTGCATATCTAACTTATCAGATTTATACTCGGGTGAAATAAAAAGGCAAAATTATATTACGCTGTATAGCTTGAGAATGAGTGTGCGTAGGTTTTTAATGCATGCTTAACTTAATTTTGGAAAAACGTAATTAGGTATATTTATGTTAATCTCTGAAAATGCGATTAGGTGCTAAGTAGAGACCCTTTTATTACACTTTTTTTTAAAATGCATCAATATGAACATCATCTAACTCAAAAGTATACGATTTATTAAGGAATTCAAACCTCTTGCACTCACACCATTCTAATTCTGTTTTAGTATCTAATTCTAGTATGAACTACATCTTAAAAAAGACATAAGATTTATGTCATTGTGTTTCCATGCATTAGAGCAACTTTAGTGCAAGATCTTAAGCAAGGATCTTGACCTCAAGATCTAGTCTTCACTAGATCTCCCACTAAAGGAGGTAGAGAGATCTCTAACATAGAGAATGAGTTCTTGTAGAAGAACCTTTAAGATCTGTACATTATTAAAAAAAGAATAATTTTTTTCCATTTTTCTCTCTCCTTAAGATCTCAAAATGAGATATACCACTAAAGAACAAAATAGAAGAGATCTTGAGAGATCTTAAATCCTACTTGGCACTATGGAGTCTACTAAAAAGTGATATAAGATCTCAATTTGAGATCTACCACTAAATATGCTTTCCATTCATTTCTCTAATAACATGTGCCCTGCATATGTATAATTTACAACTTTTTAATATATTTTTTAAAATATTTTTAAATTTCATAAAAATATATATTAGTATATATGTATAGAAATATTTTTAAAAAACTATATAAATAAATGTTTTTAACATTATAATTATTATTAATTATTAATAGTAATGATAATAATAATGTTACCATTCAACTTTCTTTAAATGGTTACAACTGGAATATAATAAAACACCTAACTAGGAGTGGAAACAAGATATATATATATATATATATATATATATATATATATATATATATATATATATATATATATATATATATATGGTCCAAATAAGATTTTATTTGGTTTAAACCCATTTAAAACATTCATTGAAAAAGTTTGACATGTCATTTGTTATGGTTTTATTTGTCTAACCTAACTTTTTTAAATTTTTTGGCTAGATCTGTTAGTTTACTTACATAGCTATTTATATTTTAAAAAATTAGATAGACTCGATCTGAATAACCTAATTGACTAATTTCAAAATACTGAGGAAAATTATGTACAACAAACTATAAAAATTAAATTGTTGCTCAAAGTTACTTGTATACAAGATATAAGTTTATTTTTAAGGTTTAATATAATATTTATGATAATTTATTTTAAATACTAGTTTGCCATACAAACTTAAAATAATACATAATTTATGTTTCGTTTATAAGTTTGATTTTTTATGTAAATGAACATGCTCAATAGTTAAAAATCATTAATATAATAACAATATTAACAAGAAATATCATTTATTTTTCCTTAAATATATAAACTTATTAAACACCAAAGTGAACCTAGTAGTGGGAGTTGAGGTAAATGCATAAATCTGATAAAAAAAAGAGGTAAATGTATAAAGACTTAAGTTGGATCTTTGTTGTGATTGTAAAAAATATTATAAACACATTAAGTTTTTTTCTACTGCATAAACTCATTAAGTTTAAAAGTCTTTTTTAATAATTTAAATTTCAAAGTCTTTCATTTTTAATTAAATAGTCTTTTAATAAAAAATGTGACCTCATTTATTTAATAAAATACCTTACTTAACCGAGATTTAACATAGGTTAGATCATAAGTCATATTGATACGACCTGACCAATTAATTATAAATTCTAATAAATGTTAAAGATCAACTTTGATTTTAAAAGCTTCTAAGTTTATTTTGTTATCTTTAAGTCTTAAAACTTACGAGTGTCTTTATAACTAATTAAAAATTATATAAAACACAACGTCAAATACTTAATAACACACCTACAAGTACTTTTTACTTTTTGTCTCTTTCATAACAAAGTACCTAAAACTTAAAAGCTAAGGATAGCAACCTAAATTTCTTAACGTTCACGTGTTGAGTAGCAACATTCTATGCAGCTAGTATTTATGTTTTTTAGTAACTGGTATTTTAGTTTGTCCAATTTATAATAAATATTTATTTAATATAACTAAAACTATATATAATAAATAAATAAATGCTAGTACTATATTTGTTTATATAAATTATAATTATTTATAATAAATAAATATTTAAACAAAAAATATATTTAAAATGTGTAAGAAATAATTTATACTGTAATATAATGTTATTTTAAAATATTTATATTTTTTTTACATTTTTTAGAAAATTGATAGTTTCTTAAAAAAAAACATTGAAATTCAATTTCAAAATCATTAAGCCAAGGGACTACAAGACCTAAGCCACAAATGTGGATAGTAAGACCCTCTAGTTTGTTGTCTTTGACTAGACGTTATTACTTTGGTGCAGTGATAAAATTACACATCACTTATTAAGAGTCGATGGTAATTAGAATAATTTATAAATATTTTTGTCCCTTAATCCATCAAAGCGTCTTTTAATGACAAAACCATAAAATTCATGCGACTCAAAGCAAAAAATAACTTGAATACAATGAACCTGTTGTTTAATATAATTATTCTAGTGTTTATATAAAGACGATGAAATTGTATCCAAGAGGGAAGTCAATATTATTAGTTTTACAGTTTTTTTTTTTAAAAGCCAACAAGTTGCCATGCACTTCTCATCATATTGTAATTTTTATTTTGGTTAATTCTTATATATTTTAGTAATTATGATAATCTAAAATCATACAATAATCATTTAATATTTGGTTATGTGCTTGAAATCCAATTTGGTTTTCACACTTCATTGCCAGAAGGATAAGGAGAATTTATAGTTCTAAGGTAGAATTGAAAAATAAAATATCTATATTTAATAAATATATATATAACTTTTTTTGACATCATTCATCTTATTTATGATTAAGGTTGAATGTGATAATATTTAAGTTTAATCTTTAACTAATAATGGCAAGGAAACACATGATTTTCCTCTACCATTTGATGTGTTAAATTAAATAAACTATAAAAGTTATCTCAAACGGCATGATGAGATAAGACGTACAGAGCCAACAGCTTATATTTTATTGTCTCATCCCAAGGAAGTCGTTAGGTGGACTCTTGAGCAGCCCAACTCAACTCGAAGGCAAATCCATTTTGACCACAGTATTTTTCTCAGCAAGCTTTGATGCACCACAAGCTTATTTCAGTTGGGGAAAGGAAAACTCTAGGACATTGCCGGATATATGGAATCGAAGCTGCGCATGCAGGCTTCGTAAAATGTTTTCTCTTTAAGCATTACACTTTTTGTAACCATATATCTTCTTGAGCATATATATCCTCCATTAAAAGACCATTTTTTTTTATACATACGTTTCCTCTTTCAGAGGCAATTTGTTCGAGACACACTATTAAACACTAAATATAAACATCTATCCAGCAAGTATTCGATCCTTAATTCGTGATTGTGAGAGCATCTTTAGTGCTAGATCTTGAGCAAAGATCTTGAGTTCAAGATCTGATCTTCACTAGATCTCCCAATAAAGGAGGTGAATAGATCTCCAACATGGAGGATGAGTTCTTGTAGAAGAACCCTTAAGATCTGCACATAGTTCAAAAAAGAATAAATTCTTTACCTATTTCTCTCTCCCTAAGATCTCAAAATAAGATCTACCGCTAAAGAAAAATTAGAGAGATCTTAAGAGATCTTCAATCCTATGTGGTTCTATGGAAACTATCAAAAAGTGGTCTAAGATCTCAATTTAAGATCTACCACTAAAGATGCTCTGAGGGACTAAAGAAGACCAATTAAATTATCAGTTTACCATCACAAGACAATTTATTCCCAATAAAACACAAAAATAAATATAATCATTTAAAATTTATGTGGAGAACAAATCAATACTTATTTCTTTACAATGACAGTGTTCTAAAAATATATATATATATATATATATATATATCCAACATCAAATTATACTAAACTCATAGTATTAACAGTGACTTTTTTTTTACCACATTAAAAAGAAAAAGAAAAAGAAAAAGAAGCAGCAAAGTCATGCTAAACTCATATAGGGAACAAAATAACTATGTCAGAATTGTTTTTTCAACGATATAAATTAATATTTCAAATAAGATTCTTTTGAACATTTCTCTTCTCTGGTCTCTGTTAATTAATTATCCACTTTCACTTGGTATGCAAACGTTTGTTTATATAAGTTACAACCTACTCTAGTACAAACCTGTTATTATTTTAAAGCCCTTTCTTGTTTTTCGTATGTGATCTAATACTAACTTCTTATTTTCATATATGAAGAAAGTCTGCGGGGGCGGTTAGTGATAGTCGGTATATGGATGGATATACATTAATTAGGTCATCAAAACATGTTTCATTTCATAACAAAAGGAGCATGAATATTTGTATGTGATTGAGGTCACCCTTGAAACACAAACGGAGACATTTAATAATAGTAATAATAATAATAATAATAATAATAATAATAATAATAATAATAATAAATAAATAAATAAATAAATAAATGTCAAAAGCCAGTCGATCACCAAGCCATCGCTATAGCTTAATCTCGTATATATCATATTGAACAATTAATGTTGATGATATCCGATCTTAAATATGGACTAATCTTCACCGCACAAAGATTGTTGTTATGAAATATCTCCACTCCTTTAGGTGCTAAATTGCAATTGACATGTATAAGTTAATTATTACTTGCTGCTGGCAAATAAGAAAAATACTGATAACATATTATTTTTAATATAATTTTTACTATTAAAAATTTATGAAAATTAAATTATTTTTGTCTAGCGTACGTGAGACTTACGTAAATTTTATAAAGAATAAAAAAATAAGTAGAGCCAACAACAAAAAATCTGTATGTATGGATAATTAATGTTTCGACTGTACGATGAACCCATTAGAAAATGAGAATGCCAATTGCGTATGGGCCGAAGGTAGACTAGGTTTACCAAAAAGTAAATTATGTGATTTTTAATTTTATGAAAAGAAAGGAAGAGGAGAAAAAGTTATTAAGAAAAATCTCATCATAAATAATACATAGTAAATATTTACCGTTTAATCCAGCTGAATAACATGTGATTTATATAACTGCCGAGATAAGATTTATTTTTTTGGTTTAGGATCTTGTTCCTTGAAGCATACTAATTAAAAAATATGTTTTCATCGTGTGTGTATGAAATAAAGTTTATTAAAAGGTTAAGTCATTTTTATTACTGAAAAGTAGTTAATTTATAATTATTGGTTGAAGGTATACTTCGTAAGCAGTATGCACCAATAAAGGCAAAATAGATTTTTTTAATACACAAAAGAATTCATTAAATATATATATATATATATATATATATATATATATATATATATATATATATATATATATATATATATATATATATGTTTGCTTTTTTTTACAAATCTACTACAAAGGTTTCAAATTCCCTATTTTATTTTTTATCTTTTAAGTAGGTTAGGCTATTTAGATTTTATCTTATTTTATTTTATCTTTTTTTTTTAAGAGATTGATTTATATCTTTTTAGTTTTAATATATATATATATATATATATATATATATATATATATATATATAATATGTGACTTTTTTCATATGCCAGTTAAGGAATCAAACTTATGTGGATATGTTTAAGAAATATAATTATTTATTAATTGTCCTGGACCTTATTAATAGAAACAGAGTTATCTACTGACTATACTGAACCTTAGTAGAATACAATAGTATATATTACTGACTAAACAAACCGCCAACGAAAGTGGCTCCCTACATACAAAATTGCAATTTACATCAATTAAATCCAACAAACATAAGACACCAGTAAAACAGAAAAAACGCAGCATGTAATGAGCAGGTAAATTAGGTTTCAAAAAAGGAGGTTTACTTGGGTTGAAAAGTCAATCCAGAAACTAGTATAAAAAAATCACCAATTTAACGTTTACGCTATGCCTCTTTTTTTCTCTCTTTCGTATGCATCAATCGTAGAATAATGTCACTAATCCTTGAATTGGGTTAGAGTAGTAAAATACAGTGAAGAGACTAGAAAGTGTTAGTGACATATATTCAGATTTTTTCTTACAGGCCGATGTAGTCAATTGCAGTTAACCTCAATGTAAACAAACATGATGTGGATGATGTGGATCAGTATGAATTATTGAAGTCAACCATAAAAAAATGAAGTATACATTATCATCGACGGGTAATATTTGAATTGGGCGCTGAACCCAACGGCTATTGTCAATTGAGCGTGGGAAATGGTCTAATGGAAAAGACAGTTTGCTTATGAACGAAGGTGAATTAGGTAACGAAAATGGAAGTTTACATGAGAAGCGAGGTCAATGCAGAAACTAGTTCCAACGAGCAACGGCTCCTTAACGTCTATGCGATACACTATTATATGAAAAGTGCTAGTGTATAATAATAAAGTTCCTAATGCTTGATTTGACCCTATCAACTTTATTTATTTTGACATTTTAAATGGCCAACTAGCACGATCTCACATCTATAGTGGCTGCATGTTTTTTTTTTTTCTTCTAATGATAATGATAATTGAGAACAACGTACACCAAATTTCAAATTCAGCTAAATAAAACTTTTTCTAACTTCAAATTAATTTATTGACTTTTGTTTTTATAAAAGTTTTCTCTTCTAATTTTAAAGTATATAAACTAATTTAAACTTATAAAAAATGATTAATTTTATTTATTCTTCTTTTATTGATTGTTAGAAAATATCCAAACATGATATTGTACTTAGAAGCAACACAATAGTACGTAGGCTTTTCTCACCTAGAGAATCATATTTCTTAACATTAATTATCCCCCCCCTCCCCCCCCCCCCCCCCCAAAAAAAAGAGCAAACTATTCATGATGATTTAATGCAGCAATTATGCAAAAATAAAAAAAAATTTGAAATTTTTTTTAACAACTAGTGTTTAATAATAATAACAATAATAATTACATTTTTTTTCTGAAAAAATACTTTCATTTAAAGAAATAAATAAATTAAATACAATGTCACATTTTTTTATAAAGACAATAATAAAGATAAAAACTATGACCTTATGACCTCATGTATATTAGTCACATGGTTTTATTTTTCTATAAAATTCTAATATCTTGTTATAAATTTATTTTTTTATACATTTGAATCTTAACAACATTATTTTTTTAGGCAATTTTAACAACATTGTTGTTATGTTTAATTTAATCATTTAATATTATTTATTATAAACCATTGTAATTTATTCACTTTCATATACAATTTTTGTTAGTTTACCGTATTTTTTTAAAAAATTACACTATAGTCATGTCACCTCGCATAAATACGTATATATGATATATGTTTGGCGCCCAAACTTTGCGCCTTTGGGGATATATTGAATTGTATGTATCAAATCGAATTAATAATTAATAATATAAGGTTTTTATTCTGTCAGAAGAAAAATATAAGATTTTTATTAAAGATTGGAATACGGTGCCGTACGTTACCAGCTAAGCAAGCAAAAGCTGGATACTGATACGATCAGACTGTGTAGCACATGGTTTCACTACACGAACCAAATTAATAGACAGCAGTGGATGCCAGGCTGGAAGCTGTCGCACAGGTGTGAAAAACAGATGAAGAATTTTAAAAAGAAAGAAATTCTTATAAATTAGATTTAAAATTATCCAGTCCTGAATAAAAAAATGTAGTTTTAAATGAAAGTATTTTTAATTAAAACAAATGAAACATTCAAATGAAATAACTGAAGAGTTCTTGCTTCTTATTTTAAAAATAGAATTATCAATCTTCGACCTAAAATTCTTAAACTTTAAAAATTGTGATTCTAATTCAAGTTAGTCCAATTATCATTTTAATTCATTGTGGCAGTGATAGGTGGTGATTAAAGAAGAATGACAGTGGTGGATGGTGACCGGCGGCAGATGAGGGTGGAGGAGTCATTGAAGAGAGAAGGAGATTAAAGAGATAAATTTATGATATGAAAGATGTATAATAAGAATGTGTTTTAGATTAATCTAAGAGCTCCTAAAATTGGTGTTTGGTAGTTGTTCACCGTATAAATTGACTATACAGAGTTCTAAGGTTAAATTTGAGAATTATTAGAATTTATTTTATTAGTTAAAAATTATAATATTGAACAGAATAAATATTTATATTTTTTATTTGATTTGAAAAAGATAAGAAGAAAATGTAAATCAAGCATATGAGGACATGTAAATCAAGCATGAGGTCACAAAAGAATCTATAATTTTTGTTATTTAAAAGAATTAAAGAATAAATTTTTGTCTCATATATAAAGTATGAAAAAATACATATATTTGTATTTTTATCTATTCAATAAAAAATAGTAACTAATTAGAGAAAATATATTTAAAGGAGTATGTTTTCCTTTAAGGTTATTGCACATAGATTAAAAATTATTTAATACAACTAAAATTTATAATATTTAGACTAAAATATTTTTATTTAATACCTTTATCTTTGATACTTAGAAATGGATATTAAATAAGAGTATATTTAAGAAAAAACATTAATTAGACATTAAAATTATAAAACATCAATTGTTTTTTAAAAAATTAGAAAGCTAAAACATAAAAAATACAAGAGAAAGTTAGTATAATTTAGAATATCTATTCATCTTAAACAAGAGCTGTCATTCTTCAATGTAAATATCTTTCATTGCTTTTCAATGATAATAGTGTTTTTAAAGATTTTTCTTAAATCCTTATATTCTTCAATATGTCATTTTCAATATTTTTAATTTAAATTAAGTTGAGAAAATAAGTTATACATTAACATTATTAAATAATTTTATACTGTAATCTAATCAACATCCGTCAGGTTAAGTTTCACTGACTTTTTTGATAACTAAATAAAAATTATATTAACGATGATTAAACTTAATTAATTTTCAATATATTTTTATAAGAAAAATTCAATAATTAAAAATAACATTATATCACAAGATGAATTATTTATCATAAACCTAAAATATAACTGATAACTTTATTTTTTTATAATTTGTTTAATTTGTAGTTATAATATAATTTTTATATTTAAAATATTAATTTATTATAATCATATAAAATAAGCATTTATTGTGTGCAATGCACATACTAAAATACTAGTTGAATTATAACTCATTTGATAATAACTAAATATATCACAGTACTATATCATGTATTAAATAATAATTTTATTTAAAAATATAAAACTTGTAATTAATATAAACTATTTTATTATATATTTTAAAAATAAATTTCTAATACTTAATTAAATACGTAAATTTTACATGCAATTTATTTAAAAATTTTCAAAATTAAAACTGAAAAATAAAAAGTCAAACATTTTAAAAAAATAATATGGATATAAAAAGATTTTTATCACTATTTTCTATTCAGCTTTATCATATTTTATACAACTTTTATCTACATTAAATTTTTAATGGCTAAACATCTTTCCATGTGGCAAATATGTATTGGTTTGACCATACTAGGCGGAGCAACAACGGTATCACTCTCAGACTCACAATGCCAGAGTGTGGTTAGAAACATGATGGAAAGAAGAAACAGAAACGAATCTTTAATAAATAAATAATTTTTTAATTCATTTATAAAAAAAGTATCAATAAAAAAAATTAAAGGACTTATTTTTTTTCAGTTTTAATTTTTTTAATTTTTTTACTAAGAGTATTTTATAATTAAAAATTAGAACATCACAAAGCTATTTCAATTTTTTATTATTCATTTTTTCTGTTGTTCCATCTTTTTTTTTTCATTTACACTCTTTTGTTTCCTTCTAAATTAAATTTTTGATAATTATTTTACGAAATAAATTTAAAAGAAAACTCAAAAACATTGAAATTTATTTTTCCCCCATTTTTATACATAATCTAACATCATAAAATTTAAAATAAAAATAAAGTACTTAAATTTTTTGAGCATAAAGTACTTAAAATGTACGAAAATACTTTATAAACGGTAAGATAGAATAATAACAAGTTGTCCTCTTTAACTTTGAAGTATTTGTTTTTTTATGGTAGATTATCAATCTTTTATTTTGGGTAGGTTCTTTAATTTTTAAGTATGTGTATGAAAAAAAAAGTTAAAAAGAGCGAGTTGGCGATAAATATATTATGTCAACTTTTTAATATTTAATGCAACTGTAAAGTTTATTAGGATTCTTACATATTAGATTAGATCAATTTTTAGATAATGATGCAGTCAAGAAAGATAATATTAAAAAATAAATCAATTTTTATACTATAGAAAAGTTATTTAATATTTACATGAATTTTCTTATTTTTTCCATTCAATTAATTTATACTCAAATTCAAATTCAATCTAATTAAAAGTGATTTGCTTTAATTTTTTGTTTTGCTTTATTTTTAATCTACTTAGGAATTTTATTTAACGTATCCAATATATTTTCTAATAAGTCAATTACAAGTTGAACATCTTATTATAACTTTGTTTAAAGTATATTATTAATTTTTTTTTCTTCTGCCCACTATTTTTTAAAACCTGTTCTTTTATCACATTTAATTATTTTTACTCTTAACAAATAAAAATGTTTGATAAAAAAATTAATTATATTGAGAAATTCGTATTGGATGTCATGATAAAATTATTTTTCTCCAAAATTGATATTTTAAGAAAACAAATTCATTCAAAATTGACTCTATAAATGTTTCAAATACTTTATTAGCTATGTCTAAATATCGTACCATATTTATAGGAACTAAATTCAGTGACTCGTACGTTGTCGTTGTCTCGTTCACAACCACTTTATTTTTTAACAATCATACACGAATACTTATTCTTTTTAAATATTTAATCAATATTTTTTTTTCTTTTTCAACCGCATCATGTATAATATTTATTTAATTTTTTTCCTCTTTTACTAAGTGTGATATAATATACTGGGTGCTCATAAATTATTGAGAGATGTTAATAATATGCTCTTTAATATATTTTTTATATATTATTTCTTATTAATTAATATCTATTAAAATTACAAATAGTAGAAAAATCATTAAATATTACTTGAAAGTTACTGAATTTTATAAATTTTAATAAAAAATAAATAAACTCAAAAGAATATGTTAAACAATATGTCATAACATTTCTCTAAATTATTTTCCTTTTTTTTAAGGTAGAGAGTCACAAATTCCCAATAGTATTGAATCCACGGGCTTTTTGATAGTTTTGCTCGTCCACCGACTCACCCTGGGCTCCGGTGTATTTCGTTTTAAATGTGCTGCTGTATCACAAAGCTAAACGACACTACGTACGACTACGCCGCTAGATTCTGCGGGCCCTATTCAGGAAGGAACCACCAATTTTGTCAACTCAGAAATTATTCTTTTCACAAATGATTTTAAAAAATAAGAATTTTGGTTTTTTTTTCTGTCGACTTATTTTTAAGATTTGTTTTATTTTGATCTTGAGTTTATAGACTCATTAATTTCACTCAATTACTAACAAGCACAACCTTCCTTATATAGTTTTTATTAGAAATTTCTTAAAAGCACTTTTTTAATTCAATTTAAATTAAGAATTAATCACATGTTCTTAAAAATTTATAAAGAAATTGGAAAAAAATATTTCAAATTGAAGTGGTTTAAAAATACGAAGTTAAACATTATACATAGGATTAAATGCACATTATGTTTGTTTTTTTTTTCACGTATTGGTTGATTGCGTGAAAAAATGAACATAAAAAATATACTTGTTTCTATAACTAGATAGTTTTTATAATTAAATCGTTCCTAAAAGATAAGAGATTTAGTCCAAAACATTCAAATATAAGTGTAATTTATCTGGTATCTAGATCAAGTGTTAAATTATATACATTTGAAGACATTCAATTGGGCCAATATGCTTTAGGGATAACGTTTAACAATTGACGTAATCGTGACCACAAAATCCTTTACCACGAAATCCTCTACATGCATCCTAAACAGTTGCACCATAATGTTGACATAAGTTTGAAATAAAGCCAAAGCGTTCATCCTTACTACCTGGATGGGATCGGTTGGCATATGAAAAAGGGGTCAATCTGGAGGGTAGAATACTAATTCTTAATTTCTTGTAGCCAAGAACATGCTTTTCTCAAGTTTCTCGGTTGGAGAGAATCAGTTTGTCCTGTGTAAAGCTCTCAATTCAAGTTAGTCCAATTCATTTGGGTTATTTGTACTATAAAAATAAAGGTAAAATATAGCATATAACTATAAAAAATAAAGTGTTTCAAATGAATAATGTAAATTAAAAAAAAAATCTATCCCAAATATTAACCTTAAAATAACATATGTAATATTAAATTTATTATTGATGGTTTTATTTTTATATAAAAAATTGTGCCAATAAGTTGGCCCAGATTAATTCATCACGAGTAAATCCAATTTGATTTCAGCTAATAATAATTCACATCCAATCAAAATATGCTCACACTAGAAGCGTTTATGGATCGGTTTGAATAAATTTTAAATAAAAAAGTCATTCAATTTGAAGATTAAAACAACATGTGGTTCAATGGGTTTGTCTTGTTTTCTTAGAAAAACTCAATTAGATAAAAATACAATTTAGATTTAATGATTCAATTTTTACGATAAAACAATAATATGAAAATTATTATTAGTGATTTTATTGTTTATAAAAAAAAATGTGCCAACAAGTTGGCTCACATCAATTCATCACGAACCAGTCCAAATTGATTTTAGATAATAATAAGATCAAAATATGCTCATAGCCTTGGACTAGGGGTATTTACAAATTGGTTTGAATTAATTTTGAATCAACAACCATCTGATTCAAAGATTAAAGCAACACACGGTCCAATTTGGTTTCAATTATTTTCTTAAAAAAAAATTGATACGATCCAATATGATAAAGTACTATTTGGATTATATTGAATATTGACTCGATTTTTACAAGACATCCTTACATAGTTACATTACTAGATCTATTTCTAGCTGCTATATATATATATATATATATATATATATATATATATATATATATATTATATAACACAACATAAACATAAAAGTTAAGTAAAACATATAAAACATGAAAGAGACAACGTTCACACAAACTGAAAGGGTATTTCTAGAAGACTTGAAACTTTATTGAGGTGTTATTGTTTAATAGTTATATACATAACATCACAACATGTCTCGTGAATGAGAAAACAAAATATTAAAACTGCAAAAGTTCAAATGCATAAAAATGCATGGAGTATACATGTGATTATTTGAAACCAGGCCAATGATAAGGCTACTAAAACTCAAATTTTAGATCATAAAAAAAATATTTTTTATTAGTTTTTACAAAGAAAAAATGTTACATATATTATTAAAAAAGTTCATCAAATAACTCTCATTAGTAAAAAAAAGCATTATAATTTATTTTAGATGATGATTAGATCTCAGATACCATTGAATTTCAGAAAATATTTTAAAATATATTAGAAATTATTTTGGGAGAAGGAGTTATTGCAAATTAAAGTTTGAATTTTGGAAAATACAATTAATACATATTAATCTTGATCGAGACAATGCCTGTGGAATTAGTTTTACAACAATGTTGTGAGATTGCATTAGTTATAGATTTTTTAATAATTATACTTTTTTTAGATGACTGCATTATTTATCTAGGGACACCTATACGTCCTATTATTATTTTATACCATTAGTTATAGATAAAAAAAATAATAGAACATATAGGTAATCCTGATTGAATTTTAATGATTTTAAGAGTAAAAGAAAATAACTATTCAATCCCGAAACTTTTAATTTTTTTTTAAAAATATAAAATAATTCAATCCAATCTAATTTATTTAGACTTTGGCTGAATTTTTTATTGTATTTTTCAAGAGTTTATAATTTTTTAAAATATTAAAAATGTAAATCAATCTTTTTTTGTACATAGATATATAAATTAATCTAACATCAAATTTTACATCTCATAACTCAAAATATAAATTTAAATTATATGTTAAAGATGATATTAGAATTCCTCGTAGAACAAATATTAATAGATATTTATACAAATCCTAAAAATATATAATCATGTAATTAATTTATGAATAATCTTTAATATTCAATATAGTTAATATTAGATTGAATTGATTTTCAACATAGGAGTTGGAATTCAATCCAATTCAATGAGAATCAGTGTTTTTAGTTTCTAATTCACCCTCCAATGCAGATGATCATCTTTGGTTTTGCACCGTCGCCGTGACGATTGTACTTTCAGCCACGCTCTCCCTCAGCTAACAGCGTAGAGAAGTAAAAGAGAAGATAAAAGAAAAGAGTAAAATTGGAAAAGTTAGTGGGGGAAAAAAATTGCACGATACGAAACAAGTTACACTAACACAAACACATACTAATAGTTGTCTTAAATAGATTGAAAAAACGAGGAAAAAAACAATTTTTTAAGAGTTATTATTTATCATCATTTATTTTTTTGAAATATATTGGTTATAATTAATGAGTAATTAATTTTAATTATTATATTTTAAGAAAATAAATAATAAAAATAAAAAGTAATTTAAAAAATTATTATTTAAATAAGTTAATATTTCCTCATGATAAACATCTTTAACAACACATTGATTAAGTATATTAGAAATCAAAAGACTTTTAACTAGTAGTGGTCACAAGTTGATTTGGTTTAAATTTGGATATAGATAAATTCAAAATTTGTTGGTTCAATTTGATATTGATTTACAAATTTCTATCTCTAACCTGAACTAAACCAATTCACTAGTTTTGACAAATTATTCACATTTCAGAAGACTCAAATATATGAGTTGCTCTCAATCTAAAAATGGAGTTATGTACAGTTACTCTTTTCTTTTAAACTTTGAAACAAACTCCGTTTCAACAATTAAACAAACAAGCACTGATCTTTATCTCAGTTAGGGGTAAAAGTAAAGGGGAAAAAATCATAGTAATTTATTAATAGCGTAATGTCGTGAATTATAAATAATTGAATGCGTGGCATTTGTCTAGCATAAACAAACGACGCCTTCCACCCATTTTTCTTCATTTTTTTTTCCCACGAGAAAATGACTTGTACGATAGCTCCGTTGAAAGGCAAAATATCATATAGCGAAACAGTATGTAAATAATTCCCCCCCTATTCGTTAAAATATTAGAATGATGGAGTTACTTATATTATTTTTTATTTCTAATAATTATGCACAATATATCTGTTGAATAGTTTTCTAATTGGACCAAATCATCTAAAATGATGTAATTTCTTATTCAGTTCATCATTAATAAAATCCAGCTTTAACATAAACAAAAGACCAATAAACATGACAATTTTTGTGTGTGCTTATATTCAAAATCAGAGAGAGTATCTTTTTCATGCTGTGACATATGTTAAATTTGTTTACACAAAATCAAATCAATATTAATTTTTTTATACTATTAAAAAAATTTCATCGATTTTTTTATTTCAAAAGGCAAAAAGAATTATTAAAAGATGTGTTTTTATTTTGAAGAATAATATGATATATTTTATTAGTTAAAAATTATGATATTAGAAAAGATAAATATTTTTATTTCATGTTTAATTTATAAAAAGATTATGGAATAACATAAATTCATCAATTGAGAACAAGAAAAAAAACTTACTTCTTGTTACTCCTCAAATCATAAAATAATTTTTTATCTTGGACACCAAATATTTTAAAAGACACATTTAAACAATCAAACCTCTTTCTTATTTATCTAGCATTATTTATTAGTATTATAACATATATTTTGAATTTACATGAGAGATTATGTATTTTGTATTTTAAATTCTTATAAAATATAATAATAATATAAATTATATTAAAATAATTAATATTAAAAAAATATTTAATAAATTTTATATTATTTTACTCTGTAATGTGGATTACTAATCAAACGCAACCTTAATGTAAATAAATAATAAATATTGTTGGTCATTGACATAATTACACTAATTTTAGTGTAAGATCTTGAGCAAAGATCTTGAGCTCAAGATTTGATCTTCACTATATTTCCTATTAAAGGAGGTAGACAAATCTCTAACATGGAGAATGAGTTATTATAGAAGAACCCTTAAGATATGCACATTGTTCAAAAAAGAATAAATTTTTTTTTTCTCTCTTCTTAAGATCTCAAAATATGATCTACCACTAAAGAACAAAATGGAAGAGATCTTAAATCTTATTTGACACTATAAAATCTACTAAAAAATAATTTAAGATATCAATTTGAGATCTACCACTAAATATGTTTAATAGTAGTACAATTGTAAAGCGTGGCGAGAGAGTATAGTGAGTTGGGACAGCTGGTCCTTGGACAACAGCGCAAGGCCTTTCCATAAATAATGAGAGAAGAAAGGTATTTTCATTTTTATCCTTAATTAATTAAATTAGGTAGCAAATTAATAAATAAAAAAGACATTATTAAAGGTAATATAAAATGTGGCCTCTTAAAAGTTATAATTGTGTTCTGGGGCCGTGAAAACATTTCTATGGTGGAAATTGCGATCTCAAACGCTAAGCTAAGCTGGAAAGAAAGAAAGAAAGAAAAAAGCCACTGTGAGTGAGAGAGTGTCTCTCTCTTCCTCTCTGTGTGTGTCCGTGCTACTGCGACGTACTGACCCCTTTGTTCCGAATTCCAATATTATTAAAATTATTAATATTGGCGCAGAGAGAAAACATTGGTTAAAGAGAAGCAGTGGAAGAGGAGAGGGAGGTAGCAGAGGAAGAAGAGGAGACGGTGCGCACCTTAGCATGGATTCCTCTCCGTCGTCTTCTCTCTCCTCTCTCGCTTCGTCCCCACGGCAGCATCATCATCCTCTCTCCAATTGATTCCCATTCTCACTCTGGCTGACATAAAGGCAACCCTAGCCTCTCTCTCTTCCATCGATTTCAATTTCAACAGCAACAAGAAAGACAAGAAGAAGACCAGGCTCTGGTTTGGATTCCGCAGCGTGAAAATGCTGTGGCTGATGAGATTCTCGGGCTTCTTCTCCGCCGCAATGCTCGTCATTCTCCTCTCCCCCTCCCTCCAATCCTTCCACCCCGCCGAAGCCATCCGTTCCTCCCACCACCTCGACGGCCTCCTCCGCCTCCCTCCGCCGCGCCTCTCCTTCCGCCCCGCCGCTCCATTCCGCAATGCCGCCGACGGCAAATGCGCCTCCTCCGTTTCCACCTCCGTCTGCAACCCCTCCCTCGTCCACGTGGCCATCACCCTCGACGTGGAGTACCTCCGCGGCTCCATCGCCGCTGTCCACTCCATCCTCCAACACTCCCGGTGCCCGGAGAACATCTTCTTCCACTTCCTCGTCTCCGAAACCAACCTGGAATCCCTCGTCAAATCCACCTTCCCGCAATTGAACTTCAAGGTCTATTACTTCGATCCAGAGATCGTCCGCAACCTGATCTCCACCTCCGTCAGACAAGCCCTCGAGCAACCCCTCAACTACGCCAGAAATTACCTCGCTGACCTCCTCGAACCCTGCGTCGAGAGGGTTATATACCTCGACTCCGATCTGGTTCTCGTCGACGACATTGCCAAGCTCTGGAGCACCAGTCTAGGTTCTAGGACCATCGGCGCCCCCGAATACTGCCACGCCAACTTCACCAAGTACTTCACCGCAGGGTTCTGGTCTGACACGCGCTTCGCCAGAGCGTTCGCGGGGCGGAGGCCGTGCTACTTCAACACGGGCGTGATGGTCATAGATCTGGTGCGGTGGCGGAAAATCGGGTACAGCAAGAGGATAGAGAGGTGGATGGAGATTCAGAAGAACGATCGGATCTACGAGCTGGGTTCTTTGCCGCCGTTTCTGTTGGTGTTCGCGGGACACGTGGCGCCCATTGAGCACAGATGGAACCAGCACGGGTTGGGTGGCGATAACGTGAAGGGGAGTTGCCGGGACCTGCATGCTGGGCCTGTGAGCCTGTTGCATTGGTCCGGTAGCGGCAAGCCCTGGACAAGATTGGACTCCAAGCAGCCCTGTCCGCTTGATGCACTTTGGGCTCCTTATGATTTGTACGGACCCGCTCACTGATTAGGCTTTGGGTGCTCCCTGGTCGCCGGTAAATCCCCTTCACTGTTTTTTGTCACTTCTGTTCATTTAATTTAATTCTCATTCCGCTCAATTTTTAATTTTTCTTATTACTTTGTTCCCTCTTCTCTTCTCTTTACTATGAACAGACAGATCAGATATTTTACTTTACCCATTTTTATTAGACTTCGTTGCCCAGGCCATTTGTATTCTACAGTATCTTCTATTTTGTGCTTCGTGCTCTGGAAATAAATAAGATAATAAAATAAAGGAGTGGGTGGATCTTCTATTTTCTTCTTGTGCGTATTTCAATTATGAACTAAGCTTATGCTTAACTTTCTGTATGGTGTAAAGTATATTAACATTAGGATATAACTCTGTTCACTTCAATTGAGCGAACTGAGAAAAGAACATAATAATTGTGCTTTATTAAGAAATGCGTTAATTTAAATCAACCCTGCAAATGTAGTCAGTTAATAGTATTAATTTTGATTTATTTGTGTTAATGGCTGGTGTGGTATCTGTCTGGATTATTATTGGGAATTTGGTCTTATTTCATGAATGACTTTGATTGTGTTCACCAGCCAAGCGGTACAAACCGAACTACGGATAGTTGAGTGAGGTAGGTGGGTTGCGGTAGCACATGTGCAAAAATTTTGTATGTTAGTACTTTTAAATACTATTGATCAAATAAATCATACAGTATGTGTTTGTATTGGGAAATTGGTACCGCAACTTCGCGCTGCTTGCTAATGTAAGCAAAGACGAGAATGAGAAGCTGAACTGTTGTGTTATGCATTCTGGTTCTAGATGCTATTTTTAGTTAATAACGTAATAAGGAGGAGGAGGAAGACACGTATGTTGATGGGCAGCTACCTTAGTTGTACACGTTTACAGATAATAGAGAGAGAAGCCAAAATGAACACAGAAGCTAGCTAGCTTAAGAAGTTTAAGATAGGGGGTTATCTTTGCCGGCAGCAGTAGCCAAATGAGGCATGAAAAACAATCCAATGAGTATGTGGATTGCGTTGGCAACTAAGCTTAAGGCTAAGGCTCTCGCGGAATCTCTGAGGGGAAGCAGTGCTTCGTGTCAGCGGTGGAGCACTTGTGAGCTATCTTACCCATACATACATACATACATACGGTCGCTCTCGCCCTCTCTCATTTTGTCCTTTTCGTCGCACTCATATTTGCCAATTCTTGATTTCTTTCTGATATCCTCTCTTCAATCTCCCCCCACAAATAAACTCAAGCGTCGATACTCATGGATACTGTTGTTTTATTTGAAAGATAAACACATTTAAAGATTTAATTATTATGATTATGATGAGAGCTTAGGTAGGAGGTTGAACAAGTCAAGTTCAATGGTTATGTTATGTGGGTTGACAGATCCTGATGTCACCGTTGCTTGTAAGTGTCTGCTTGATGAGAGGGTGGTGCGGGGACCGATTTCTCTCGCTCTCGCCCTTTGAATCACACGTATTCAGTTACTTGGAGTCTTCTATGTAGTTCCGCCTTCCATGTGTTCGTTATGTGCTTTTTTAAATCTAATTTATTTCTTCAAATAGGTATTCGAGAACAGAATAGAAGAAACCATTGTGAATAGCACATGTGATCGGTTAGAATGGAGGCTATCATTTAATTGTTTTTTGTCACAAATTATATATGATTTAGAGTAGGTTGTGAATAATCTATCCAAATTATGCATATGTGAGCAACGACGTTGGCTTTTAGCATTGCTACTCTAGCTGGGGCTATATATACTTGGATTATGAATTAAACTATGGAAAAAAGTTCTATTGTCGGGTTTAAGATAATATACTACGATTAGGACATAGCAACGGATGCTTGGGCGGGCCTATGATACATTGTATGGGTAAATGCTGAATGTTCAATATTTTGATCTTGACATATTTATTGCCACGATTATTATAATAAAAAACTGTGTAACTTTTTGTTTTTTAATACATTTGATTTAATAATATTTATCTTGAGGGGAGTTAGAAATATGGAGACGGAGACGGAAGGCTGGGACAGAGATGAGGCGAAGCCGAAGACAAGGCAGGGGCAGCTAACGGCATAGCCCAATGACTTCATTCCCTTAAAATTGATTATTTAGCTAAGTCGGAATTCTAGTTGAATTATTCGATTTCAAGATTTTATTATTTTATGTTTTTGTCTCTTGGCACTTGCAATGTCTTCTCTGCATGAAGCGTGCTAAATTATTCTTTAAAAAACTGGTTGTCACCGAGTGGGTAAAAGTAGTTAATTCATGTGGATGGAATTGGAACCTGATTCGTTTTTCAATACTAATACGCAGATCTTTTCATGAAGATTTATTGCAAACCAGTTGAAGATAAATAAAACTAGCTCATTGTGTGCAAAACTTGCCCATAGCCAATTTGAATCTACTGGGCTCCATCTCCTCGTGGTCTATTTGTTCTTGGTTTTGGTTTTCCTTTGTTCAGAAGTCATATCATAGGATGGTATCTAAATGGCAAATTAACAACGATACATAATTAAAAACGCTATTTGGGCCCTTGGAGTGAAGGATATATTTTACCTAGGCCTATTTCAAGTAGGTCCTTGTCTCAACGCTCGAGTTGGTGCCAAAGAAGGTTCCATCAATCATTACTTGCTCAGAATAAAATTAACAAATACTAATTAGGTAAGCTGTCGGTGATGGAACCTTGTTTTATTTTGCGAGCATGCTTAGAGAAGATCCTATTTTGTAATCTAAATTTCTTATAGCCTTACGGGTAAACCTTAACTTCATACGCAATTATATATATGGATAAAAAAAAAACTCGTTATTGATCATCTGTAATGTATATGAAGTCTACCAATTGTGTCCCTCTAAATGAGGCTAAAAGGAAGGCAATTCAACAATCCTTATAGCAATTCTCTAAAGTCTAAACCATCATCTTCATCTTTACGAGGATGCTTTAACCAATTTCTTTATGGAATGTTTAAAATAGTAAAACACTTAACTAAAGGTAGGATAATTAAAACCACAGAAAGGGAGTTTGTAAAAATGAGCAGCTTTTTTTATTTAAATAAATTTCTTGTTTTTTATTTTTTGGTTACGCTCATGACATCAGGACTGAGTTGTTGGGGGATGACTTTTGTTATGCTTTGTTTGAATGGAAAAAAAATGTATTATTGGATAGATAAAGATGAGAGAAAAAAAGAAATATAAAAATTTGTCCGTGCTTTATTTACATGGATGGAAAAAGTGAGTGTAAAAAAGAAAAGAATATGTATAAGATAATTTTTTCTTTATGGTCCCACATGAAGAAAAAAATCTCACTCTCCTTGTTTCTATGCCTTACCAAATAGTTAAGTGAAAAGGAATTTTTTTAATTAATTTATGTATTAATTTCCATCCCAGTTCAATATTTAAAAATTCACAGCCCCTAGGGTGTATACAAATGTTAAAAAGAAATAAAATAATAAAACAAATGTAAGGAGTAATATAATAAGAAAATGAATTGTAACGAAAGAAATAAAGAAAAAAAGATTAATGAATGATTGACATTTAAGATAAAATAGTATTCTACCTTGTAAAATACATAATATAAATATTTTTGAATATATAAATTATATTATAATTAAAGTTTATAATAAACAAATATTTTGAATATACAACTTATATTCTAGATTTATGATAAAAATTAATATTGTGATAGAAATTTATTTTAAATTTTTGACCATTTCTTTTAAAAATATTAAAACTCAATTTGAAAATAAAGATAAGTAAGATACATTGAAAGATATAAGAGGTTAAAAAATTTCTAAAAATGTTCTCATTGAAGAATAATTCTTAAAAAAGTTGTCGTTCAAGATAGTTACCATAATTTATATGGAGAAATTGATTGAATAATTTAACTATAATTTGATAGAAAGAAATATCTGCAAAAAGGATAAATTAGAATAAAATTAAGGTTTAAGGTGTCTATTTCAAAAAATGATAAAGTTTAAGGATCAATTAGAATAAAATTAAAATTTATGGTGTCTGTTTACAAATGAGATAAAGTTTAAGGATCAATTAAAATAAAATTAACATTTAAAATATTTATTTATAAGAAAATAAAGTTTAAAGGAGTTAAACACTATTTTTCCTAAAATTAATTATGATCTTGATTGTTTGATCTTTGGGTAAAGAAATTAAATATAAGTTTGTGATCATAAAACAATTACATATTTATAATTCTGGTGAGAAAGAAGTTGGATACAAATAATAATCGATGAGTAATGATATATAAATATGCTATAGTATATATACCTATTTGACATTTATTTATTTTTGTCATATTATTTTTACATTTTTGTTTCTTCTCTCATTATATCTTTTTGAGTGTCTATAATAACTTATAAGTGTTAATGCATCATTTTCTATGATCCATGTAGACCAACTTATAAGTGTTTATGCATAATTTTTCATGATCCATGTACACCAAGACTATGATAATTGATAAGTAACATGCATGATATCACAAAGCAAATGTAAGAGATAGAGAGAAATCTGACGTGTCAGTGTCAATGAAGTATTTATACATGTTCATATATATGGTATATATCATTACTCGATTGGTTGGATACTATATAGATGCTTATATTCTGGAACCGCACACAATGGTTAAGATCCTAGAATCAGTCGCGGATATGGTTTCAGAGTCTGGAGCGGTCATTATAACACGAAGGAAAGGAACAAAGAGCAGAAAAGGAGCAAGTACGAAAGTATCCAAGAAATTGAGAAGAGTTTTTTGGATCCCTTTACAGCTGGAAACCATGGTGAGTTAATTTGGGGTGGCAGTGCAGGGGACCATAAAAATTCGGTGGTCCACCAAGGTTGATTCTTCTTATTTTTTGCATGATAGGAAGACCCACATGCATTGCATTTACATTTTACATGGTTCAAATCTCCCCTCTAGACAAACACTGAAACACCTCAATATCACAACCCCTTGTTCACGTGGAACATACCTGTTTGTGTTCAAAAACACTTGTGTGAACTAAAATGGACTAGGGTTTGGGGTGCCCAAGAAAGGACTCCCTCCATTGAAAACGCTGTTGAGAGTGTTTGAATTTCTGCAGGTGCGTGCAGACCTTTACTTTTGATAGGTTTTTATGACAAAACATGAATGCTTTTGTCCATGGTTGGGCCAAAAGGCTAAATTTAGCAGTTAATGGAGGAAGGTCCTTTCTGATGTAAATGCAGACCTTTCCTCACCCGTTTGCTGCAAAGTTTTAACTCCAACTATTCAATGTTGTTGATTTAATTTCCATATCTTTAATTTAGTTGTGTTGGCGCTTAGCACATATGAGGTTATGACTTTGGTTACAAACTTGATGAAGTTGGATTCTTCTAAACACTATCTAAGTGGTGGATCCCTATGCCCCTCCCTAAAAACAAAAAGACAAAAAGAATTCTTGTTCCTTGTTTATTATGTGTGTCACACGCAAATTTGGGGTCATGAAGACTTGTTTGCTATCTATTGATGTAACAGAGATAGGATGGAAGTATATAGTTCAGAAATAGAAGATGAAGTGAAGGAACTTACCGATGGGTGGAAACAAACAATAAAAATCAAATATGCCATTTTTAAATTTTTACCAATCTTTTTTGTGGTGTCTCTAAATAAACAAGGACAACGCTAGCTAGTGTCAGGAAAATATAATGTTTTTATGTAAAAATACATTAACAATTTATTCTGATCTTGATTTTTAGTTTAAAAAAAACATATTAATGTAATTCTTTACCTATTTCTGTCCACACAGTTGTTATTAGACTCGTTAAAAATAAGACAATTCTCTAATTAGAACTGGAGTTTTTTTTTTTTTTTTTTTTTTATCCCCGTGATAAAGCTTTGCATTGATTGTTAACATATATAGATTATGGAGATACAATTATAATTATAATTTTAATTAGATAACAATGCTAAAAGTACCTAAGAATTTAAAAAAAAATACAACAGAAAATATTATCATTGTAAAAATATTTTCGAGATATTATTATTCAATATGAAAGGAAAAGGAAAGGAGACATCAGACTTAAATTCCCAAAAATCACGTTTTTTTGTGTATTGCCACTTCCATTTTAGAAAAAACAAACAAGGTTTTCTCCTTCACGACCATGATAGGAGGAAGGACCATCTTGTAAGATACATAGACCTCTTAAAAGGGACCAATCAATTATCCTCCGTTGAGTGACCCTAATCAATATCACCGTAGACAACATTGAATACATTCAAATATGACTCATGAGGGAAATGCTCATTCCACGTACGTAACACACAGAAAGGGTAATGCTACTATGTAGAGTACGGAATCTTACAACCGTACACTCTCGTGTGAGCGTGATGTGTATATGTAGAAGACATACGCACGGTAGATTATTTCGTTAGATAATTGCTTTTGTTTTTTTAGACCAAAGGTACCCATATATATTGTAAACTTTTTTATCCGAATCAGAGAGAATTATTATGACATAAAACTTATTTCTTGACACAATTGAATAATCAAAACTCAAATTCAATATTATGGGTCACGTTAGTTAATTCAGGTGCTTAATGATAGAAATTTCTCGTTTAATACTACTTAGTAATCTCAAACATGTTTTGCTGATAGTGCCACTATTTCATGGTGATACATGATGTCTACATGCATTACATGAGCATGAGCTGAGTGGATATTTTATTGAAAGTGTCCACGTGCATCGAAACAAATTAGGATCCAAGATTCATTCTTTTTAAGTTTTGAACCTACTAAAGCAGCGTATGCAAGTAAACCTGATTCAATCATCGTTATGTACATTATCTTCCTTCACTTCAACGTTAGACAAGAATTTACCAATCACAGACAACCGTTCCTACTAATTCCCGCATAATTAATTAAAGAAAACAATAGCGAGACAAGCTCAGTAGTTAATTATTCTGGTCCCAGCTCTTGTGCAATCAATTCTTATGATAACGGTGTTGACTTAGACCATCAGAAAGTGACTGTAGTACAACTTGGAATTGGCTTTCGTTTATGATTAATCATCCTTAAAATTTAAAAATTCTGAAAAAACGATATTAAATATGCAAGTAGTAATGATGATATTTCAGTTAAACCTAACACAGCCTAATTGAATAGAAGCTTCAATGTCCACTTATTTTCTATTGCATGGGGAAGTTATTCGTGTATGTCGATGCTAGAATCTAGATGAAACCTTGCTATCTTAGCACTTAAAGAAGGACTACAACTTATGATGCCAAAAGCCCAAAGCAAATCTTGTTGGGAAATTTCCTTACCCACTGATATTTTAATAACTATGTTAGTTATATGTTGAGTGGATTATATTTTAAATTATTTGTTTTAGTATGTTATACTATAAAAATGTAATATGAGCTTAACGAGTGAATATTATTTTTAGGCCCACTTTGATATAATGGCCGGATACAATATAATCATCCGCTCTTTTATTTATAATGTTGAGTGTTGCAAATTTTCTGGATCATCAAAGTGATTAACAGTTGTACATCTAAGTTTTTTTCAATGAATAAAAGGGCTACAGAACAGCCAAACAGACAGAAATATTAATTATTAGAAGAAAACCGAGGGAAATTCGCCCCTGAAGCATCGTCAGCTATAATAGCTGTAAAGAACTATTCAGGTATTTATTTTAATAGGGCCTTTAAAAGTATTATTTTAAGATATATGTCTATAAATCTTTTCTTCCACATAAAAACAAATAATATTAAAATAAAGGTATAATTCAACAAATCTCACACATATAATTGCTAAAAATTACTAATTAATTGCTCTAAATTATCTAACTCTGGAGTTTTTTCTACAGGACCATAACATAAGAACCATGATTCGAGACACAGAAATCTCCTCCTACAGGTGAGGATCGACATTTCAACTGCAATGAGGAAGCTAATTTGGTGGCTAATTGTCGCAATGTGTATGGTCACGACGGGATGACAATGGAAAAAAAGATAAAGAATCTTCCTAAAAAAGAAAATTTGATGGAGTCATTACTAACGTTTATTTAAGAAAATATCGGAAAAACAAAAAAGATAAAGAATGGTCTACGATTTTACATAAAAAGATTTGAGAGTCATTTACACACGGGGAAGGTGTTAGCATCTCACGCGTTGTTACGAAGGTGGCAACCTTTAATTGAGTGTGCTAAAAATAAAGTGACTTTTAAATTATTTATCTTCCCTTAAGACATGAATTATGTTTATTTTATTTTTGTTTATTCAAAAAAAGAAATCAATTTTTTTTAGAAAAGAGAATATTTGATTTTTTTTTTTTAGTTTTTTAGGTCGACAAGGGATTTGCCCTCGCTCCTACTTATCCCCAAGTGCAATAAGAAAATTAGACTTATGTAGTTCTTTGGTAGAAAATAACTTGATTGTTGGGTTGATTTTATGTTTTTTTTTAAGATTTGTTTTAATTGCGTAAAAAAGAGTCGTTAGGGCATTGGACCTTGAAACGAATTTGAATTTTAAGAAAAAAAGCGGAGAGAATCGCTTAAGGCATTAGACCTTGAAATAATCTCAAGTAAGGTGTATTGTGAAGAAAAAGGAGAATTGAGTGATTATTTATTTGAATGTTTTTATATTTTTTTGAAAAAATGATTTTGGATTTGCGGTGAATTTTATGAAATCAAGCAAGTTTGAGACCCAACATGATATTCACAAAATCTATCCACATGTTATTGAAACACCACCAAGCAAGTCGGAGACCCAACATGGAGTGCACGAAACATAAGCGCATGCTAAAGATACTAATGCGGAACTGCAAAAAAAAAAGAATAATTGACATAGCGTTACGTAATCAAATAAATCAAATGGTAATAGAAAGGGATAAAATAGAAATTGGGAGTACACTTAGTAATTAAGGATGCATACATGAAATAAAGGAAGTGCAATAGTAATTATTTCATTTCAAAACGAGCCTGATCCAATAGGTAAGGGGGTGTAGTTCTGAAAACTATGGTGTAAATAGTATTACTAAATTTGGTCAAAATGGGCCAGCCCAAATGTTAAGAGGTGTGAGTATCAACAGTTATTTTGTTTTAGAATGAGCCAGATCCAACAAATAAGAGGTGTAGTTATGGACATCGGGTGTAAATAGCATTACGAGTTTGTTTCAAAGTGAGCAAGACCTGAGGGGTGCGGTTATTAGATGTTTTTATCCTTTTGGATTTAGGATTTTCTATTAGATGAGACATGTTTCATTTTTATTTATTTATTTAAGACTTTCTACCACATTTAACGTATGTTTCCTTCTTTTGGATTTAGAATATTCTATTAAATGTAGAGACATGCTTTATTCATGTTATTTTGAATATTAATGAAAATGATTGATTCCATTCATCTAATTTAATTGATATGTTCTTATAATTTTGATATTTGGGGTTATAATTAAGGTTGTGATGGTTTTAATTATGGTGATAAAAGCTTTCATTAATGGAATTTTGAAAATATAAAAAAATTAATCTATGTACAACCAAATCAGAGACCGAATTTTCGATTGCAAAACAGTCATTTAAATTTCTAAAGTGGCCACCAAATTAGTTAAGGATAAAATTTTAGTGACTATCTTACATAATCGGTGGCAAACGACTTTGCGACTAGGATTTCTTCTTCGATATCAATCACTAAATCAATGACAAAATCAGTTAGCGACCGATATGATTGTTTTAGCGACTAAAAACATTCATCGCTAAATCGAATATTTTATTGTTAAAAATGATTATCTTTGTGGCAGTAAAGTTGACTGTCATGAAAATGATGATAATGTGGGTTAACAACAATCGTGAAAAAGAGTGATATGATAATTGAGATATTTTTGATGTGATAACTTTACATATTTGATTTTAATTTAAATTTTGATTTTAATCTCAATTGTCTATTATTTTAAATATTAATTTGATGATTGTTATTAGTTCTTTTCACATTTTCACATAAAGAAGTACTCTCAATTGGATCAGACTCTTTTGCTATATATATATATATATATATATATATATATATATATATATATATATACACACTAATGAGATGAGATTTGCTACCGTATATATTTCTATTTTTTTAGCATGAGGAAATTAACAAGTTACACCTTTAATGTAATTTAAGATAATATTTAGTTATAATTTACTAACGCATCCATACTAAAAAAATGTGTATGCATATTAACAAATCCCACTAGCATCAGCTAACATACACATTCCTATTTTTTAGTATGAGTATATTAACATGTTATAACATTGATGTATTTTAAAAAATCTCTAATTATAGTTTATTAACGTACTCACTAAAAAAAATAAGAGTATGTAGGTTAACAAATCACTAAATTAACATATTACTATATATTATATTTATTATATATAAATCTTATACTTTTTTGAGTAATAATATTGTACATATAAGCCAACAAAAAATATAATATTATCATAATTATTATAATCTTACATATTATATAACATACTAAATTATATATAATATTTTTCGTCCATGAAAAAAAGTTATCAAAAGACGTTTCTGTATTTGTTATGGGGAATATATACTTACATAAATTTATTCCCACTGCCACAAATTGAACTTCCACTTCTTGAAAGATAGTATTTTGGTTCTATTTCAAGATAATTCATTGCTAGGTGCATGGCATGTAATTTTATTATAAATTTTTATTGAAGTGGGAGTCTTTCCTAATCTTATATGGGAATGAATCTTTTCCTAATCTAAATCTTTAGCAATTAAATCAATCTATTTCATGCACCCAAAAAAATGTTGTATGCTATGATCAGTTTGAACTTTGAAATAACCTAAAGTCTTCACCATACAAATTCGGTTCAAGAAAACAAAAGCAATATTCCACAAAACCACAAACTGTATTTATCTAGTTAAAGGACAAAAGGAAGATTACGAAGAATAAGTTATAAAAAATTAAGTTAGATTAAAAATTTAATCCTTATACCTAACATTATTAATAAAATTTATTAAATGTTTTTTTATAATATAACAAAATTTATTTAATAGTAATAAATATGTTGAACTTTTAATTAATAATAATAAATATGTTCAAAATTTATTAATAGTAATAAATGAATTTTTTTTATTGAGTACTAGCTTAGTCTCAAAATGACTAGTGTTTAAGATAAAAATAAGTATATTAAGAAAATAATATTTATTAGAAGAAAAATTTATTAAAATATCCTTATTCTCTCTCTTAATTTCAATAAATATATTATTAAATCTCATTGAAAAGTGAGAACATTGATCAATTTGAAAAAAAATTTAAAGGTTAAAATTGTAGCTATTTTGGAATGAAAAGAGTAATAAATGAAAATTTTATTAAATAGTAATAAATATGTTGAAAAAAATTAAATAAATATTGCTATATACCTCGTTTATGAACTTGGACTGCTATCACTAGCGGGTTTTATAAATATTTTTAGAAATATTTATAACTAATCAAACTGATTTTATTCATCCTAAAAATCATACTTTTTGGCATGAAAATACTTTCTCTATACCGAACGTCCCCTTAGAGTTTTTAATGTATCCCTGATGAGGCATCCCAAAGTTAGTAAATATTGTCAAGAATCAGGACAAGAAAATGAAGTTACATCTCTCATTTTTATTAAATTCGGAAAAAATACTAATTAAATTTTAGTATTTTTTATTTATAAATATGACAAAATAATTTATTTAATAGTAACAAATATGTTGACCTTTTTTTAACAGTAATAAATGAAAAAAATATTTAGTAATAAATGAAACTTTATTTAATAGTAATAAAGATGTGAAAATAATTATTAATTTTTGTTCAGTAATAATAAATATGATGAAAAAATTAAATGAAATTGTTATATATATTGTGGAGAAATACTTTAGAGTCTAAATGATTCATGATAACAAGATTGAGTATATGAAGTGTGAGTTTTTGTTGGAAAGAGATGATGATGATCAAAAGGTGCTTTTAGATACTTGAGATCAATTTTGCAAAAAAATAAAGAGATTGACGATGATGTAAATCATAGAATCAGAGCAGGTGGATGAAATGACGGAGTGTATCTGAATTTTTGTATGACAGCAAAATTCTCCTTAAGCTAAAAGAAAAATTTTATTGAACATCTGTAAAACCTGCAATGTTACATGGAGTTGAGTATTGACCAGCACATAGACAACATGAACATAAAATAGGGATAACAAAAATAAGGATCTTAAGGTGAAAAGATTAGGGATCATAGATTGAGGTGGTTTGGGCACGTAATGAGACGACCCCTGGACGCTCTTGTAAAAATAAGAATTTGTTACCAAGAGCTCGTCACAAAGAGAGGTAGACCGAAACTTACCTGTGAAAAAGTAATTAAACAAAACTTAATGAAGTTGAATATAGATTGGCGGAATGTGTGTTTTAAGACGGAATAGAGAAAAATTATAAACTTGGTAGATGGTTAAACCCGATATTATCTCTATGTTCCAAACAATCACTTTTTAGTTCTTTTTTTCTTCATTTTTTATTCTTCTTTCACCCTTTTTTTCTTTTATCTGATTTTATTTTCTTTTGTCTTATTTCTTCTTTTTCTTTTCCTTTTTTTTAACTTCTTTGCATTTATTATTGAGTTCATCTAACACATGTCCCAATTAACTTAGGTTATAGGTGATTGTTGATGTTATTATATACCTTGGTTTTTTAACTTGGACCACTACCACAATACACACTAATGAGTTTTATGCAAATTTCATGTTTACATTCAGAGTTTAAATGCACAATGATAAGTTATAAAAGATATTGTTATGCATGTGGACAAGAAAATGGAGTTGCATCCCTCATTTTTATTAAACTTTGAACATTGTTATTAAATTTCATTAATCTTTTTAATATTTTTTATTTAATTTAATTTAAAATAAATAAATATATTGAAAAATTAAATGAATATAAGCAAATTATACTAAGACTTCTATGTGATTTTGTCAAACTACACAAAATATCTCTATTTCTTTATCTTTATAATCACCTTCCCTACACAATGTAATATTTTTTAAACCTTAAGGGAGATGTGTATAATGTAAAAAGGAGTGTTAGTTTTATGATTTTTAAATAATTAGGAGAGATTTGTATAGAGGTAAAAAAAATAGAAATATTCCTTGTAATTTGATAAAAACTCAGAAAATATCAATGTAATTTGCTTAATATATATTGTTATGTTTCTCATTTTATGAATTAAGACTACTTTCACTTTCACTGACAAGTTTTATGTGAATTACATGTTTACATTTATAGTTTGTAATGTATCCTGAGGAGGCATCTTGAAGTTAACAAATATTGTTATTGGTGACTCATGGGTGTATCACCTATGTAGTTGATTTACCTTAGACTCATTTAACAATGTCTTACTTATAGTTAGAGAAAATCATTTTAGGCTTAAAAAAACTCTTGGTGTCTATAAATTTAGTTTTTTTTTAATTTTTTTTGTTTTGATTTTAGTTTTTTAAAGATTTTTTTCTCTCTATTGTCAAGTAATAACCTTAAATGATAACCTAACATGATATTAGTAATCCATTGACTTGCCACATCATCAAGGAGTATAACAAGATAGTCATGTTTTTTTATTTATTTTGCAAATTGTGTTTTTAAATTCTCATTTATTCAAATTAGTTAATAATGTTAGACTAGTTAATGAGATATTTAAAAACATATTTTACCAAAATTATTTTACATGATTGTCCTACCATCTCCTTTATTATATGACAATTATTTCCTAATAATTGTTGTACTTCACAAGTCACGTTAATTTGTTGACCAACAGTATCTCGACCCTTAACTATCATAGCATTGTAAATATTAGGCATCTTCCCTGGGGGAGTTAAGGTCGATGTTACATCAGTTAACGTTGTTATTTGATAACAAGAAAAAAACCAAAAAAGTTAAATCTTTTATAAGACTAAGACTATGTTCGACAAAACATTTTAATTAGTTATTAAGAATAAGAAATAGAACCATTTGATTTGATTTGTTCTCAATAACCACGAGATGATCATCTTAGGTTCTAGCTTTTTTTACTTGTTAAAAATTTTGTTTGATTGGTTGGTAAGCAAACTTTTTTAGTAACTTCTTAATAGCTTTTAACGTTTTTTAAAACACTAGCTTCTAGCTTCTTATATTTTTTTTTCTATTTTTATTCTCAATATATTTATTCATTTTCATAATTGCCCTTTTTAAATAAATTATAATTTTTTTATTTTACATTTTCAACTAGTTTCTTGAACACTTAAAATTTAATAAGCTAACTTTTCCATTTCATGTTTTTCAGTTAGTTTTGCTAAACATAACCTAAAACAAAAAAATAAAAGAACTTTAAAGGACTAAAATCAAAGACATCTTATTTTAGGGAAAAATATGTTTTTGGTCCCTATATTTTTGTGAAATCAAACTTTCAAGGACTCCAATTTGTCGTTGTTTCCATCGTTATTCTTCAATAGTTATTGTAGATTTGTTCTTGCGTCTTCTTTTGATTTTGTTTGCTTCTTGAATGTTATTTTCATGAATTTGCATGGTAAGTAGACAATGTAATCTATTTGTCATGTAAAAAATGACGTAACACCATATGTGAGGAGAGACTAAAAGAAGTTTTTTTACAAAAAAAATACACAGACTAAATTAGATTATATAAAACTACAAAAATTGAAAACAAGATTTCATAACAATATAAGAACTAAAAACATAATTTTCCACTTATTTTATAGTGGGTAAAAGGTTATTTAACTCATCATCTTATTTCTCCAAACCAAAAATCACCATAAAGTTGTAATACCAAAATGGGCCTAATCTCACTTATTCATGGGCCTAACCTCACTTCCCTGCCACTACCTTACCCATTCATAATGGGCCTATCAATTGCAGATTTCGTTATACCCATAGTCATTCACTTGGCATAACTTGCTGTTTGTGCGTGCATGTGTACACCCATTTATGTAGATGTACAAACTGTAATAGCCATGGTATGTATGCAGATGAAAGCCATTATCTTTCAATTGGAGCAAATATGGTAGCTGCTTCAGGTGCTGGAGCTGCAACTGTCGTTGCTACAAATCCGCTTTGGGTTGTGAACACTAGATAGTAAGTGTGTTTCTTTTCAGTTCATGATCTTTTGCTTATGCTATCAACTTATCATATAATTTGGCCTGATTCATGAGTGCATTAAATGCTTAGAATAAATGCAATAGTGGTATGTTAAAGTTAAAAACCCTTTTATTGTATTAATTAGTTTATCGTCAATGTCTTGGACTCTTGGCAGTAGATACTTCAGAATTTTATTTTCTTTATGGCATTGGCATATCATTACTAGAACTATTTTTCATCATCAATTGAGCTGGCAATAAAGGCGCCATAAGACATTAGTTTGTTGGGATTCAGTGTAATATCCATACAATATGACAAAAACTATATCCATATTGAATTGGAAAAAGAATGAACTCATAAAACAGCTAGTTTATATGTTTTTGCCTTGGGCAGACCATGTTATTACTTTAACAGAAGAGATGTATGGACATTGAAGAAATTGTTGTTAGAAGTATACTTTGTGTATTGTATTTACGATAGAACTGCATTACTTTCTTTACCCTGCCATTCTTTGGTGCATGTATGTGTATATTCTGCGCAATAAGTTTGCTTCCTTTGTTTCTTCCGAGTCGGTGTTGTGCCCTATAGGAGCACACTATCTGTCTTAAAGAGAATTGCTCATGAGAAGAGCATTCAGGGGTTGTACAAGTTGGTATCGCATATATCATCAATTTCATTTTATGGTCAATGTATAATGCCTTATAATTAAAAATTTATTGACATTTGAGATATCCTTTACCATAAACAGGGCCTTGTACCTGCTCTAACTGATATCAGTCATGTTGCCATCTAGTTTCCAACATATGAAAAAATAAAACTTTATTTGGCAAATAAAGTTAATTCAATGGCTGTTCTAGTTCTTTGCAACTTCTTGAAAGTTTCGGCAGTTGGTTAATTTAATCATTATTTTGTGTCAGATAACACAGCAATGGATAAGCTTAGAGCACATCACTTTGCAATTGCATCACCAATTTCCAAATTTTGTGTCCATATTGACATACTCGTTAGTCATGAAGTATTTAGCTAAATGATTTAGTTTTATTGAAGATATTCATGTTGCATAATCATGTATAATAGTCATACTTCTAGGTGCCTAGCCTTATGAATGAAATGACCTTGTCATTCCTAGAATCAATTTTTAATGCTTAATGTGAAAACTCTATCTAGCTTCGTTAGACTTAAGAGTTGTCTCAATTGTCTTCTAATCTTTAACTATTACTTCAATAGATCATCCTGTAGTCCTGTTCAGCTTTCGTTTGGTCAGTAACAGTAGATCTGTGGCAAAATCTGATCCATCCAAATGTGTTAATCTAGACCATTGATTAATTTAAAGTTAGATTCTAATTTTGACGAATATTCAAATCTTCCTAATTACAAATCTTGATGGTAGTTAATCGATTCATATGTCTTTGATCAAACACATGAGTCTGCACGAAGGGTTCATTAAGAAAATGGTTAAAGTTTAGAGAATAATTGAGATAACTAAAAGTTCATGATGATATTAATTATACAAATGATCCAAAGTTTGACGGAATTGAATATACCTTTCCCTTTAGAATAATATTGGTTTCACTGCATATTGTTAGCTATTTCTTGAAATATTTTGCTTGAACGTTTTGAGCTTAATTGTTATTATTATTTTAATACATTTCCTTTCCTTCATTGTCAATAAAGTCATCATGCCATATACCTATTGGTTTGAGAAGGATAAGCGAATTCCTTATTCCTCATTTCTTTTGTTTGAGGAGACAAACAACAAGTGTTTTTGTATTGTGTATGCAGGTTGTGCTACCGTAATCACATTCACCAGCTTTGAAATGATACACCATTTTCTTATGTCACTTTTTCCTTCTGACCCACAGCCACATATTTGGATGGATAGAGCATGGTGGTTGTCTATGATATGTAGCAGTTGAATGGTTCCAAAACATATGCTAGTATAGCCGACTAATGTTTCTTTTGATTAAAATCCCATTCTTTTTCATACTTAGTTGTTTGTTTATGTAAGGTAGATTTCCACATCATTTGAAATTGAACCCTACATTACATTGAGTCGTTTTCCCTAGTCAAATTCTGCAAATTGACTGGCTTTGTAGTTGGACTGAAGACTTATCTATACCTGTAATAAAGACAATATCCATTTTAGTTTCTATTTTTTTTATCCTTTCACTACATATTATAACTGTTTTTATTTTTCCCATTTTCTTTTCAATCTTTATGCTCTCTTTTTCTTTCAATGGAAATGCAAGCATAGAGTATCTTTCTTTCAATAGTAAAGTGCCTTTCTTTACATTTCATGCTTCTAGGATCCCGGAATATTGAATGCATCAATCAACTCATATCATATATATAGGAAGCATCTCAAAGCATTACAATCAACTCATGATATTGCCTCTGTCCCTCACGCAGTAGAATTCATAATTCACTAGCTACCTGGTAACCGTTCTCCATAAGAACATGAAAATTAAATTAGTTAGAGTAAAGCAATTTATATGTTCCTTCAAGGGCCCACTTAAGCCTCTCATTTGCAGCCCAATGAAGGTACTAGGTCGTTCGCTCCTTGGGGCCTTCCTCTCATGGTCCGGTCTACACGCTTTTTCAGTTGGATGCACCTAGCCCAATTTCCCAACAGCGTGGGTCTCGGTTGGGCCAGATGACCCATTCCCCAAACAGACCGAAATCCATCATTGTTAGTATCTTGCCGACTCTACAGAAAGGAAAACCTGACCCCCAATCGTTGTGAGATCCTGTAACCCACCAAATGATATCCACGATATATGGAGAATGGAGCAAAAGATCTTTAGGTGGTTGATGATCAGTTTGTATATGTCTCTACCTCCAAGTATGTAGATCAACTGGAGTGGAATTGTTCCTATTTAACTAGAGATAGTTGTATTATATATGTGATCTAAATAAATAAAAAAAGGATGATTAAGTTAAGCACATAATTTTACTACCATAGTTTTGACCATTAAAATTATGTATAACAAGGATTTTATACTTAGTTAAAGTGTCACAATGAAGTTGTGGCACTCAAGCTGGGTTAAGTGGATTGTTAATTTTTTCCTAGGTTGGAATATGACTAATGTCTAGTGGTACTAGGAAATTGGACCACGACTTTGATCTCACAGGGGCACCTATGCTACAACTCAACACCATTGTTGTTTAAGTGCTCGGTAATGGGATGTTATGTGTGTCATAGGGGAGGTATTGAACGTGACCCCTTACCATCATGCCCGAGAAAAGCGTAGTAACGAGGGGCAATCCCAAGCTTGAGGTCTCGTAGTAGGCCATGCTCAAACTTAGGTTGAACGCAACTACCATAAAAAGAAAAACACATCTAGCTAGTAGTGTCAATTATTATTATTATTATTATTATTATGATTATTATTATATAGAGAGTACGGGGGAGATCCCCTTCGGAACGGAGGCTCAAAATAAAAGCGTAACAAAAGGATGGGAATGAAAGTGTCAATCATTGCTATTCCTTTCGGGTGTTTAAAAGTTATACTAAATTAATAAATAAATAAATAAAGCGTAGTGACTCAAATGGAGGATCGAGGCTTTTCTTAGTCTTGCTTTCCTCATCTAAAATCCTATTAAACCATGAAGAAAAATCAATCTAAACATTGGATTCGGTCGTAGTTGTTGTATTGTAGGATAGTATAAACGGTGTTGCTAAGCATGCTATTTTTCGGACTGTGATGGGTTTTGTTTCCTCATTACAACACTTGACTCAATTGCATTACGTTTAAAGTATTGCATTAATTTATACTACCAAATGAACCTTTTTAGTGGTTTTCTCAAACACATAAAATATGGCTTCGAATTTAACGCTGGATCCCAGATTAGAAAATTCATCGCCTCCACTTTCCATGAGGATGCCAGTTTATTCATAAAATTAAGGCAATGATGGTCCATACTTGGACAACTCATTTGTGAATATAAAGTGGGGTTACTAACTATGAGGATTAGCATGCACTCTTTGGCATCCAAAGTTGAGACATCCCTGGACAAGACACATAGGATTGGATTCGTTTGTCATGTTCCATCACATCTAAAGGAAACAAAAGAAAAATTACTGTGGCTTTATTATTTTCAGCCTTCATGAACGTATATCAACGAGATTTATATTTATAATTTTTGTTCAGATAGAGATGGCATTAGTTGACATTGGGGACTCATGTTTTGTGAGTGGCGTTATTGTTGTTGTGAGATAAGAAGCAAGATGCCAGCACAAGTACATGCTTATAGGATAACTAAGAAGAAGAAAAACATGCATATGGCTGGGCCAAGGAGTAGGACTGGGATATGGGAGGATCAGAGCAGTGCCCTAATCTTTTAGTTTCACCCTTCATCATAGTTTGGTCGGCCCAAAGTGTGCTTAAACCCATTAAAACAACTGGGAGTGCCATGCTTTCATGATTCCTTTTGGAATGCTAGCTACCCCACCTCTTCACAAAGTGTGGTGCTTGTGGGGGAGAAAGTGTGACAAAGAGCAACCTTTAATTTCCCCCTTTTCTTTTCTTGCAGGACCATTTTCCATATGAGAGAACTTATATTCCGTTGATTTACTAAGCAATTAACCTTTTCTCTTTCAAAGAAAGAATTTAAATCTCTACCTACTACCACATTTAGGTAATGTAACAACCTGTGTTTTTAACTTAAGAGTAAAGATCGGGCTTCTCTTTTGTTTATAAAATATTTTGTTTACATGCCCATGTTTTCAAGTTTTGTGCAGTTTACTTTCTGGTTTAAAGAAATTGTGCACGCAATTGATAGCTGGTGTAATCTTTCAGAGGAAGGCCAATGGAAATAATAAGTTAATTCATAGTAATAAATAAATAACGAATATGATGAATGTGCTAACTATGACATCAAAAATGGGCTCTCAACCTAATGTTCTCATCCAGAAAGTCACTGCTATGATGAATAGGGTAGGTAACGATCTTCTTAATTATATTCTGGGGTCATGTTATGGATCATGGCCAAAAGGTACACCAACATTTCATAAAGACTAAAGAGGAATGCCAACCAGATTGTAATAATGCTCGCATTTTTTAGCTCTTCTGAGTTTCAACAATGTCAAACAAATGGGTGCTCATAAACTCGTATGTAGTAATTAGTTTGTACTGTCTAAAGAGATTAGAAATGGATTTGTAATCAAATTAATATCCCATTCTTCTTTTTAAGCTAAAAATAATATTTAAACACGGAAATAGGATTTTTGTTTGTCTTTTTTGGAAAGGTGCAGTGCAGGGATTGAGTTATTTTGATTCTTGGTGATGAGGATCAAGCATTGCTTTCCACAAGATGAGAATGCATGTGCTTCCATAGTTTGATGTGGCTTGCCATCTTCAGAGTTGACAGCATGAATCTGCACATTTGTGAACCAGAAAGTGATGTAAACCTCACAAAGGAGAGTTCATGAATATAATCATATATTTTAGGAAGCACCCCGGGCTCACCTTACATGTGAAAGTCATAAATGAAAAGGGATAGCGCATAACTTTAACCTTTTTCATAATGACCGTAACTTTGATGCTTTCGTACCAGATAAAGTATTATCCAAATTCCAGTTTTGTGTCTAAAATTTAACGATTAATTTACCTTTCAGAATGATTAGCAATGTTCCAAAGTCCCATGCGTATTATATTCCGTATTTCGACTAGAATTTCATGGTTTTGATTTTGACCTGCTGGTCACAACTAGAGAGATGAAAAAGAGTACGGTGTTGACCTAATTAAACAAAGTCCAAACTTTGAGGGCGTACAAGAAAAGGGAAAGAAGAATAAATATAATTTTTAAATTAAGAGAATTATATAATATAATATCATAACATCAACAAAACATTAAGATTAATTATTATTTTATATTTTATTTCAAAAATTCTTAAATATAAGTATATTTATATTTATTAAAATTAAAAAAAATATCTCCCTTCTGTTTTATTTTTCAAAACTTTAATTTTAAAATATACCTTAAATTAAGCAATTACTTTAAGTTCGGCACCATTTAAAAAAAAAATCTTAGACACTACATTTTTGAAATATAATTTTATAAATATATTATAAAGTAAATCACCATTTTAGTTCCTGAAAATATAAAATATTGTCACATTAGTTTTTCAAACTAAGAAAAATCTACATAAATTTGTGAAAAATGATAAAAATATAATATTGTAAACTCATTAGTCCAAAATTAAAGATAATGTGTGACTTAAGTAATAGTATTAGTATGTATTTAAAGATCAAAACAATAATAAGTAATTGAATTTAAGGACTTTAATAAAACAATTACAAATTCAAGTAATAGTATTAGTATGTATTTAAAGATCAAAACAGTAATAGGTAATTGAGTTTAAGGACTTTAACAAAACAATTAAAAATTCATGGTTTCAGGAACTAATATAACAATATATCAACTAATTATCTTAAATATAACATGTAATGTAAGGTAATTTACAATAATAATTATTATCATTATAAATTTTTTTCATCATATCTAATAATTTGTAATTAAATAATAATATAAAATAACTTTTATAATGTGAGCACATTCCATTTAAATTATTTTATTATTATGAATTTTATGTAGATCACATTAAAAAGGGAAAACCTATCACACTTAATAATAATAAAGTTTGTCAAGAAGTGGAATATTTTTATTATTCTTAATAATTAACTTCTTCCTTTCTGTCTCTCTCTCTATATATATAATTCTTCCTTTGACTGAACTTACGTACTTAGTTTATAAAATTAAAAATTCATTTAAGATCATGGTTAGTTAAAAAAATATCTATATTTTCATGAATACTTATGAAAGATTTTAATTAAAATATATTAATAATGTAAATTCTTTAAATTATTATTGATTCAACCACTAATTATCCATCATCAATAAAATTAATGAAATAATTAAATATAAATGATTAATATGTTGAAATTAATATTAAATTTTTAGCAGAATTGGATATTTGACCATTATAAAGTCATTTATCAATACAGGAACTCGCATTATCTATATCCACCACCAAAACCCCATTTTGTTAGGCATTAGGCACGCACGCGCTTTGGGTGAAAGTGGTTATATGAAGAGTAGTGGGTAGCCGTTGGCAGTTGCCGCCGCTTGACGGCGGTTATGATGAAGCAAGAGAAAGACGCCACAAGTCCAAACGATTTTCCTACTCCGTTAGCATTACCTGCGACGGCGATCCAGTGTGTGACGTGGGTCCGTCCGCTTTGGATCCCCAATCTCATTGCTCTGGTTCCGAACCACTATTTTGAATATTTTGAACGTTACGGCCATGTTCTATGCCAATTCACAATTATACCCTCCACTTTGTTTCTCTTTCTCCTAATGTCTTTCTTTTATTCGCGGCAAATATATTTCTGTCTATTTTTTTTATTTTAAAAAAAGACATTAACAAATCTTATTTTTTAGAGTATTTCAAAAATTAAATTAAAATATATTTACAGTATAATTTATTTAAAGAAATAATTTATGATTAACAATGTAACGAGTTTTTATACTATGATTTTTAGTTAATAACAATATAATTTTTATACCAATAATATATAAAAATTATATTTTTTATATTATTATCTAGTTGTCTATGGTACATATGATGAGATTATGAATTTATGCAATAATTATTTAACGTTTACATTAAAAATGACTTATAATTAAGTAACATGTTAAAAATAATAATTTAAATATACTAATTGTTTAAAGGTCTTATATATTCTTATTTAATAATCAATTATCATGGTAAAATTGTTAAATTTTGTATTAAACATCGTAAAAATCATATTTAAAGTGATTTTTAATTAGTTGAAAATATAAAAATGTTTATAATAACAATACTTGAAAATTAAACTATTCTAAAACCCTTTATATTTACAATATGTCAAAATTAAACTCATTAAAAATAATATTATAAAATAATATTTATAAAAATATGTAAAATATTTTAATAAATTCTTGCATTTAATTAGTTCCAACAAAATAGATCATGAAGCATTTAAACTTTAGTTAGGAGGAGTTTAGATAATTAATTTATATGGTATTAAAATCTTTCAAGTACATTTACATATTGTTAGGCTAAATTATCAATAAATTCGTATATTTTCAATAAATTTAATCTTTTTATTTGTATATATCTTTTTCAATGTATATTTGCATTTGTATCTCTTGTATAGTCTTGCTGTCTATTAATATATGAAATTACACTTTGCCTTTAAAAAAACACGTTACAATTTATTGCCCTTCTCTTCTCTCCTGTACCATTTAATTTGTAATAATGCAATAAACATAAACTCATAATCACATGGTAAAAAAAACTTCAATCACAACATAAAACCATGACAAAAATTCTAGCTGTTTTAACTCATAACGTGAACGTACATTTTTATTCTCAACAATATATTGCGGGCTTAAGAAGATTATTATGTGTTTTACACTACAAGAAAGGTTTTATGTTATCTTTTTTCTTTCGTATGATCATATGACTCATGCAAATGTACAAAATGGGAAAAACATATTACATTGATTGGGAAATAAATAACTTTAAGAAGAAAAATAATGGTATGCTAAAAAATCGTCCAACAAAAATGAGACTGGGTAAACTTGTAGATTTTAGAGAAAGAAAGAGAAAAATGGAAAATAAAATAGGAATAATGAGGGAGGAAAATTGAGAAATGGCTTAAATTTAGGATTAGAGTGAAATTAAAAAAATTAAAAAATTGTTTTACACATTGATTTTTATGTAACAAATGACTGATGAAGTGATGATCGGATAATACTAGTAATAAAGTCACATTATTGGATATTCATGCTTTTTATGGGATGATGTCACATTGTGTAATTAACAATACTCAAAAGAATTTAAATAGTGTTAGCTTTCTGAAACTTAATGATAAAATTTTAGAATTATAAAGGACTTGGTTAAAAGCTTTCGAACTATAGATAATAACTAAACTATAAATAAAATTGTAGAGACTCAATGGATTAATTTAAAAACCATTTCTTTAATATAAAAATGTCTAACTTTTGCATTGTTTAGTTTTAAACTTTACAGAAAAATATCGATGCACTTCTAAATCGACAGAAAAGCTTTAATATCGAGGCCAAAAAAAGGTTTTTATAATGTGACATTAATTGGTCAGCATAAGAAAATTAATTAGGATGCCTAAAATATTATGTTTAAAATAATGATTTAATTGAAATATACTGAAAATGTAAAAATTACTATATCACTAAAAATTATTTAAATAATCACTATACAAATCACATTTAATGTATTATTTACTTAATTAATCTATAACTAATAATAATAATATTTCCATTTGATTAACACATTTCATTGATCCTTAAACTATTTCTTAAATTTCAAAATTTTCTTTTAATTTGCATTAATTTTTCACTACTTTTATATTATTAATTTTTTTTATTTTGTCATTTTTATTAACTGTATTTAATTTCTATTTTTTATTTATTTAAAGAAAGACAAGGAATCTCTCTCTTGCCCCCATAGTAATATATAATTTTTATAATTTCAATATATCAAGATTAAAATTTTAAAACAAATCCTAGGCAGAGACGGTACCATGTTTACAGTGAAATTTCTTTACAATATTATAATAACGCTATCCATCTATTGACCCCGCCCCCCTATTGTTCAAGTTTTTTTTTTACTTCAAAAGGAGAGGAGATTACTGCATATTAATCTGCCAAGCGTGTTAATCACTTAATCCATTGCCCTCCGTCGTTAATATTTACATAAATAATAATTCAGAATCTAAATTCTTTTTTATTTTATAATTAGAATTTAAATTCAATTATTTCCAAAGTAGTTAAGTATATATTGTTACTACATTAAATATAATACTAACCTCCATTAGACAATTGTTTTCTTCAAATATTTTATATTCTGAAATCAACATAAATATAAAATAATAAATTTTATATATAAGTAGTGTATGTAAGAAGGAAGTTACACATGACACCAATATTCTCAAATAGTGCATCATTTTGTTCCTTCCTATCCCTTTAGTTATGTCGTCATCTTCTTTGAAATATCCGAATATTTGTCATCCTCAAAGCCAATAGGAGTAGTAAGAACGACCAATAACATGTATTCTTCTTCTTTTATTTCATTTTATTTTATAAATTTTATTTATAACAATAATTTTAAACATTAGGTAGCTAGAAAAAATATATGTTACTTGTTATAATTACTTCTAATTTTTCATATTAGTTTTAGCTATAATTATTTTATTTTACATTAATTTCATTTTAATGATACGTTAGAGAAATTTTCTCTCTTAACTATATTTTTAATTACAAGATTTGAACATAAAATCTTAATTAAGGTATCTGACCGAACTTAATTCTACTCAAATCAACTACATATTAATCTATGTTAGTTTTAAATTACATTTAATTTGATAGATAAATTAATTTGTATAAAAAATTAATTTTAACTATAGATCGTTATTGATTCATGTGCTAAACTGTTGTCCCCCTAAAAAACATTTCTAGTTTCGTCCCCGATCGATCCTAGCAATTATACAAAACCATTGAATTCTATTTCACTTAACTCCGCAAGCTTCAGCATTCATCTACATCGTTAGACTTTCAAGACTGTTAGATTTAGAATAACTTCGATAAAGGTTATGTTTACAATAATTTTTCTAGAAATAAATAAAAAAGTTAAGTTAAAATGAACTTACATATTTCAATTTAAAGAAGTTCTCTTATTTAATTTCTTTAAAAACATATCTTAACCTATATATAATTTAGTTTTTTAACTTATAAAAAAAATTTAATTCATTTTATTTTTCTCCTCGGAGTGATTCAAAAATTTATCAAAAAGATGATTGAAGCCTACTTGGATGAGAATCACGAGAAAGCTACAGTTATTATTGCACTAGTATGTTACTCCTAATTTTTTATTTTTTTTATATTGGTTAATAAATTAAATATTAAAACATATTACTAATACATTCTTATTATGACTTTTAGTACAATTTAAATATAACTTTTAATAAAAATTTATTTACTAATTTCTTAATAAGTATCTTAATAATATTGATTAATAATACTATTTTTTTTCATTGATAAAATTTGCCGCCATGTACCGTTACTATTGTTGCTGCAAAGGCAACTGTATTTCAACAACCACTTCACTAACCGACAGAGACGTTCTGTCTACTAAAACGATGTGGTGGCATGCCCCATTCCATTTGAAGTTACTACTTAGATGAAAATTCTATTATTTTATTGAAAAAGATGATGTGAAATTTGCTTTCAACCTTTCTAACTAGCTCAAGCTAACATTGTGTGGCAATTTTGGTGAAGCTGAAGACTATCATAATCCACTTTCGTGACTTGGAAACTTGATCACATTCCATGTATCAAAATGTTGAATTATGTATGATCTTGTGCATTCTGGCTTAATAAGTTTGAGTAAAAAGCCAGATGCTTAACATCAGACAATGACGTGACACTCACTGAACGCGTTGTCACAAAATTCCAATTCATCAACACAAGTTGGCTTAGTTAAATTATTCGCAAGGTTAATTAGCCTAAACAATGATAATAAGCCGTTTTGTCACTCGAGTCTCGGTCATAAAGCCAATTAGTAGCATCTTAAAGATACAAGCTAGTCATCATCATGTTGTTAGAATTATAAAACTATGATTAATTTAAAATTGCAACAGTATGATAGGGACCCACTAAATTTTTTGCATTTTGAAAATCGAAGAGCAAAATAATACTTTCAAACAAAGTTGATTGACTAAACGTGGTGTTTTGTGGATGAGCATTAACGAAGTAGACAAACCCAACCACCTCCAACTTCTCAAAGAGAATTTTTAAAGTGTTTGGATATATATTGAATCCAAAAGGAGGGATTTTATTCCAAGTTAAGTTAGGCAGGACATGGTACTTCACTTTTCTTTTCCTCGATTATATTTTCCCCCCTTCTTTCAGAGCGGCCAGCAGATTATAAAGAAAATATTAAGGAGGGTCGTCTCAATGGTCGTGGCATTAAGTGACTGTCATCATATCATGATACTTAAACTATACACTTAAATTTGTTTAATAAGAAGAAATATAAAGAAAAAGAGGTTATGGCAACAACCAATATAACCTATGAGTATTAGGAACAGGGTCTATGTAAGCGCATTGGTTTTTTGTGGAATACTCATATACTTGTTTTATAAATACTACTATGTCCTTAAACTAGAAACTCGGAAAAAATGAAGATAATGTAAGATAAATAATTTATCAACCAGTTTACATAAAATTTAGAACACTAGAAGAGAAAATCAAAAGAATAGTTAGTGCATACCTAAAGATTACACAAAATCTAAAAGATAAGTATTTCTTTATCTGATCACACATGTTCAAATTTTAGAATTCTTAATGCGGTCAACCTTATATAATAATTAATGATGTGACAATAAAAGTGATTTAATTTTTCTATTTATTAACCATAAATACCTTTTATTATAGATATCTGATCAAAATTAGATGTACAAAATTCATTATCATTAATCACATCTTTAATACAAGATTTTAAGTAAGGATATTGAGTTCAATATCTGATTTTCACTAAATCTCTTAATAAATGAGGTCAATAAATCTCTAACATGAAAAATGAGTATTTGTATAATAACTTTTAAAATATGCATACGATTCAAAAAAGAATAATTTTTTTTTTGCTCTCTCCCTAATATCTAAAAATGAGAACTAACATTAAAGAAAAAAAATGAAAGAGATCTTAAAAAATATTCAATCCTAAGTGTTACTATAAAATCTATAAAAAATGATCTAAGATCACACTTTGAGATCTATCACTAAAGATGCTCTTATAAATTTAAGTATCATAAAATAAATCATAATATTAATGCATTTTGATTAAACAAAATATTTCAATTAATTGCCGCTCGCAATAACTAATAGGAAAATTCTAAAAGATAATTCAAGGGGGAATAAAATACTGGCAAGCCTTCGTTTATTTTTATTCGGAAAATTAAAGTTTCATTAATAGCATAATTGCTGAAAAAACAAGTTACAGAGACAGTAGCAGCAACAGTACATAATGTTGCATCTCCCTATGAAGAAAAAAACTAGCTGCGTAACAAATTACCAATCGCTAATATGGAAGTGGCTTATAAATACATTAGTTCCATATATGACATGCTGATTGTGCCAATGAATTTCGTATTGTATTTTAGAAAAGAAAAACAAAAGTGAATCAAACAAAATCATTGTGATTTATAACAATAAAAGTTTGTGTTAAATAATTATTATTCAGTTTCCTTCTGAGAAATTCATTGCCTGGTGGTGTTTCTTTCGCTAGTTTTTTCCACGTTACAAATAATAAATGAATGATTTTTTTTGTAATAATATTATTTGTTGAAATATCTATTAAATTTGTTGATAATTATATATAGTAAGATCTTTTCTCTTAATTGTATTTTTTTATTTACAGACATTTGTTTCATAAATCATTTATTTATTTTCAGGAATATGGGATTGGAAAATTTTATTTTCATGTTTATTATGAGGTAGTAAAATAATTATTGTAAGATATATCATACATTTTCTAAAATAGTTGGGAACAATATTTTCATGTCATATTATTGAAAAAATATTTCTAAAATTAACTAGTAAAATAAATATATCTGATATTCAAATTCAAGACCTTATATAAAAAGATTAAACTTAATTTCAATCAAGCCAATGACTTATTTGTATAAATAAATAATTCTAAATCTTTTTATGACATTTTCTAATTAATTATCCTACTTGTTTTACATGGGAAGTATTGAATTTTTTTATGTTTTCAAAACACTAAATATAAAAGGAGAATAAAACCTTTTGTTTATTCAAATATAGCAAATTTCTTATTTATTTTGATATATATTTTTTATTTTGTTTAGGACATTTATATCATTTTACAAAGATATATATTATATTCTATTATTTTTCATTACACAACTCTTTTTTCATTTTTCTTTCTACGTTTTTTTCTACACCAAACATATTTTCAAACATGCTTTACTTATTTATTTATCTAAATCACATGTTTTTTTTATAGAAATAATCATTTTTGAGTTAGATAAAATTATGATTAATTTTTAGGAGTAAAGATTGTTTAGTTGAAAGGTTTAGCAAGAAAATTCAATTAAAAAAAGTAAAAAAATATGATCACCAAACTTGGGATCAACTTACATAAAGTTGTTTCAATTTGATCAAATATCTAATATTTGAGTTTTGAATATGTAAGTATGTTAAATATGGTTTAAAAAAAAGATAGTTTTTTTTAAAAAATCAAGTATCACAAAAATTTCCATTTCCTAGGTTGAAGTGCACGCGCCTTGAAACGAAGTGAAAGAAAACATCGTGGTTGGAGTTAGGAAACAAAACAAAACATTAATATCTATTTATTCATGTTTAAAACATAGATAGGATCGGGGAGGTTTGTAAGATAGACAGGTTCGGAGGTGAGGCATGGAAAGGTGCGAAGCAACAGAGTGGTGGAGAGTATAAAGTGGATACACAGAGAGAGAGAGAGAGGGAGAAGTAATTTACGTTGTTTTAGTACCACTTTGTATATCTGTACAGAGAAAGAGAAAAAAAGCAAAAGGTAACGAAGAGAATCTCTGTGTGTGTTTGAATTGATAACAAAGAAACCTCAGCAACAGTCAACACCATCATCATCATCATCATCATCATCATCAAGTGTTAAAATCAGAGAGACAGAAAGAGAGTGAGATAGAGGACAGAGACTCAACTTTTGTTCTATCTCTTCTTCTTTTTCTTCTCTGTTGTTCCTCATCAATATTCTTTCTTTTTCTCCTCTTTTTGGGTGCTGTGGAATCCAGCTCTCTGGTGAGGACAATGTTGATGAGTTGAATTGTTGAACATTGTCTCTGGTGGGAGGTAGAGAGGTCAGATTAAGGTTCGGTTGGTTTGTGGTGTTGTTTTGTTATGGCGGCATTGTCGTTCTCAGTGGCATCCGTGGTGGAAGATGTGCTTCAACAACACGGTACTCGCCTCAAAGATCTTGACTTGGAATCTAGAAAAGCAGAAGAAGCTGGTAATTTCCCATTATTTTTTCTGGGATTTTGTCAAAATTCAGTTTTTGAATCCCGGGTGCTATGATGTTTAATTACAATCCTTTTTCTCTCTGATAGTTTTGCTTTTATTGAATTTTAATGGCTTGATGCATGTCACTTTCTTTTGAAAAATCAATCTGGATTTTGTATTAGTGTTATCCTGAGATTGAAAGTTTTCAAAATGCAGCATTCAGAAGATATGAAGCAGCAGGGTGGCTGAGGAAAATGATTGGAGTTGTTGCAGCTAAAGATTTGCCAGCAGAGCCATCTGAGGAAGAGTTTAGGCTTGGTTTGAGAAGTGGGATCATTCTCTGTAATGTTCTTAATAAAGTTCAACCTGGTGCTGTACCCAGGGTGAGCATGGTCTTAATTTGATGTACTCTCAGTTTTAATGTTGTTGTCTATAAGCTAATGTAAACTCTGTATTATTCTTGAAGGTTGTGGAGAGTCCTATTGATTCTGCACTAGTCCCCGATGGAGCACCCTTATCGGCATTTCAGTATTTTGAAAATGTGAGGAACTTTCTGCTGGCTGTGCAGGAAATTGGAGTTCCTACCTTTGAGGCATCTGATCTGGAACAAGTATGAATTGAAATGTTAATGACACAGCACAACACCATATAATCCCTTGGCACTTAGCATCATTTGTGTACTTTGGAAGTTTGATAATGTTTTGTGTTGGTTTTCTGCTAAATTATTGGTTTGTGTTTTAGGGAGGAAAATCAGCCAGGATTGTGAACAGCGTCTTAGCTCTTAAGTCCTATAGTGAATGGAAACAGACTGGGGGTAATGGTGTGTGGAAGTTTGGTGGAACTATCAAACCCACAATCTCTTCAAAATCTTTTGTGAGAAAAAACTCTGAGCCATTTACTAATTCCTTGTCAAGGAACTCGTCCATCAATGAAAAATCCATGACTGCTCTTACCTCTGATGTCGAGTCTAATAAAATGGTTGGTAAGCTTTATCTTTGGCATTTTTCTGTTCTCTGGATTTGTCTAGTTGAACAGAAAGATAACTAATGCATTTTTTTCTCTTGCAGTCTGGGTCTCATTCTTTGAGTATGCTTGTTCGTGCAGTACTATTAGATAAGAAGCCTGAAGAAGTTCCATTGGTGAGGGGCTACATTGTTCTGTGTTTCATAAAATAATTTTATTTATTTAGACAAATGGAGTATAAGTCTGTTATGCTGTAAGCGTTGAGCATCTACTACATTATAATGCATTTAATAATTGTATGGGTATTTATAATCATTGTTAAGGGCTTCTTCCCTTTTGATTTCTGGATCATAAATGTTATAAAAATAAAGCTTCCTAAATGCAGAATTGACAGTCACATCCTAAATGCATAATAATAACTACTGCACTAGTCTTGCACTGCTGCATTTCAATCTTGTCATTCGCAATGCTAGAGGGCTTTTGAGATTACTTGCTTTAAGTTACATGGTTCTTCTGCTTGGAACAGTTAGTTGAATCAGTCTTGAATAAGGTCGTAGAGGAGTTTGAGCATCGCATTGCCAGCCAGGGTGAACAGGTACAATACTTTTCACCTTAGTAATGTATAATGTCATTAGTTTTTAGGTGATGGTGGGTAAGTTGTTGTGCTTTATATCACTCCATTCATAGGAAAGAAAAACTTGTTCTTGCTATAGTTGATTATTTTGACAAGCTGTGTTCTTGATTATTTATTTATCATGTAACTTACAGACAAAAATTTCAAGAGGTTCTGTGTCGCTAGGCAATGGATCTGTATCAAAGTTTGTTATGGCAGATAAAAAGGTAATAGTACTGGCCTCAAGCTTAACATATTCCATGACCTTCATGAAACTTGAAAATTCTTATATTTATCTAGTTTTTTATTCACTAGATGGATAAAAAGATTCCTATGGTAGCAAAGAAAGAAGGATTGCTCCATAAAAACTGTGTTGATGATGAGGAGTCAGAAAGACTTCTGAAGAAGCAAATGCTCTTTGATCAACAGCAAAGAGATATTCAAGTAGGGAGCAACTAAAATAATATTAATATTTTTAGCTTTGTAAATTTTTTATTTATTAGTAATTAGTAAAATATTACCTTGTGTTTTTATAGGAACTAAAGCATACAATTCACACCACCAAAGCTGGTATGCAATTCCTGCAAATGAAGTTTCATGAGGAGTTCTCCAATCTAGGTACTATTTTGCTTATGATAAATTTATTTTAAGTTCTTAGCTATATTGTTTCATTCCGTTCTAATTTGCATTATCATTGGTGGATGAGGTGCTGCATCTTATTTGATTTTCCATTCTTCTTTATAGGCAGACATGTTCATGGCTTAGCTCATGCTGCTTCTGGATATAATAGAGTTCTTGAAGAAAATCGCAAACTATACAATCAAGTTCAGGATCTTAAGGGTAAATTGTTGATTGGCTGCCTATAAGCTTATTATGAGTTATATCTCATTCACACCTTTGTAAAGATTTTGTTCCAAAATAAAATTAAGATGGTTAATTTTGTTTGATCAGGAAGTATAAGGGTGTATTGTCGAGTAAGACCCTTCTTATCTGCGCAACCAAATTATTCAAGCACAGTGGATAATATAGAAGATGGAACTATCACAATTAATATTCCTTCAAAGAATGGGAAATGTCACAGATCCTTTAACTTCAACAAAGTCTTTGGACCATCTGCATCCCAAGGTTGGTTTGGTTTTCAGTTTCAGCTATCTCCAAGATCACCATAATTTAGCAAATATAAAAAAAATTATTCTCTTGTGTTCAGCGGAGGTCTTCTCTGATATGCAGCCACTCATTAGGTCTGTTCTTGATGGTTTCAATGTTTGCATATTTGCTTATGGCCAAACAGGATCAGGAAAAACTCACACTATGGTAAGTTACACTTAGTTGTCACCTAAAAAAACTTAAAATTTTAATGGCACTCTTCTAATCTACGTCTTTTACATGCAGACTGGACCAAAAGAGATCACAGAGAAAAGCAGAGGTGTAAATTACAGGGCTCTAAGTGATTTGTTTCTTACAGCAGATCAAAGAAGAGACACTTTTTGCTTTGATGTGTCTGTTCAAATGATTGAGATTTATAATGAGCAAGTCAGAGATCTATTGGTTACTGATGGATCAAACAAAAGATATCCTTTTAGCTGTTACCTTAAACTTATAGAATACATATATAATTGACTTCTACTTTGATTATTTTCTAATATTGGTCAGTTAAACTAAAGATGAAAGCAACTTTTACTGATAATGCTTGCCCTTAACCATTTATACATTAGAAATTCGTAGTAATTCTCAGAGAGGGCTCAGCGTACCAGATGCATGCCTAGTCCCAGTTTCATCAACAAAAGATGTTATTGAACTAATGAACCTGGGCCAAAGGAATCGTGCAGTCGGAGCAACGGCACTTAATGACCGTAGTAGTCGATCACATAGGTATATCCTATTCGTTGTCCTGTCATCCACTCTTGTTTATATACCTTTCTTTAATGAAACAATTATCCATTGGCTTCTTAAATTGTCAATTTTGCAGTTGCTTGACTGTTCATGTTCAAGGAAGAGACTTGACATCTGGAACTATTCTACGTGGATGCATGCATTTGGTTGACTTGGCAGGAAGTGAGAGAGTTGACAAATCTGAGGCCACAGGAGATAGGCTGAAAGAAGCACAGCACATTAACAAATCTCTTTCAGCTTTGGGTGATGTCATTGCTTCCCTTGCTCAGAAAAACCAACATGTCCCTTACAGAAATAGCAAACTCACACAGTTACTCCAGGATTCACTCGGTAAGGTTTAAGAAGCTAGTTTGCTTTAGGGTAGTTTTGCATGTATTTCAGACACAGATGTATTCTTTTTCATCAGTTACACAATTCGCTCCAAGTTGAATATATCTCATTATGTTGGTTGCGTTTATTTCAGGAGGACAGGCCAAGACACTAATGTTTGTTCACATAAGTCCAGAGGTTGATGCTGTTGGAGAAACAATTAGCACCTTAAAATTTGCAGAAAGAGTTGCCACAGTTGAACTTGGTGCTGCTCGAGTGAACAAGGATGGCACGTATGTCAAAGAGCTCAAAGAACAGGTTGATATTCAAATTTGACTGCTGGGGCTCTCCGTAATAATCTTAGAAAGTTAAGTTAAATTTTTGAATTGTGTTTCAGATAGCCAGCCTCAAGGCAGCATTGGCAAGAAAGGAAGGTGAATCAGAACATTCTTTATCAGGCAGCTCTGAAAAATATAGGACAATGGCTAGTGAGCTATCACCTTATCATGCAAACCAACGGGGTGCTGATATTGTGAGCCCAGGGTGCCGGCAACCAATGCTTGATGTAGGCAATATAGAGGTATGTATATTTCATTTTCTGGTTGTTTTCTGTTTTTGATAAAAAAATAAAATATCCTCAATTTTGCAAAGTGGTTATATGTATAGGAAAATAGTAATCCCCTTAAAATTTTCAGAAATTTTACAATGCGAGTCCTGATATGATTTTGGAACAAAATCATGTTTGTTAATAATACAAATATACAATGAGATCCTCAAATGAGAGTTTTAAGTAACAAGCACACAGCTTCTTATATGGTTTAGGAGCAAATTCATGTTTATTAATAGAAACAACCCTAACAGTTGCATAAGTGTGAACAACCAGTTTACGTATTGCTTGTTGAACTCTGGTAGATTTTTAATTTTTAACCATGATCTTGCAGCTTCACAGTAATACCCCATTGAGACAAAAAACTCAGAGCTATGATTTTGATGAGATGTCAACGAATTCACCGCCCTGGCCCCCGGTGAATAATCCTAGACAAATCTACGGGGATGATGACCGAGAAACTGGTTCAGGAGAGTGGGTAGATAAAGTCATGGTAAACAAGCAAGATGCTAATAAAACTGAGAACATCTTAGGGTGTTGGGAAGCAGACAGTGGGAACTTATCCGATGTCTTTTATCAAAAATATATCCAAGATTCTTCCAAAATGTTCTCAGGACGATCCTTCAACATGTTCATGGGAGGCAACAACCAGTTTAACGTTGCTGGTTCAGATGACATGGATGATCTTGATGATACAACCACTGATTCCTCGGAACCTGACTTGCTTTGGCAATTTAATCATTCCAAACTTACCAGCATAGCCAATGGCAATGGATCAAAGGCTAGGAGACCTGTCTCAAAGCCAACAAATAGTCCAGTATTGAGGTAATGCAAAAAGGGTCTTCTTTCAAAATGCTTCTTTTTCTATGCATGCATGTTTGGTTTTGTTTGCATTCAAAAGCAACAAATGTGCGTGTTTGAATTCCACAATATATTATCCAGAATAATGTTAAAATACCAGCTAATGTAATTTTAGATAAATGTTCACATTAATTTTGCGTTGCAAAATTAATTTTTAATCTAGAAATAATTTGACTTCAAGCAACATAAAGTAACTTTTGCATTGGATAAAGTTTTTTGAAATGAATTTTATTACTAACTTGCTTTTAGAATATAAATATCTAAATATAAATTACATTAATTTCATTTAAAATCAATTTTGCAAACCCTCACTCAAACATGCTAAGTTTATTTTGAAGAAATAGTCATTTTTTTCTATAATGTTTTTAGAGCACTTTTTTTAGGGGGGAACAAATATTTTTCAAAAATTAAGATGAATGAAAAGAAACATGCATGTTCACAACTTCATACAGTTTTTTCTCTTTCTTTTTTTTTTCTCTTTGATATTAATATTTTTGCAATTTTTGCAGCAAGAATAATGTTCATTCTTCTCTTGGTCCTTCACCTTCAAGGAAACAATCAAACAGTGTCTCACATCGAACAGCAAGACATCCAGCTCCAGTTGACATGAAACGTAAAACTGGGAGTAGAAAGTAAACATGTTTTGGAACGTTAAAAGGGTGATTTTTATTTTTATTTTTATTTTTTATTTCTTCCCCCTTTTTCTTTCTTTCAATTTTTTAGATGGAGGGCTTTTGCAATAATATTTTTATTTTTTATTTTTTGGGTTTATGCTTGTAAGTTTTGTAACTTGTATTTACGCAGAAATGGAGCAATAATGCCCGTTGCTTGTACCATGGGTCCATGACATTCTTTTCATTTTACACTGTAGCTTTTAGGTGATGTAAAAATTTCAAAACCACTGAAACGATCAAAATTGCAACAATGGTTTGATTTGTAAAGTCTATTTTCTTATGTCTTGATCTATTGGTTTCCCGTTGCCCCTTCTCTCATAAAAGCTAAAGCTGTAGTGCTGTAATGTCTTTTGAATTTTCCCTTATTTCTTTCCTTTTCTTGTTTGATGTATAAGCTATAACATGGTGGAATGTCTGAGTGTCAAGCAGTAATGTAATGAAACATGAATTTAATTAATATACATTAACTATTTAAAAAATAATGTTGTCATTCAATAATGCAATCATATTATTTCAATTAGTTTAATTGATCTTTTTTTTAAAATCTATTTAATTAAAATGATCAGTTTCAAGCCAATGAAAATGCCTTTAGACTAACTTATTTAAATAAAATAATAAATTAGATAATAACAATAATAATATTATGTCATTTTATTATTGTTATATTTATTATTCCTGTTGTTTTAAGATTATATACTTGTAAGTTTATTTGAAAGATTTAATCTATTGATTTACTCATTTACATAAAAGTTTAGGTCCACTAACTTATATAAAGGTTAAAAAATTTAACTTGTTTAAAAAAGTTTGTATCATAAAATATACATTCTGAATAAGCTAGATGTTTAAAAAAATCTAATCAAACCATAAAAATGCCCTATAAAGTTAAACTTAAAATAACCGTTATGTAAAGTTCCATTAATGCAATTTGAGGTGCATTTTATGGTCTTTTATTTGATTTTCAAGCTTGCGTATAAGAACATCTTTTGTTGTTCCACAAAGATGGAAGAGAAATCAATTTTCTCTCACGACGATCATCACCTGGGAGGATTTGGATCCTCTCTATTTTTTTTTCCTCTTCACTTCTTTTATTACTAGCTAGACTTTTGAGAAAATAAATATTACTTTTCATAAAGAGTGTATCATCTTCATTTTATTTATTTTTCCAAAAGCTTATAAAAATGGAAGAAATAGAAAAAAAAGAGGAAAAAGGAAATGGAGAGTATCATTTCCTACACGTGAAGGTTATTTGATGATTTAATTCTAAATTATTTGCTATATATGATTTGAGATCCATAATTTGCTTCTTGTAAATCCTTTTTTTTATGGAGCATTACAATATATTTTTTTAATATTTTTGAAGTGCGACACTAATTTTTATTAAAGATGTTGGGACTATTCGATTTTGCAAGTCTTTTCATGTAAGCACAAATTAAATTACTAAACGATGGAAACTTATTTATTTATCGCTACAATTAGACTTTGAGATAATTGTTAATGTCTAGGTTTTTTTTCATCTCTAGTCTCTAGAAACAGGATTGATTGCACAATAAAATTCACTGCTGGAGAGTGATCTTTTGCTGTTGAGCTAATAATTCTATTTTAGACCAACTAATTAATTCTAATTCAGGTACATTATCTGCTATCTACAATGTTGGTGAACAGATTGATGACGAAAAAGAAAATATTTGCCTGTTGTATGTGTTGTGAGGTGATTAATATTTCGATATTTCCTTTAGATGCCCTTATATAGTTGTGGGGGCGGGACCATCTTATTTATGGAAGAAAAATGTTCGACAAGTGGATGATATCTTTGCTCTACAATATAAACAATCATAATCGCAAGAGAAATAATTGTTGCCCATGACAGGCAAATCTAGCACTTATTAGGTCTTTGTTGCAAAGAGAAGGATAATTATGTGAATGTGTAACATCTGCATAATGTTAAGGTAGGGGTCCTAGAGGATAAATGTTAGAAGAGTATGCATCCTAACGTGCTGCCAATTTTTTTTTACATTCAAATTACTTTTCAGCAAATTTATCCAAAGAAAATTTAATTCTAATTATAATCAACTATACATATAAATTGAAATAATATAATTTTCTTGTGTAATTTAATTTTTCCAGTTGTGATTTTCTTTTGCGTTATATACACTACTAGTAATATTATTTTTATCCTAGTGATGCACCAGAAATTTTACTAATATTATTTAATTTTATGAGAAGTGTTAAAATATTTAAACTTATTTTATATAAATTGTGAATAGATTTATTTTTTTTAAGTTAAAATTATTTATAAATGACTGAATTTTTATTTAATTATAAATTTGTATGTTCTATAAACATTTTTTGAATATTTTTTTTAACATTTCTTCTAAGTAGATAAAAAGGTTACGAAATACTACAACGCACTTTTTCTTTAAAAAGATTTTAAAATGAAAAATCTATGTTTATTCTTGTCAAAATTCATTTATAGTGTTGTATAGATCAAACATAGGTACTAATGATTTGCATGGAAAAGGTCAACACCTTTATGGACAGAGTCTAATAACATAACTTTAATAATTTAAAACAAAGTCTAATTACATAAATATAATATTTTTTAAGCTTTAAATACTCTAGAGTTACTGAGGTTTCATATACTCAGACTATATATGTAGATGCTTAGCTTTCAACTTCCAATTAAATTAATTATTCTGGAAAAATGTTTTTTATTATTGTGAAGTTTGGAATCATTCTATAAAATGTTTTTAAATAAAAGGTAGAATAATATCAAATATGTTCATTTATAACAACAGGAGATAAAAAAAATACCAATATATTAAGAACTACCTTGCCCATCAATATAATAACCACAACTTTAAAGGTGTTTGAATAATGACTTACCCTTATTCAGTCATCTGCTCATGTATATCCATTGTAACAAATAACAAGATTCTGGTGCAATTTTTCGTCTTTATAGGATACAGTTTATTGATATTTGAATATAGCGTATTACAATTATCTTATCTTTAATTTAGTAATAATAAAAAAAAAATCTTGTCGAATTGCTCTAATTAAACTTGCCTAATCCAAATAACCTATGAGCATATAAATAGTTATCAATAATAAAAGAATTAAATTGAAAATTATAAAATGAATGATGCAAATGTAAGTACGTACCCTCACTCTAACACCTTTGTTCTATATTACCGTAAGTTATAATATAAGAAGATGCATATAATATATGAAACAAAATAAGAATAACTTTGATTATGAAGACAAAAAAATTATACTGATGTTATTTGTATGAAAAATAGTTATGTTCTTTGTATACAAATAAACCATAAGTATATAAATAGTTAAGAAACAAAAACTATACTAATAATGTTCATTGTATCTAATAAAAAATAAATTCTAACGTATTGGTGTATCAAATATAACTACAATTGAGCAAATAAAAACTATAACTACAAAATCTTAATCACAATGCTTTTTTTCTTCTATGAACATAATATTGGTACAAAGTAGTCCTCAAAATAATATGATTAATTTTTGTTGGAAACTGTGAGTATACATTAAGTAATTATTTTTATTTTAACACAATTTATTTTAAGCTAAAAGACAAATCATGAATTATGTACCACTTGATTAAGAGATGCAAGTTAAGTTACTACCACTTATATAAATCCTTATTGGTCCCGAATCACATTGCTTAGTTTGTCATCACAACATAACCAAATTAGGAAAAGAAATTAGGGTAGACAATTACATAAAAATAGGTATTAAAAAATTGCACAAATACATAATAATAAGTAAATGGTAATTTTCCTTCAAATTGAAGGACAATGAAAAGGACAACAATAAAAATAGCACAAAAATAGGAAAAGATTTTAATGTACTCATAGTCTCCAAATACAATTTCTCAAAGACAGATGTTTTTGAGAAACCTATGATGACAAAGTATCAAATAGGAAAAAAAAACTGTAGAATTTTAGTATGCAATAGGTTATCTTAGGTTCACCCCAAATATCAATGACACTTGAATAAGATGTAAAAACAAAAAGAAAGAGTGCTTATTGTTGGTAAAAAAAAAAATATAGAATAAATGGCTTAGTAAGGGATTATTGACTAACATTTGAACCAAAGAGAGAAATATTAGCAATACACTATTTTTTGTTGGGTGAGATTCATATAGGTCCCACTAAATATGCAAGTCTTATTTCCCATTAGGTTGGTCTTCTATAAAATAGGGATTAAGACCCGCGTAAAAAAATACAAATATTTTCGAAACACACAGTTAATAGAGAAAATACAAAAAAAAAAAGTTATTGAACAAAATCTAAAAGAAAAAGGTAAAAATGAGATATTAATAGCAATAAGATGAGGAGAACGGAAAACATAAGTAGATAGTGACAATGCAAATAAAAGAAATTGGGGCTTATAGTGCTTGAACAAAGAAAGCTCTAATATAATAAATAAATCATTGATGAAATGTAAGGATGTGAGATTTTTTTGGAACCCATTTAAGAACCTATAGAGAACTGTTGGATTGGAGAAATTGGGTGCTTACGAGGTACTTAACTTGAAAAGAGTTAAGATGATTGATTGATGTATACAAATGAGATCCATTTAAGCACCCAAAGGTATGTGTTGGGTTGGATGCTCTTAAGTATTCACCTACAATATAATTTTTCTACCTAATAAGAAGGAATCACAAGGTTTCGATAAGAATAATGAAACAAATTGGTACAAATTTTTAGTTTAGTTCTTATGGATAAAAAACAAATTGGTACAAATAAGAAAACTGATTTTAATTGGTCAGAAGAACGAGGGTAATAGTCTGATATATTTTTTTTATGTGGGAACTACTATTTATTATTATTGAGACTAATGGAAGGATCATAAATAACATGATGGAAAATAATAAAAAATGACAAAAAAAAAATCTCAATTTAGTCAAGGAAAAATTACTCTTACATTACCTTGATTTTATTCATCAGGATTACTTTAATAACCAATTCTGCGAGACTTTATCTTTTCAATTTTTCCCTCTTCCATTAGAGGTGTCTTTGGTTTCTTTTAGCAAAAATCTTTTGAGAAATTTGATGCCCGACCATGTCCTGCCCGATCCAAAAAGGTGGGAACAAAAAACGTCAAGAGGTTGGGTTGCAGACAAAGTGGAAGGCAATTTTATTTTATCACTTTCAATTTATTTTATCTTTCTCCCTTGTGAATTATTTTTTTATAATAAAAAAATTGGATCAAACCATCTTTAAAAGATTCTCAGAATAGACCAACTTTGCTTAGATTCGCCTTAAAGGGTTGGCCACCTGTCATAGTTGTATCACTATGATATAGATTAAGAATGTCAAATCAAAGCATGAGATTCCTTCCAAGTTAAAAGTTGTTTGTATAATTCAGGGAACATCACACTAATTGATGGAACGTGTTAACCGTAGATTTGATGATAATGATCACCATGTTTTGCATGTCAAATGTGAGTTTAGTGCTACTTCCATAAGTTGCCATGAGTTGTTATAGGTTCCCAAGATGGGCGAAAGTGGTACAATGAACTACCATTGATGGAATTAGTGGTGACAAGGAAATAGCCGTGCCACTCTCACCATGTAGCTCTGTCTAGCAATTACAAAATGCTTGAGATGAATCAAAAGCACTAACCCGACATTAGGACAAGAATCTTTAAACCTTAGAGCATGCAGCACTCCCATGATTCCTACCTTAACTAGTTAAGGATTGGTAGTACTTGTCATGTCATGACAACAAAACGATTCAAACGCTATAAGCCCAAAGGCTTTCCCTATCTTGTATTAGGCGCCATCCCCTTCCTCTAAATTTTATCAATCCAAAAAAAATGCAATGTTAAGAAACAAAAAACAAAGATACTCTAGATTAATCCAGTGGTCTAACATAAAGATAACTATGCAAAGAAAACCGTAGTTTTGTCAAGACCAGCACACCACACACCCTCACAATGCCCAGCCATGCACAACAAATCAATGTAGCACTCCATATTATACATGGTAAGTTGAAAATAATGTCTTGGGCTGTACACCAACATCAAAAATTTCTTGTACATGAATGAACAAATTGAGGCTGTACATCAAATATGCTATTCAGAGACAGACTTTTCATGCACAGACAAGAGGAAGGTTCATTGAAATGTTGAAGAGAAAGAACATCTTTACATCAAGAATTTCCTTTTATTGGAAAATTGTAATGAAGTTCCTGATGGAATATGAATTTTGTGTCTCATGTACAGGTTGAATCAAAGGAATGACTAGATCCTTAGAGATGGCTATCTCATGCGCTTGAGACAAAACTAGACAACGGATGTAGGGAAGAAAAGCAAGAGGAAAAGTTTGAATACGTGTTCTGCAGATCAGGACATGGCTCAGGAAACACCTCCTCGGAGATTCCCATTACGTTAGAACAAAACCATGAAGGAGATGACTCAGAACTGGTAGAAAAAGTAACGTTTGAAAGACAGATAGGAGTGAAAGGTGAATCAACTATTCCCGAAAAATTCCCAGCAATAGCAATATTTGCACCAATCACATTCTCAAAAGTAACATTACCAACATCCGGAACTGCATTAGGATCATACTTGTCATCTGGATGGGAGCCAGAGCTTCCCGTCATGCTGATACCCAAGTAAATATTTTCCAATTTTGAGTCAGAAATGAAAATGTTTTTCATGTAGCCACCTCTGCCCCTAGTTGTCTTCAGTTCAATGCCAATAGTTGAGTTGGTAATATGGAGCTGCTCTGCAATTATATCAGATATGCCTCCAGACATCTCACTTCCAAACGCTAGGCCAGCACCAGATGACGATTGTAGATAAACACCCATGATGTGGACGTTTGAGGTTGGTTTGCCATAGGCAACTCCATATTGATCCCAACCACTCTTCAGCACAATTGCATCATGACCAGTGCTAATATTGCTGTTGTCAATGCAAACATACTCAGAAGAATCTGCAAGTAGCAAATACTAATGAGATTCATAATGCCTACAAAAAATAGTTCACAGGACAGGCTCCAAGAAAAGCAAGGTACATGAAACCATCACTGCATGACTAAACCACATGTTGAATATAAATAGAGGAACATTTTTCATAATTGCATAAACAAAATAAAAAAACTTGTGAAAGGGAATACACCAAATACGAGAACTGGGAAAGATACCCTTTCTTCAATCATATTGAGAACTCTAACTGCTAGCTAAATAAAAGAGTTAGACAACTAAAAATTTCATGATTCAAAAGTGTGAGGGTTATGTACTGCATCACTGCTCTGAAAAAGTCACAAGTAATAATTTCTCAATTTACCTGGTACTATACCACTTGTGTAAGGGAACTCGGTTGGTGCATGAACTGTTATCTTCTGGATCTGAATGTTACTACACACATTGTGCAAAGAAGATACTTATAAAACAGAACAGTTCCATTTAAGAAGAAGTCAGTGACACAAACATGAACCACTTGTACCTGCAATATACTGGATGGATGCTCCAAGCAGGAGAGTTTAAAAATGTCAAATTTGAGATTATGATATTATCAGAACCAACAAGTTCTATAATATGTGGTCTGCTATAATTTAAGGAATGAGTACTGATTAGGTCCCACCAAACAGAACCCTGCCCATCAATAATTCCATTATCACCTGTTGCATTTATTAAATACATCAATTTGAGTATGGTAGCACAGCAATGTTCATCCTATCAGAGAAATACTTTAAAAAAATATTGTAATGGAAGAAAATCCCTGCCTGTAATCACCACATCACTTAAGTTCTGTCCATAAATCAAACTGCGGTATCTCCCACCAGGAACATCAATTCCTCGACCATAGGAGGGTAGGGGATCCATTGCAGTCCAGTGTGCATAATCCTGAAATTATATAAAACAAAAGGCACATGTAAAATATTCCAGAGCAAGCAAAATTGGCATTCCAGTAAATGTTTTTCATCGACATTTTCCTTCTGCAGATTGCAGAAAATTCACTTTATGTACATTTTTTATGATGCAGCAGTGTGACAGGCAGGATTACCAGAAAAGATTAGAAGAATGGCATTAAATAGTTTATTTCGCTTCTCCTTCTACGGGTTTTTCACAATTATTAAACACACTCTACTGGTAAGAATATGAATAAGGTGAACCCAATTATTTTGCAGTGCAAGTGCAACATAGATTTGATTTAAAAATATAAATTGCTACCAAATACTGACTACATGAATTTCCCACCCTGATTGAATTTCCTGTGAGGCAATTTTGATTGAGTTCAAGAAAAAAATATGTTGGTAACCTTCAGTTTTTGTCTATGAAATGGACAAGGTAATTGGAATTGAGGCTAAAATTCAAGTTAATGATTGAAACCTGTGATGCCATGATGATTGCGCCTCTTTCAAGAAAGAGAGTGAGGTGGCTGGTAAGGTTAAAACTTCCAGTGAGCCACTTGCCAGATGGAACATATAGTTTAGCCCCACCTTTGTCAGCAAATGACTTGGCATAAAAAACTGCATTTTGGAATGCAACTGTGTTCAGTGTTTTTCCATCTCCAACTGCCCCAAACTCTAAGATTGACACGCTGTGAGGCCTAGGATCCACCACTTTCTGTTTACACGGTTCATGATCATCTTCTCCATTGCCTTCTAGAGCAGTGCTTAATACTATAAGTAAAAGCACAGTTACCTAGAAAGGAAAAAAGAAAAGGAGAAAATTTAAAGCATACTGACATTGCTAATTGGGTAAGAACTGCAGAGAGGGCAATGTGGACATCAAAACATAAGATATAATGAAATTAAAGTCATCAAAGCTTGCAAAAAATAAAATAACAGCTAGAAGAACAAAATAAATATTGCATTTCAGCTTCCTCTTGAAGAGATATTGGTTTTCGCTAAGAGAACCAAGTACTGCTAGATAGTATTGATTACAGAAGCAAACGGACAAAAGATGCAATTTGATATTAAAGGTGCGAACACTTCATATTTTCTAAAGGTAATAAACAAGGGATATTTATGAAACACCCTAACAATAACAACCTATACTTAAAGTAAACTAATTAAATTTGGATATAATTCTTAAAAACGTTCCAAGAAATTTGAAAAGTGAATACATGGGTATAAATACGATAATTAGAAACCAAACTGAACATGTAATTGAAACTAGCAGAGCATTAATAGAAAATTTCCAGCTAGAACCATAAACATTGACCGAAAAGATCTCTAGACCCATTTGTTCAGAGACATGAAAACAATGCCACAACGAACCTGCCACGACGTAATCAATCACCAACCTATATATTCACTAAATTCGTTTCGGCAAAAATCCTTTTCAATTGGAGAATTGATCTTGACAACAAGGGGTTGACTTAATGCACGATTAAAACCCAGACATTATAATAAAATTTAACCTTGGAAGTCACTACAAAATCTAGAACAAACACCGAGATCAATTGTGGGTGTTGAGGTAAAAATCAAAATAAAAATAAAAAAGACTTCTTTTTTTTATTTTTACGGGCTGCAACATAATTCAAAACAAAACAACCCCACGGTGAAAAAAAATCATTTTTTTCTCTTTGTAATTTGTTAACAACGTACTTACGAGCCTCTTCATGGGTCTGTACCCCTCTTCTTCTTCAAAGAGAAAAAGCAGTGATGGAACAAGAGTGAAGAAGAGGGTAGAACTAGAAGAAGAACATAAGGACAGAACAAGAGGAAGAGAGCAAGTGCTATTTCGTATATAATGCCAACCAAGTACTAGAAATAATAAAAACAAACGGGGGAGGCAGTAGAAAGCGACGGCTATGAAGGAAAATGCCAGCTCCGCACTTCATTTTCCTTATTATGTAAATTTCCACATATACAACAAACAATGACACTGGATTGTAAAAATGTTATTTAATTAATTAATTAATATCAAACAATAATTCCGGATGTTTAATTTCCCATTAGTCTTTTGATTATCAAGAAAATATTAATTTATGATTCCCTCTTGCCGACACGCACACACAAAAAAAAAAAAAACAATTGGCTCTATCCACCAAAGGCTACCAAATGGAAATTATTCAGGGTCATATGTGCTTATGAGTAATGAGTTTTAAGAAAAAAAGAATATAGTGTGCTCATTGATTTTTTTAAATATGTAAACTAATTAGTTACGTATTTATCACTTAAGTGACAATGTGACTATGTGAACAAGTGACAGGTTTGATTAGTTATTCTCCTTCCCTCAATCATTGCTCTTATATAATATTTTAGAAATGTTACTTTTAATCCTTAACCACATCCTTCCCATTAATCCATTTAGCATATTTGGTTTGTATATAAAAAATATATTATATTTTATGTATTCGTTGATTGCACTTTTGATCTTCTAAGTGTATATTATATTTATTATATATAAAATATATGGTAAATTTATTAATTAACTATTTTGTTTTTATTATACAAATTTATAAATTGTATATATTTGTTTACTAAATTATATAAAATTTTCAAAATAAAAACATATACTGGACAAAATGTACAATTAAAAATAAATATATTATACAATTATAATTAAGATATATATTATTATATAAGTAAATATAGATAATATCAATATAAACATAATATTATGTTATACACAATATTAAAATATTATTTTTTAACTTAAGAAGTTGTATTATTAATGCATAATTATTTCTAATATATATAGATATATATATACATTAAATAAAAAGACGCTAAAAAATATAACCTAAATCTGTTTCCAAAATACAACAATCTATTTTTTAAATCTGAAATAATTAAAAGTAACTTTGAAGCCCAAGCCAAATTACTAAAATGGAATGAATCATAAACACTATCATTTTTTTTTACAAAAGTCATAAACACTATCCTAAATCTAATGTTCGTGACTTATAAGAAAATCCCAAAATGTCAATTATGGTGTACAAAAATTGTCAAACACTATCAAGGAGGTATAGATTAATTAATTAAATAAGGTGTATGACTTGTTTTAAACTCTTTTGTAGAAATGTTTAAACTTAAATTAATTCAAAATAAAAACTGAAAATCGAATTAAATTGATTCTTTTTAGATTTATTTGAAAAAAAAAATCCCAAAACAATCGATTAGGTTCGGTTTGTAATTTTTGTTTTTGAAATTGAACAAAACTATAACACTTATATATTTTATGTGTATAGCACTTAAGTTCAAAGTATTTTGTAGTGTTATATATATGAAACTTATATATTGTATATCATTTTCTTTTTTAGATGAATTTTTTAAGATATATTTGATTTTAAAATGGATGAAATTTTTGTGTATTTTTATTATAGAAGATTTAACATATTAATAAGTTTCCTAGATTATCATTAATAATTTTTTAATGCAATTTAATTTAAAAGATAAAAAGAAAGTATATAAATTTTATTGAAATAATATTTTAGTAAAAATTAAAAAGTGAAATCACAAAATAATGATTTAGATTTTATTTTAAATGAAAACTAATCCGAATATAGTATATTTTATAAGTTTAACCGCGAACATCTTACACTTTAGTACATATCTTGGATTCTTACTTATAAAAAAATTGTCAAGTGTCACAAAAACTATATCAATAATATATAATATATTACAGCATTTAGAAGAGATACTAAGCAAATTGAGTAAATACTCGTGTTGCAATTGTTTTATATATGTGTGTGTGTGTAAAGTGTTGCAATTGCTGGATTTAAAATCCATTAAATCCAAAAGCGAGAAAAATTATATAATTCCTCAGAGTCACGTCCATTTGAAATCGTTGATATTATTAAATTACTGAAAGTTGAGGAGAACTTCATTTTATCCATCTAATATTCAAACCTAGAAGCTAATGTTAAGGAAAACGTGCAAGTTCAATGAACTTCCAAATAACGCAATTGTTGACTAAAAGGCATATATAATTGGCAAAAACATAGCTAAATATGAAAGTTGATTTGCAGTTGTCAATTAATTATTGGCCTATAAACAGTAGCACCTCCAAAAATATGAAAAATAGCGCAAGCCTATATGGTTAAATTATAATCACTCAAAATAAACATGAAGTTTTTTTCTATACTAGAGGAATAAATAAACATGAAGTTTTGGTATGATAGTGGCGTACAAACAAACATGACTTCCTAAATACGAATTGATTTTAACTTTAAAAGGTGTTAAGATTTAAGCTCTTTATGGGGCAACGATTTATAGAAATAATATTTGAAATTGAATTGTTCCTAGTATAGCTATGTTTGGTTTAAAGTCATAGAAATATTTTACGAATTTCAATGTTAAATTATGTGTTCGAATATATAAAATGAGAAGAAAAAATTTATTGTTTTGAGAATAAAAGTACTTTTGAATTCTCAATACTTTAATCCAACCGTATACTATAACAATATTTTTTTTAACTCACACTATAACAATGTTAAATATTCATAGTTACTAAAATTAAATTTAGATTCATAAAACAAATCAGTAGTGTTTATTTGCGTAAAAAAAATGAGATGTCATTCAATTTGGAAGAAATGAAGGAGTTTACTTGTCTTTCTATCTCATGTTTTCATCTTTTGTTTTTACTTTATATTTACAAATTTGCCACCTTATTTTTAATTTATTTTATGTTTTTAAATATTTATACAGGAAAAAGACAAAAATAAATTACTTTTAATGTTTCTTGTGCAATTTTTTAAAAACAAAAAATGTATTAAAACAATGTAACATCTTTTTATAAAATAATGAGTCAATGATAACAATATTAATGATGATATCAATGACATTGTGATGATAGTAATAATCATGTGGTAGTGGTGGCGATAATAAAATATCGATGGTAGTGTTACTAATGACAATAATAATAATAATAATAATAATGTGAGGTCAATAATAATACTAGTTAGAAGAATTATTATCAAAGAAGAATGTATTTAAATATTAACGCATATTCTTCAAATATATGTTCAAGATATAAAACTTGAAGAAAAAACACATATTAAATATTAACAGCATTGAGAAGTTGGAAAAGAAAAACTATAGATTGAAAATAGCATTATTACTAGTATTTAAATGATTTTTTTATATTTTGTGAAGATTATTAGATACTAATTCTTTATTATTACGTATTTATTATATTGCTTAAATTTTATAATCTGTTCACTGCATTATTTTACAATTATTACAAGAGAATGTAAAACTGGGACCCACAACAATAATGTGTCGAAAATGCTAGGCTGTCTTTACTTGGCTTGCCAGATCAGAACATGGGGTATTTCATTGACGTGTCCCAACAAAACAATTCTTATTGAGTCCGCCTAATTTTTTAATACTTTTTTTTTAAAGGTCTAAATTTTTTATACTCAACCCTTACATCAAATTGAAACCCATCTTATGATTTTTTTTATTAGTAAAATGAAACCTATCTTTTTCTGGACTCCATACAAGATTAAAAATTGTAACAACTAGCATTGTAACTTGTAAGATAAGTAGTTGCAAGATAAAATATAAATAAATCAAAGTTATTAAGTTAATTAATGTAAGATTACTCTATTAATTAATTATAAAAATATGAATTTGTAAATTTGAACAATATTAAAAATCAATTTAATTCATATTTTGGTAACGTGGGAAAAGAACAAAACAGGAGAAATTACAAGACATGGCCTAATTCATATGAAGTGACTTTAACTAATGATAACTTATAAATATTTATTATAATCAACATTAATTATATAATGAAATTTGAATCTTATTTAAAAAAAATTAAAGATGTAATACTATCTTTTGACTAAAGTAATTATCTAAAAAATATTATTTTTTAACATGAGTTGAGTACATATATTTTTTTTTTATAAAATAAAAATCGTGACTGGGACAAAAATTAATGTTATGACAGTAACCCAATTTAAAGAATACGAATTCAAACTTATATATTACGTGCAGGTAAATTTTATGTCCTAGGCCATATTAGGTCCCCTTGTGAAATTATACCCTTTCCCTACTTATTCATGAAAAATACTATAAAAAAACAATTTGTTCCGTTTTCCTTCTTCTAAGTGTTGCTTGCTGCCCATATTTGTCAATTGATCGATCATGAGATATATATAAGGTTGATTTAGTGATGACCGGAGAAGAGTACAGAAATAAGAAAGAAAAAAAAGTTATGTGTTCAAAATTTTCAACTGACATTTATAATAAAATTAATAATATAATATTTATTGATAAAAAAATATTAATTAATTAGAGAGAAAAATGACTTTATGGTAAAAAAAAATAAAAAAAATATCCACTTTACTAGATTTTGAATTGAGCTGATGCAAAATTCGGACGATCAGACCTTGATTTAAATTTAGAAGAAGAATGAATCCGAAAGAGACAAAAATGGAGAGAAGAGAAATAAGCAAAGTTCGCATGATAAATGGCTGCTGATAGTGATAAGTGGTTGCAGTAATGATAAATTGGCAGAACAACAAAGTTGAATTGATAGCACACGTAAGTGTATATGAGTGTGCAAGTTGCAGTGTATAGCTGGCTGCGGTGAGAAACTCCACACCAGTGACACCACATGACATGTGCACCGTTTTAAATTTGGCACTACACTTTATTTAAATAAAACGTATTTTCTATTTTGGCTATGAATTTGATAATGATTTTTTTTTTGTCATATACTCTTTTAAAGGTGTCGTCGTTATTGCCAGAGTCTTATTTGATTATACTTTGCAGCAATGTCAGGGCCCCATCCTTCTCGAGAGATAAAGAATCCAAGGATTTTGCATTTAACCAACTCATTGCATACCTATTCATGTGCCTGATGATGCTGCCACTTTAACTAATATTCCAGGCCTAAATAAACCAGAATTTCATATGTTATAATATAATATACATTATACAGAATGCATGGTTGGTTGCATCCCAGATTGGAAAGGCATAACCCTTCCTGAATTAGAGTGATTGTATTTTCTCCCATATATCTAGTAGTATAATTCAATCTTCTTCTTTTTTTTGTGTGTAATAATAGCAGATAACATTGGACTTAACTTTTCTTTGCTGAATCTCAGCTCAGTTGTATCAAATTAAAATTGAGTATAACAAGTGTTGGATATAAAGATGAATATCTGTTTGTTGGGCGTTCCAGAAAAATGCGTTCTATATTTTCTTCTTCCATTCATCATGTTTAGAATGTGGGCCAAAAAAAATTACAATCTTCTATTGAAAGTGTGAATTAATTGACATAGAATTATCTCAATTTAACTAATGATGTTGAATTTAAATTTTGTATAAGCAATTATATAAAATATCCATTGGAAGAGTTTTGTTTCTCGTAAGAGATATTAACCATTTAATTTTCATGGCAAACATATACTATCTTCATCAGAATCATTCCTGTATATAAAAGTCCTTTTTAACTAATTCACTAAAATTGTTACAAAAACAAACTAATTCACTTAAATTAAAAAAAAGTTAGTTAATTTAAATAGTCAATTAAGTTTATTGACAACATGAATTATTTATAATAATTCACTATACTGATATAAACGGTCTATATATAAAGAGATAGAAAAATAGAAAAAAATTACAATCTTGGGAAAGTGAACCAGTTTATTTCATCATTCCAATAAAATTTTATTGCAATTTTTAATAAACTTGTTTTATTAATTTATTAACCAATACCGACACTTATTGATGGGATTATAAATATATATTGATTGTATTGTTTTTTAAAATGTAATGTTCTATTGAAGAGTGGACATTCAACTAACAATGAAAGGTGGAGTGTGGAATCACTGTGGAGCAGCAATGGCCCCACGTACTAGGCCACTATCAAACCATCAATAATGTCTTTGCAAATGCTCGTGTAAGGCATAAAAGTGAAGTTTTGGTGGCAAAAAACGTAAAGAGAAGGCTCATTTTCATGCAAACTGCAAGTGGCGATGACTTATAAGAGTTGAATTAAATCCATCGTGCTAATTGCTTTGGAAAAGAATGTGCAACAAGGGCATGCAGACAGTTTAAAAGTAAAGCATGTGAGTGATGATGAGGCACGCCTTATATATAGTCAAAAATTGTCTTAACGAACTCCATACAATAGAATAGAATCCAATACAAGCTAGTGAAGACAATTCATAAGACAACGCGTTTTTATGATTCCATGCGAATTACCAATGAGACAACGACCAAGCCAAGACAAAAGGTAGAATAAAGGGAATAGGAAGCATGGTTGAAAGTTGAAACAGCAGATGAACGGTGAGCGATTGATGTGTTTAGCGATTCAACCGATATTTTAATTTCATTCCTGAAAGACAGGTTACAAGGTTTGGTTTTTTTATAAATTAAACTAAACTGAATTTGAATATGCATATTGAATTTTAAAATCAAATCACCTTTTTTATAAAAAAATAGCTTAATTTTACATCAAGGAGTGCTTAATTATATAACCATTAAATCTGCGACGAAACTCATATTTTTATGAGATGAATATATTCCTTACTAACTGAACCAGTATTTGTTAGATTTTAAAAGTTTAAGAAGATACTAAATATAGTTTTTAATTATATTAAGCATTAGTTATTATTATTTTAATTAACAAAAATAATTTGTAATGAAATAATAATAAAGGATCTTTGGTAAAAATAAATAAATAAAGGAACTAATTTAACAAATAAGAAGAAGACTAAATTGAACAAAAATAAATAAATTAAATGATCAAAATAATAATTAAATCATAAACTAAGTATTTATTGATAAATTTAATATACATTGCATATGAATTATATTTTTAATTTGTGCACAAAAAATTTAAATGACAAAATTGATACGTTGTTATACTATTTAGTGAAATTAATAACATGTGAATGATTAAAACTCGTTATGATAATATATACACATATAAAATTATAGTATTAATTTTAGAATCTATATAATTTGTGACAAAACTATTCATTTACTCATCTATCTATCATTATATTAATTAATATAATATAAAATGATTTAATTAATACATTTTTTTCACATTTTTTTGAAATATAAGGAATAAATAATTTATCAAAATTTGCATAATTTTTTTTATCACCATGACATTGATATAGAATATTCACCATATTTAATGAAATCAAGTTCAAGACTACTCAAATCAACAACTTATTTAAACACATAAAACTAGCTTACGAATTCTAAAACCCCTTTTATAATTGTTCAAATAAATTTTGTATTCAATAAATTTACTTTCATAAAATGTTTTAATCAAACTATTAACCATTTAATATTTTTTTATCCATGCCATTTTAATTTTTTCATTTAAAACCATCTATCTTTACATTAAAAAATATATTTGAAAAGTCTAATGCTTTATACTTTTTATTGTCTATATCAATTATAATGTGACATATATAATAAAAATTTAAAAAGAATAAAAATTTAATTTTTATGCTTTGATAATATAGAAAACTTTCACTGTAAATAAATTTATCATATATAATTAATTAATAATAATGTAAAAATCATTTACTCGGTCAATAAATAAATTATTTACTACAAAAAAAATCAATAAAAGATATTTATTATACATAAAAAAAACTATGCAGTATTTAATTTTGAAGTACTAAAATTATAAATCATGAATAAAACGGATGGAATTAAAAACAAGTTAATTTAAGCAAGATCCTTGTTTCATTGTCTGGTTGCAAAAGCTGGTGTAAGATTAGTAGAGTGAGTATTCGTGAAGACCAAATCCGAACATTTGCCTGCGGTATCTATCTGGAACCATCTCTTTCTCTTTCTTCCGAGTCACTTCGTTTTTCACTTTGGTATACACAATTCATTTCCTGCTTCCTCCGTAATTTCTGTAAGTTCACTTTCTTCTGCTTTCTCATTTTGATTTCTGCAATACTGCATCCCAACCTCACTAAAAACGTTTAATGAGAGATAATAGCTACACTCTTTCATGGGTTTGAAAATCATTATTTTTATTTAATGATTCTCTTTTAATTTATATTAAATAAAAAATAAAATCTAAAAAAAAAATGATATTTTTCAATAAATTGTAACAGAGTCTTCGAGAGAGTACAGAGAGGGTGCCCATATCATTCCTCATCAAACGTTTCAATACTATCGGGCCGTTACACAAAAAACATTACCAAATCTAACTACCGATGGAAACAAAAAAATAGTTGTGGCCCATTTAATTATTGCTTTTTCATGGACACGAACAAAAAAATGAAAAAACAAAAATACTATTCATTGGGGTCCAACTTCCAAGAAGACTGCGGAATCGCGTATCCTGATTGGCTACATACTTTCGCAGTATTGGTATTGGTCAGACAAGTGCTGTGCTCCGGTGACACTCAAATTGAACCATGGCGTTGTACGTGCTCTCGCGTCGTTTATCAGCTGGATCTAACTCAACGACGCTCCTCGCCTTGCGTTTTGCTTCCTCTTCCCGATCCTACTCCTCTTCCTTCAGGGAGGAAAGAGATACCTTTGGACCCATTCAAGTTCCCTCCGAGAAGTTCGTTCGTCTTCGTTAATTTCCCTTTATTTCTCCCAATTGCTCTTGTTTTCATTTCTTATCTGATTGTGTTGTGTTTCTGAAACTACTGTTATAGATTATGGGGAGCACAAACTCAAAGATCGTTGCAGAACTTCGATATCGGTGGGCCCCGCGAACGCATGCCCGAACCCATCATTCGCGCCTTTGGCGTCTTGAAGAAATGCGCTGCTAAGGTCAACATTCATTTTTTCATTTCTTCTACTTCCACTGCAATCATTTTCTATGTTTGGGTATTTTGGTCGTGGATTTCGATTTTGATTACTATTCCATCCTCTTTCAATTGATCAATGGTTGTTTTGATGCAGGTGAACATGCAGTATGGTCTTGATCTCAACGTTGGAAAAGCGATTATGCAAGCGGCACAAGAAGTGGCCGAGGGAAAACTAAACGACCATTTTCCTCTCGTTGTATGGCAAACTGGCAGTGGCACTCAAAGTAACATGAATGCTAACGAGGTTAATTAGTTAGTGCCTCCCACTATTATTTTTGAGCTGCACCTAACGTTAATGTTCTGCATATAAATATGTTATAGCTAACATTTAAGGATTTTAGATTAGTGTACTTGTGATAATACATATTTATCTCCATTATATATTATATAGATAGTTCATAATCGTATTTAAGACTTGAGAACCCATTTTCTTTTTTCTGATCTTTTCAGGTTATTGCAAATCGAGCAGCAGAGATTCTCGGGCATAAGCGTGGTGGGAAGTTTGTGCACCCAAATGACCATGTCAATAGATCACAGTCTTCTAATGATACATTCCCAACTGTAAGCCTCTTGTAGTTATATATATTCCCCCCCCCCCCTTTTTTTATTGATATGTCTCACTATCTGTCGAGTGCAGTTCCTGATAGATTGTTTCTTACACTTTGTTTACCCACTGTACAGCTCTTGTTTAAAGTATTGGTTTCTTTTCAATCTATATTTGTTTACTTCTTTCCAGGTAATGCACATTGCAGCTGCAATGGAAATAAACTCAAGACTAATTCCCAGCCTGAAAACCTTACATGGTACACTAAACTCAAAGGTTTGAATTATAGTTCATACTTTTAGACTAATTATAATATGTTGGATATATTACAGTCCCCCTCTTGCCATTTTTTGAGTTTTGTCATTCTGGTTACAGAAGATTCCAGGTGATTTATATTAGACTTGATATGTTTTTATCATGCTACATTGAAATCTGTGATATAAATGTAAGAATTCTGGTGAATTGATGTATTCTTCAGTCTTTATATCATTATCTTATGGCTCTGGGCTTCTGGCCATTTTACCAGTACTAATACAGAGCTTCCTTGGTTGTATTATAGCTAGATAAAATCTTCTAGTTCTATTCTAAGTTTGTTGTTTTCTCTGGCTCTTTATCTCAATTTTCTTTTTGGGCTGTATGCAATTGGCATTGGAAATATCTAATGATGTTATTATGACAGTGGACATGTTAGGAACCTTTTAACTTTGATAAAATATGGAGCCTCTTAAATGGAATTTTATAAACTGAAAGCATTTGACTTTGTATGTAATTTTCTTTAATTGGTTTTTATCATTGTTTTTGTTTTATCAGTTTTAATTTGTTTTTTGCCTCTTCTTTTTAAAATATACCAGTCAATTGAATTCAAAGATATTGTTAAGATTGGACGCACTCATACTCAAGATGCAACACCTTTGACTCTTGGACAAGAGTTTAGTGGGTATACTACACAAGTAAGCTTGCTTATGTTTGGCTTGTGCTTTTTTGTATTTTCGCTATAATGGATGCTGCATTGTAAAATCCTGACAGTTCGTGGGGAGTGATTTCTCATTACTTTTTCCTTTATCTGCAGGTGAAGTATGGTATTGATAGAGTAATTGGCACTTTGCCGCGCATGTATCAGGTTAGACATTCAAATGCAAAAGCTAACTGCTTGTTCTTCACTATTTACTTTTAGAGTTCTGACTAAAGCAGAGATTTTACTTGAACAGCTTGCCCAGGGTGGTACAGCTGTAGGGACTGGATTGAATACAAAGAAGGGGTATGTATGCTTTTTGATAGCTAAATGGGGGTTCTTATATTTTATTCTTATTTTGTAACATGTCAGTGTTTTTTTTTTTTTTTGAGTTTCTATTTGATGTTTTCCAAAATGGATTTCATAGCAGTTTTCCTTTTCATTCTGCTTGGCATATTATTACATATGATATGAGATTTTCATCACAGCATGGTCTTTTTTCTTACCATCATTCAATACCAAAAAGGAATGAACATTGCCTGGACTGACGGCATTCACATTTTCCACCATTGAGTTTAATATATTATGGATGTTATTGTTGAAAATTAGATCTTAGATATTTTCTATGACCTTATGGATATGAGTTTGTTTTATTATGAAAATAAATACCACAAGCTTGTAGTTTTATGCTGAAGAAAATATGTTGTTTAACTTTTAAAGAAATAAATTTGGATAAATAATGATAATTTCCTGGATGAAATTCAGGTTTGATGCCAAAATAGCAGCAGCAGTAGCTGAGGAAACCAATCTGCCTTTTGTTACGGCAGAAAATAAGTTTGAGGCCTTGGTTTGTTACTATAAATCCCCCCCCTCTTTTATATTTAATTTGTCGTGTTATTTCATTACATCAGCTTCTTTCATTGAAATTGCTTCACATGCAGCAAAACATTGGCTTGCAGTGTGTTAATATTCTCCTTTTGCAGGCTGCCCACGATGCTTTTGTTGAAACTAGTGGAGCTCTTAACACTATTGCGGCTTCTTTGATGAAGATTGCTAATGACATACGGTTGTTAGGAAGGTAGGTTGCTAGTTATATGACACTGATTGGCGAATTGCTTTTTCATGTTCAATAGAAAATTATTTATATTCATGGGTTTTCTTAATACTATCCCATTATAGTGGTCCACGCTGCGGTCTTGGTGAACTCATTCTTCCTGAAAACGAACCAGGAAGCAGTATCATGCCTGTAAGATCCTCATGCTGACTGAATTTAAATTTGTTATACAAACCAGCTGTTTTCTTGTCACTTGCTATAGTTCATTATTTTATTTGTCTTATAATTGGAATTTGACGCTGAGCCACAACTGTATTCTGTTTCAGGGGAAGGTTAACCCTACCCAGTGTGAGGCTTTGACAATGGTGTGTGCCCAGGTAGACATCATTTCACTTCATTTTATGAAAATACTTTAATGTTATGACTTATGGAATACTGATTGGCAAGCACAGTTTCTATGACTTGTAATAAAATCACACAAATTGAATTTATGGTGACTGGAAATTTCTGAATTGGTGTCATGATTCACGAATTTCAGGTCATAGGAAACCACGTTGCAGTTACAGTGGGTGGATCAAATGGTCATTTTGAGCTTAATGTGTTCAAGCCAATGATTGCCAGTTGTCTCCTGCATGTATGTTTTATATATAGCTTTTGTGGTGTTACGTTATTTCTAAATTATCAGTTACATAAAGGGGAACTTCTGACTAGCCATTAATTTGGTTAAATTTTTTTTTTTGTGTGAAATTAGAACAGCTATAATTTTGACTATAGATTACTTTGGCTCTTAAAAATTAGAATAATATTATCAAAAGGAAACATTTATTTTCTGTATACTTACGCCTGGACTTTTGAACTGGTTCAAAGCACACGTGGTGCATAGAAACCAAGATTGTTCAAGCAGCATTAGCTTGGTATATGGGAGCTGAATTTAATTTCTTTATTGTGCCTCTGATAGTTTGGCATCAGAAAATTTATGATACAAGTCTGGTGGACTTGGCTGGAAAGATAGACGCTCTTTGCTATGTCAGTAAAATAGGAATGGGGATGGAATATACTTTAGATACCATTATGTTTTATGATTTTTTTTTTCTCTACGCTGCTTATTTATCTGTTGCGATGACATGGTATATGGTGATGTTCGAGAAAGAAAAAAAAAGAAGATAAAAGGCTGCGGTGTGTGCTATGTAAGCACACCATGTTGGCCTTTATGTTATTCCAAAACTTTGCAATATGAAATCATGTCTCCTACTGCATTACCTGAAAGATTTACCGAAATGCTTAATCTATATTTGGATTTTGATAGTCGCTGAGACTACTTGGAGATTCATCTGCTTCCTTTGAAAAGAATTGCGTGAGAGGAATTCAAGCTAATAGGGAAAGAATTTCAAAATTACTGCATGAGGTGAGTTGTTGACTTATTCGAAACAAATCTCAAATGATGCCAAATGTTAGATTTACATCCCTACGCTAATTTGCTGTGTTTCACTTTTAATTCACCTTGCAGTCACTAATGCTTGTCACATCCTTAAACCCGGTAAGTGTCCTCTTGTCTACTCCTGTAACTTGCTAATTTTCACATATTTTTTAAACTGAATTTAATTTGTCTGTTCCAGAAAATTGGTTATGACAAGGCAGCAGCAGTTGCCAAGACAGCCCACAAAGAGGGGTGTACTCTTAAGGTGATGATGCCATGCTATACTTGTTTTTCTGTTTGTCTTGCTTATTTTTACCTCTTTTTGAATATTAAAAAAAAAAATCATGTTTGACATATTAATTCTTAATAAATTAAGTTTAAGAACCATATTCTTTATGCAAGTATATCCTTGCAGAAGCATTTCAACTCTTGTATTCTTTTTCTTCCATTAATAGTTGTGATGTTTATATGAATGAATTGATCCCTTCTTAATTTGTGTTTTTCGTGGATGTCCAATAAATCTTGGCTAAGTATCGAAATTGAAATGATTGTTTAGGAAGCTGCATTGAAACTCGGAGTGCTCAGCTCTGAAGATTTTGACAAGCTTGTGGTACCTGAGAAAATGCTTGGACCATCTGATTGACTGGCTCGTAATGTTTTGTTCTAATTATTCCTTGTTTCATCATCGGCTATATTGAGGTAGTAATTTTTAGCCACACCCGTTGATAGGTTTTAGAAATGGCAACCCAATGAACAATAATTTGGCTTCCTCAGTTGATATTCGCGAGGGAAGAGCTCTTCCAAATTTGTAATGAGACTATGTATTGCAGAAATTTATTGACCCAAATAAAGGGAAATTTTTATTCATTGTCCTTGCATTATATTTCCAATTATTTCTGGATGGTAAATGTAATAATAGAGTTATTAGCTTTTACATAGTGTTCTGTCTTGCCTAGGAGATGAATCCGTGTCGGTGATAAAGAAGAGGAGTGGTAAAACAGGTGCTTAATAATTTTACTATAGTTAAATAAATATTTTTTATAGCAAATATAGTTAAATAAATCTTAGGTTCGCTGTCGTTTTTTTTCAGGTTCATCTAATGTGTTTTTTAATAATATTTTGTAAAGGGATAGATGATTAATAGAATGTGTTTTTTTTTGGTTTTTCCCTATAAATTTTGCATGGAGTCTATTCTAATCGATATAAGTGGCTTAAATCTACTCATTGACTGAAACTCCCCGTCTTATATTCCATTTCTTATTTATTTTATAATAGTAACGGGGTTGAATTTGGACCGTCCACTTAACCAAAATTTGCATACTGGGTTTTTGGATTAATAGAAGGATCAATCCCTATTTTAGGAATTATTCCTGATCTTGCTATACCCTTATTACAGGGCTGGTTACGTGCGTCATTATGGGAGCGGTTAGCTGTGATTAAAAGTTATGCCAACGTTAATGTTTGATTAGTTAAAAATATAAAAACTTTTACATATTGGTGTCTAATAAACTCTTTCCCTGATTTATATTTGATATTATAAAGCTATTGGTAATTTTTTTATTAATTGTGTAAAGAGGGCTAGAGTCCAAAACTACCCAAGATCTAGTAGCAATTTTGCACAACGTTCTAGGAAATGAAGACCTATTGCCTTCTAGTGATGTATGTATAGTACACTCATCCCATTCTCTTCTTTAAAGGAGGTCGATGGATTAAACAGGATATGCACAAGAATTAGATTCTATATAACCCTCTAACAAGTTGTCAACAACTAATCAAGAGTATAATTTATCCTGAATCCCAGTAATCCTATATAGGTTCACAATTTGTAAAGCAGATACAATGGCTCACCCCACAATTCTGATCTAAACATTCCCCACAAATTTCGAACAAAACCGAAAACTTCCGGTAAACATCACTCAAATGATATTAATAAACAATTATCTAAGGATTTGATTTCTATGACAACTCGGTTCTTTAGTTTTTAAGGAGGGTACAAGGACATGTGACAATGCAAGAGTTAAGCAATTCTTAAATCTTTCGGTTCCTTTTTTTTTTTTTTTT
>CM023960.1:1507025-1647647 GCA_013407115.1 Glycine latifolia
GAGTTAAGCAATTCTTAAATCTTTCGGTTCCTTTTTTTTTTTTTTTTGAATTTTTTGTTGTGTTTGATTTCCATTTTTAAAAACTGATTTTAGTTTTCAAAAACTAAAAAATGAAAAAAAAAATTGAATGGTGAAAATAATTTTTTTAGTAAGATTAAATTGGATATAGCTGCTACCGTAGCCTCCAGCGTATGTTCGTCACCTCGTGCCATTTTTTCCCTTGTGTCTATTAATCCAAAAACAGAATTTGACAAAGGAAGAAACACACAATCAACTCAAATTAATTAAATCTAACTCAATTGATAAACAGAGTGAGTAAGTAAGTTGTTGTAAACATCTTGTATTATCTAACTTTGGTTAATACAAATAAAAAAAAAACTTAACTCAAACCTAGTAGATACTTTAACCCATATACGCTATCATGAAAAGTGGAAAGTTAAAAGGGAAACATCTTTTAGCTGGTTTTTAAAACTTAAAAGACCTTACATGAGAAATTGATTGATAAATAAAGAAAAATCGTTTTAGAAAATAGTTTTTAAAAAATGAAAAGGAAATCCGACCCTAAATATTTATTTTCTCGAGAATAGTCAAGTTGAATCTATTTTGAAGTGCAAAAAAGTTTATGTGCTCAAAGTTGTTAAACACAACAACTTCATAGTTTAGGAAAAGACAACTTATATTGGAGTTATGATTAGCTATCTTATACACTCAACTTTCATCCGGAAAACCTAGTTAACTAAATGTGTAATTATGATTAGTTTGGTTTTATAGGTGGTTAAAATTTAATAAATATAATTGTATACAATGATCAATATGTAATTAATACTAATCACTTTTAAGGTACAGTTAATTATTGTTAACATTTTAATAACTCCACAGTATTTTTATTTATTTGTAAGACAAAGTTAATTATAGCTTGAAATTTCAACAATCTTATAACATTATTAATCACATATAGATGATTGTATACAATCACATTTTTTCTCTTGAAGATTGTATACAATCACGTTTCTTTACTGTTAACCAGTTGTGAGAGAAAGTTAATCATGTCCAGACATGTAATTGAATCATATTATTCAGGCTCGATTTAGGTAAATTTTTTTCATAAATACATATAGAAAAGAAAATAAGAAGAAAAAATAAAAGAATTTTTTCAATAAATTAATTTTTTTATGCATGAGTTAAAAAATCTTTTCCTAGAAGTTAAAAATATTTAACCTTTCCTGAAATGTTGATTTTAATTTATTCATGAGCTAATTTTAATTTATAATATTTTTATTACAATGATATTAGTGTGAACTATCTGTCAATTTTATCAATAATTAATATTTGTCAAAAAATCCGATTAATCACTTTTAATGAAATTTTTTATTTCAATTATATTTTTTTCATCCACCAAATTTAAATTAAAAAGTTTACTAAAAAATGTCAGACTTGATGTCATTTAAACCAACCAATTGTTTATATTTTATTTTTTTTCTTTATAAAAATTTATGAAGAAGTTTATCTAAAATATAAACTTTATTCTTAGTTAATTATGAAACAAAACTAATTATTATATTTATACATACAATTAAGATTTGTTCAATGAGCATCAAATATACACATGAAATTTGCTAGTGTATAATTTTTTTTAGTATAAATAAGTTAATAAATTATAACTAGATACTAAAAATTAACCATTTAAACACTAATAAATGTTTGTGAAATTTGTTAATATATACATACTTATTTTTTTATACGAATATATTAATAAATTATAACTAAAAATTATATTAAAATACATAAATGATATAGTTTGTAAAGTGACTCTATTAATAAAATTTATACATACAATATATATTTACAATTATTGAACGAGAATGTAAAATTGGGACCCGCAAGCGTGAATGTGTCAAAAATGCGAGGCTAGCGTTACTTGGCTTGTTAGATCAGAACATGGGTCGTTTAACAGCTTTCATTGACGTGTCGCACCATATAGTGTTCCAAATTGAAATCCATGTTAGAGTACTAATTATTAATTCATTTATAAATTTTGTTGTCCACTATTAATATTAAGATATATATAAGTGAAAAAAGTTAGTAATTGTTATTTGTTATATTAAAAAGTTAAAATAATTATTATTATTTTAATTTTTTTCTTATACAATAATTATAATGAGATTGAGAAAGTATGTACAGCACGTAAATAATGTAATGATTTTATATGATACATTAAATGGTACTTACATCAATTGAATAGTTATTAAAACTCATTGCTATTTTTTCTGCTGGTAGGGAATTAAAACTCATTATGATAATACATTATTGTTTCTTGTTAGGGTATCCAACCAGCCTTGAAAACAAAAACAAAACTTGAGGCCCATTCTCATGTTTTGTCACATTCACAGACAACAAATTGAGAAAAGCTGTAAAAAAAATGTGTGAACATCTCAATACGAATTGACATCAAAAGAAAAAAAAGAGACAAAAGAGAATATATGATACGTAATATAATAATATGAATAGAATATAGAAAGAAATAAAAGATATCAAATAGCAAGTGTATGATATACGAAGTGTGCATATTATTCTTCAATTTAAAATGCTCTTGTTAGCTCAACAAATTATACAAACCACTTTTCTTTATGCTAAAACTTTCAAGACTGCAGCTTCGCGTATTTGCATGAAATATCAACCTCAAAAACCAATAATTATCATACAATAAATTACAACTAAAAAATCTTGAACTGTTATTATCGAACTAAAAAACCATAAATTATTATGCAACTGTAGAGCCTAGCTGTTATTTATAATGTGTAGGAAATCCGAAATTTCTGGTCCCGCCGCCACCAGGTTTTTTTTTTTTTCCCAGTATTATTGATCTGTATCATTGCATCCTGTCGGGTAGGAGTGAGAGTGACCACATTAATTGCTCGTGATGATTTCACGTAATTATGAACGTGTTTTAATTTCTCGGAGAGAAATTATATTTAAAAGCTCATAACTTACAAATATTACAATCACAAATTTCTTTTCATGACATATTACATCACATCACTTTTGATATATATATATATGTACGATTGTTAGATTCATTCAACAGTTAAAGTGCTACATGTAAATTATTAAAGGTTGGCTTTTAATGAAAGATATCAAAATATGATGGTTGTTTTGGTATAAAGGTGATTAAAGTTGCAGCTATTTTAAAGTGATAGGAAAGATGTATTTTACATTAATGTTTTTATAATTATAAAATTCACATATTGAATTTGACATGTACAATACAATGCACTGAATAAAATATTAACTACTAAACAAATAGACACTTATGGAGGAAAACGTATTCATTTTAATTGTAAACAAATAGACTTTAATTTATATAGATACGTTATAATCAATTCTAATAAATAAGTTTTTGGTTCGAATGACACGGTCATATTAGACTTGATTTTTGATTTTCTAAAATATATAAAATCTCAAATTTAAATTTTGTAGATAAAAAATGTAATTAAGAAAATAAACTTCACTAAAAATGATCATTAAGATTTTTCGACAAATACTCGTACCATTATGATGGTGAAAAAAAACACTAATACTAATATAAATAGCCTATGTATAAAGAGAGACCAAAAATAGAAAAGTATCTTGAATCTATTTATTCCATTATTTTTTATATAATTCTATTATATAAATATTTTTATTTATAATTCTATTGTAACAATACCTTAGTTACTTATTGAAAGGATTATATATATATATATATATATATATATTTATTGAAGGTTTTATTTTTTAAAATGTAATAATCTAGTAAAGAAAATACCTTTAATTAACAATGAAAGTGAAGTGCGGAATCATAGTGTGGACTTTGGAGCAAGAATGGCCCCATTTGGACACAATCAAACCATCAATTTATTAGTTGAGTAGTTTTAACTAGTTGAGTAGTTTTAACTTTTAACTTTGAGTAAATTATACTCGTATCTTGTGGATTTTATTCAAATTTCATCTAATACCCCTCCTTTTTTGTACATTATTTTTACCTTTCTCTATTAACGTTGTTAACTAAAGTCAATTAAAATATGTGACCAGACAAAATTGTACTTACATTTTAACTGTAAAACCCAAATTATCTTCTCCTAATTAATTTCAGAATTTAGGATTCACGTTTGATTTCTCTTCACCATTAGTGATTACTATTTTAAATTTTTCTTCTTCTTATTTCTCTTGAGGTATAAACATCCAATACTAATTATATTTCTTGAGATAGGAGTGGTGATATTAATATTTACACTTTTATTATTTACAAACATCTTCATTAATATATGTATATATTTATCATATCATCTATCTTATTAATCACCAATCTTTTATTTGTTTGTATTTTTAACTCTTAATGTGTCTACACATATTATTGGGATGTCCAAAAATCATCTCTCATAAAAGTGACAGGTGAGGTTAGAAGTGTGGCGAATCACTAAGAGAACTACACCTGTAAAAAAGTGTGTAACCTGAGAATATTATCGTATGATTCATAATATATATATAGAAAGATTTCAGCTCCAACTTCCAACGAGACTGGGTGTGGTATCCTTATAGATTGGCTGCAATATTGCCCTTTCTCATTTTTGAAGTATCCTTCGCCACTGACTGAAATTGAAGTACAATGGCACTTTCCTTCAGGGAAGAAAGAGATACCTTTGGACCCATTCAAGTTCCCTCCGAGAAGTTCGTTCGTCTTCGTTAATTTCCCTTTATTTCTCCCAATTGCTCTTATTTTCATTTCTTATCTGATTGTGTTGTGTTTCTGAAACTACTGTTATAGATTATGGGGAGCACAAACTCAAAGATCGTTGCAGAACTTCGATATCGGTGGGTCCCGCGAACGCATGCCCGAACCCATCATTCGAGCCTTTGGCGTCTTGAAGAAATGCGCTGCTAAGGTCAACATTCATTTTTTCATTTCTTCTGCACTGCATGCACCATCCCTTCTTAGCTACTTGCTGCACAGTTGCACCAGGACTGTGGTACTACTAGGCAAAATGACACAGTTGTCTTAGTTTTGAATTTTTTATATACTGTCTCGTACATTGAATAATTCTAAATCCTCTTATTTCTTATCTTATTATCTTTTATGATAAGTTTTAAATATATTATATACTTTTAAGATATTAAACCTTTTTATTTTTCCATTCAATATTGCAGGAGAATGAAATAAGAGGCTATAACATGACTCCAATCCAAACAAAATTTATATCTGCGTATATATTTTTGTTTATACACAAATAACATCTCTCCTATTTATATTTTTTTAATATATTTGTAAAATTATTGCATAAATTATAATAGTTTATGAAAAATATATTTAGTTAAAGCTAATAATTTATTAATTATTCGAATAAAGATATATATATATATATATATATATATATTATATTTTTTTACCAATACTATCAATGATATTATGACTTATAAATGAAATGTTTTATATTTTATTTATTTTTCATTATATTTATTATACATCTTATTAGTTATTTAATATTTTCTTAAAAAAATATGAATCAAATTGAAAATTAATTCAGTCAAAGCCGCTTTAGATTGAATATGATCAGATTAGATTGTTTATTTTTAAAACAAACTGATTGAATGGTGAGTTAAGAGGTTAGAGTGATTGGATTGATTAATTTTACTTTAAAATCAACCCAATCGGTCCACATCCAAGGATGACAATTAGCAGAGTATATAGTATACGTTCCTCATACTTGTATTTGAAAAAAAATAATACATATACTGACTTTATACTTGTGTAGTGGGTAGCAACTTTATACTTGTTCCTCATACTCTTATTCACACATGTTATCTGCATCTTCTTTAAGTGTAGAGTTGTGACAAAAAATTATAAGGTTTTAAGAAAAATTATATTCAACAATTAATTTAATAAATTTATGAATTTTTATAATTAAGCATTTCTAACATTTCACTATCAATATATAAAAAGATAAATTAATTCAATTTATTCTTTAACACAGTTAATATCAAATAAAACTTAAATGATTTCAATTTTAAAAAACTACATTTAGCAGTAATAATAATTACAAGTATCATCAATAATATTTTAGAAATAAAATGCATGTATCTCAAAATGAATATACTTTTTAATATAACTTAATATTTTTAGTAGAGTATAAACTATTTTAAAAAATTCAATTTAATACATTGTCAATGCAAAAAAGCTTTTATACAGCCATTTTATAAAAGTTTGATTATTTTATGACACCATCCTATTCATTAATATAATGTTACGATGTGCATGGTGAATTCTTATTAGTTTGTAAGAATATTTTACACTAACAATACATATGAGTTAAAATCTTTTTTTCTATTTTATTTATTGTAATATTTTTATTTAAAAAGTTAAGAAATTTAATATTTTAATAAGCACTGCAACTTTCCTTGTATGTCAGGAAAAAAAAACTACAACTTATCTTTTAAATATATATATATATATATATATATATATATATATATATATATATATATATATATATATATATATATATTACAATACCTATTTTTGCTGGTCCCGGGCACGGTGTCCCATTGAGCAGTGTGACCGTGTGAGTCTAGGTAAAGTTATCCTTCCTTTTCTTAAAAAATATTTATTATTAATTTAAAAATAATATAAAAAAATTTATTATGATAGAATATATTATTTGCTAATATTTTCATTTGTAAAATTAAGATTATATTTGATAAAACTAACTGAAGAATTATTTAAAATTTGAAAAGTTAATTAAAAGCTAAAAAGTTAACTAATAGTTAAAAATTGAAAGTTGAAAAATTAATTTATTAAATTATAAATGTTGAGAGTTGTTTGTTGAAGTAGTTAAAAAATATAAAATATATAAAAATAATTATTTTTTTATTAAAAAAGATAATAAAAAAATTTAATAAATATATTGAGGATAAAAATAAAAGAAAATATAAAAAATTCAAAATTAATATTTTAAAAATACTACTTCAAATAACGATTTACTATTGATTCTTGTCAAACATGACCTAAAGAGTAATAAGATATGTGTGCAAATGTAATTATTAAATATTTAAGTGTAATTTTATCATTTATTTTAAATCATTATGGAAAATAATTTTGTATTTTTATGAACAGTACTTCTCTCCCTCCAAAAAAGTAATATAATCTATTTCTATATTAAAATCTGAATCTTAATTATGAATGAGAGTGTTTTTAAGAGTTGTTATTCAACAAAAGTATTTTTAGGATTTTTTTATTAAACGAGAGTATTTTTAGATGTTATTACTCTCGTTGAGCACCTTTCTTATTCTAATATCATATTCTAATATCATATATTGTACATTTAATTTTTTTTATTTTTTATTTCTTTCAAATGTACTTCTTAATTTTAATTTCAAACGTAATTTGATTTAAGAACTAGCCTAAGAAATTTCTTTCTCAGCTATCACAAATCACTATCATTATATCCTTAACTATATACTTCATCTTTTGTAATTGCTTGCTGCGTTCAATATAAATCTATCCTTTCATTTTAATTTCCAAATTGAATTTTAATTGTTTTTATAAAATTAAAAATAGTTAATAATAACCTCGTATCTCAATATAAATTGTTTATTATAAATTTAAAATATAATTTATATATTTAAAAATATTTATTTATTATGAATTCTTAGTATGACATAATTTATATATATTCACCAAAAAAACATAATTTATATATTTAAAAACATTTATTTATAAGGCTTTTTTTTGTGACCATTTATTATGCATTCTAGTTATATAAAAAATATTTATTTTTTGCATTACAGTGTTAAAATATTAATTTGCATTAAACTTCAATTTCATAAATAAATCTATAACATATATTTAGGGGTTTAATTCAGTTGATTGAACCATAATAAAAAAATTATTTGTAGGAATTAAATTTAAGTATAAAAAATTCACAATAACTCATATTATTCAATCAACTAAACTAAGCTCCATTGATAATATTCTATTTGTGTTGATTATTTTGTATATTTATTACATTATTTTGAGTGAATAATTTTTCAGAATATGAAATCATGATAAGATTAATCTTGATAAGATTTTAACTTCCAGTGTCTCTTATAATATTAAAAATCTTGATTTATTTGGAAAAAAAAAACATTGCAATAAAAAGCTGGTGCAAATTTCTGCTAAAATTATATCAAAAGATTATATTTTTTTTAAATTATTATTCCATCCTCCTTCAATTGATCAATTGTAGTTTTAATGCAGGTGAACATGGAGTATGGTCTTGATCCCAACGTGGGAGAAGCAATAATGCAAGCAGCACAAGAAGTAGCCGAGGGAAAACTAAACGACCATTTTCCTCTCGTTGTATGGCAAACTGGCAGTGGCACTCAAAGTAACATGAATGCTAACGAGGTCAATTAGTTAGTGCTTCCTACTATTATTTGTCAGCTGCACCTAACTTTAACCTTAAGGTTCTGCATACAAATATGTTATAGCTCACATTTAAGGATCTTAGATTAATGTACTTATATTAATAAATATCCCATCTTCATTGTGTATTAGATAGTAATTCACAATAGTTTTTAAGACTTGAGAATCCATTTTCTTTTTTCTGATCTTTTCAGGTTATTGCAAACCGAGCAGCGGAGATTCTTGGCCATAAGCGTGGTGAGAAGTTTGTGCACCCAAATGACCATGTCAATAGATCACAGTCTTCTAATGATACATTCCCAACTGTAAGCCTCTTGTAATGATATGTTCCCAAATTTATTGTTGAATTGGTTCACTGTCAATGGTGTACAATTCCTGATAAATTGTTTCTTATACTTTGTTTACCTACTGTCTTACCTTGTATACCATTTTTAATCTATATTTGTTTACTTCTTTCCAGGTAATGCACATTGCTGCCGCAACGGAAATAAACTCAAGACTAATCCCCAGCCTTAAAACCTTACACGATACACTAAACTCAAAGGTTTGAATTGTAGTACATACTTTTAATTAGACTGATCATAGTATGTTGGATAGATTACAGTGCCCCTCCTGTGATATTGTGAGTTGTGTTATTTTGAGTGATTTGCGGTATTATAAATGTGTGATATAAAGAATTCTGGTGAAGTTGATATGTTCTTAAATTTTTATCTGCTTATCTTGTGGTTCTGGGCTTCAAGGTTGTGTTTTTCTCTGGCTCTTTATCTCCATTTTCCTTTTGCTCTATCAAGTATGCACTTTGCATTTTCATGTTAGGAAATTAACCTTGACAAAATATGTGCCTCTTAGATAAAATTTTACAAACTGGAGGCATTTGGCTTTGTAATTGATTTTCTTAAAATGGTTTTTTATCATTGCTTTTGTTTTATCAGTTTTTATTTAAATTTTTGCCTTTTCCGCTTAAAAAATACCAGTCAGTTGAATTTAAAGATATTGTCAAGATTGGACGCACTCATACTCAAGATGCAACACCTTTGACTCTTGGACAAGAGTTTAGTGGGTATACTACACAAGTAAGCCTTCTTATGTTTGGCTTATGCCTTATGCTGTTCTGTATTTTCAGTATCATTGATGTTGGATGATAATATCCTGTGGGGAATGATTTCTCGTTAGTCACTACTTTTTCCTCTATCTACAGGTGAAGTACGGTATTGATAGAGTAATTGACACTTTGCCACGCATATATCAGGTTAGACACTTAAGTACAAACCGTAACTGCTTGTTCTTCACTATTTACTTTTGGGGTTCTACTAAGCAGAGGTGTTGCTTGAACAGCTTGCCCAGGGTGGTACAGCTGTAGGGACTGGATTGAATACCAAGAAGGGGTAAGTATTCTTCTTTTTTATATCTAAGTGATGGTTCTTATATTTTCTTTTTGTAACATTACTGTGTTGTTTATTTCTGTAAGTTGCTATTTGTTGTCTGCCAAAATGAATTTAATAGCAGATTTCCTTTCATTTTGTTTGGCAAATTATTCCATTTGATATGAGATTTTCATCAAGCTTGGTTTATTTTCTTACTAGTTACCATCATTCAATACCAAAAAGAATGGACATTACCTGGAACGACGAGCATGCGCATATTCCACCGTTGATTTTAATTTATTATGGATGTAATAGTTGAAAATTAGACATTCTCTAACCTCCAGAGATATTATGGATATGGGTTTGTTTTATCATGAAAAAATAAATACCAAAGGCCTACCTACCCTTTTAGGCTGAAGAAAATATGTGGTTTAACTAAAGATAAAGGGTGATAATTTTCTAGATGACATTCAGGTTTGATGCCAAGATAGCAGCAGCAGTAGCTGAGGAAACAAATCTGCCTTTTGTCACGGCAGAAAATAAGTTTGAGGCCTTGGTTTGTCACTAAAACTTTATTTTCCCTTGTATTTAATTTTTGATATGCTATTTCATTACATTACATTACATCAGTTCTTTCATAAAACTTGCTTCATATGTAGCAAAACATTGGCTTGCAGTGTCAGTGTGCTCATATTCTCCTTTTGCAGGCTGCCCATGATGCTTTTGTTGAAACTAGTGGAGCCCTTAACACTGTTGCGGCTTCTTTGATGAAGATTGCTAATGATATACGGTTATTGGGAAGGTAGGTTGCTTTTTCTTTTTTAATGTTCAATAGAAAATTATTCATATTATTTAATGAGTTTGCGTAATGCTATCCTATTATAGTGGTCCACGCTGCGGTCTTGGGGAGCTCATTCTTCCTGAAAACGAACCAGGAAGCAGTATTATGCCTGTAAGATCCTCATGCTGACTGACTATATTTGTTACACAGCGAGCTGTTTTCTTGTTAGTTTCTATAGTTCATTAATTTATTTGGGAGTTGTCTAGCTCACCCAAAAAAAAAATGGGATTAAACAACTCCGCATATATGATTGGTACGGAGAAGACTTTTGTTAGGAGTAGTACTAATTTCGGTGATCTGTATGCCTTAAAAAGAATTAGGCTTCATTTCGATTTTAGTTTGTAAACAAAAGTTTGGATGAAATTAATTTTGCAAACTGATTTGTAAAAGCAACTCTCCTTTTACTTCCATTTCAAGCTAAGTTTCAAGTTGTAACATGTCTTTTCAATTTTACTTCTTGAACATACTTTTTAGCCTTCAATATGACAAATAAACATGCACTTAGTCTTCAACTTTTAGTTGGGAGATATCTTAATGCAAACAAAAGAAAATGATCAGTACAATTCTCTATGTATTTCTTAATTGCACCAATCATTTATATTTTTACTTGGGAGAAGTTAGACAACACCTTTTATGTGCCTTACAATTGGAATTTGACTCTAAGCCACAACCTTTTTCTGCTTCAGGGGAAGGTTAACCCGACCCAGTGTGAGGCTTTGACGATGGTGTGTGCACAGGTAGACATTACTTCATTTTATTAAAATACTTCAATGTTATGACCAATGTAGTGAGCAAACAGTTTCCGTGACTAGCAATTTCTTAATTGGTGTCATGATTCACGAATTTCAGGTCATGGGAAACCATGTTGCAATCACAGTGGGTGGATCAAATGGTCATTTTGAGCTCAATGTGTTCAAGCCAATGATTGCCAATTGTCTCCTGCATGTATGTTTTATATATTTCCTATGTTATTTATAATCTATCGATCACATAAAGTGGAAGTTCTGACTAGCCGTTAATTAGGTTCAAATTTTTATAAGAGATATTTTGACAGCTGAAAGCTTAGTTAGAGATTACTTTGGCTCTTATAATAATATTATCAAAAGGAAACTTCTATATACTAATACTTGGGACTTTTGAACTGGTCCAAGTACACGTGGAGCATAAAAACAGAGATTGTTCAGAAAATTTATGATACAAGTCAGATGGACTTGGCTAGAAAGTTAGATGATCTTTGCTATGCCTATGTCAGTAAAATAGGAAATGGGGATGGAAGATACTTTAGATACCATTATGTTTTATGATTTTTTTCTTTTCCTACATTGCACATGTAGTCACTCGTCTGTCGTGTTGACATGGTATATGGTGATGGCCCAGAAAAAGAAGACAAAAGGTTGGTGGGTCAGTGTGTGTGCAATATCCTGCATTTCCTAAAAGATGTACTGGAATGCTTAATCTTTATTTGGATTTTGATAGTCGCTGAGACTGCTTGGAGATTCATCTGCTTCCTTTGAAAAGAATTGTCTGAGAGGTATTCAAGCTAATAGGGAAAGAATTTCAAAATTACTGCATGAGGTGAGTTGTTGACTTATTTGAAACAAATCTCAAATGATATCAAATTAATGTTAGATTCAGATCCCTATGCTAATTTACTTTGTGTTTCACTTTTAATTCACCTTGCAGTCACTTATGCTTGTCACAGCCTTAAACCCAGTAAGTTTTCTCTATTTTACTCCTGAAACTTCCTTGTTTTCACACTCTTTTGAAACTGAATTTAATTTGACTGTTCCAGAAAATCGGTTATGACAAGGCAGCAACAGTTGCCAAGACAGCTCACAAAGAGGGGACTACTCTTAAGGTGATGATGCCATTGTTATACTTGTTTTCCTGTTTGTCTTGCTTATTCTGACCTCTCGTTTTGAATATTAACAAAAAAATTATGCTGCCATATGTTAATTCTTAACAAATTAAATTGACGAAGTACACTATAATATACAAGTTTATCCTTGTAGAACCATTTCAACTCTTGGATTCCTTTTTTTCATTAATAGTTGTGATATTTATGAGTGAATTGATCACTTCTTAATAGTTTTTGTGTTTTTGTCCAACAAATCTTGGCTAAATATCGAAATTGAAATGATTGTTTAGGAAGCTGCATTGAAACTCGGAATGCTCTGCTCTGAAGATTTCGACAAGCTTGTGGTACCTGAGAAAATGCTTGGACCATCTGATTGATTGGGTCGAATGTTTTGTTCTTATAATTCCTTGTTTCATCATCGGCTCCATTGAACTATTAAGTATTATTTATAAGAAAGCAAAAAACTTATATACATATATCAATGCACCAAAGCTAGAGGAGGAGTCTTCAAGTAGAAGATTTTGTTTCTTTTTTCTTCTCCCATAATGTGATCCACCTCTTCTACTATCCCTTATCCCCTATAATACTAATAGAATGAACCATATCTTGTTTGTAAGCAATCATTTAAATCACTAAGTTCCGATCATGCTTATTATATGGCATCTTTTGTTCATCATTATCATCCTCTACGACTTTTACATGTCACCCCTATCATTTGATGAACTTAAATCGCCATTATTTTCATTAAAATCTCATCAATATCCACATTTTCATAATCAATTTCCTTCTGTTGTGAATACTTCAATAACCAATTAAGGGGGTCGTAAAGAAAATGCAGTACCCGACCCCACAATTGTGACCAAAACATTAATTTATGAACAGTTATACGAGGATTTGATTTCTAAGGCAACTCAGTTCCATTTTTAAATGGGGAGGGATTGTATTCAGGTACACATTGCAAGATTTTTTAAAATCTTTTCTGAAAATTAAGTTTGTAACTTGCTGATATTGCTCACGAAAGCATACAAAGTGATCCAAACATCCCTCATAGTCTTCATCAACACTGAAAAAAGCTCATTATAATTGCAAATGGTAGACTTCCATCGAGGAATTATTACGAGGTACGCAAGAATGCGAATGGTTATTGAGACAAGAAACTTCATAATTGAAAAAACAAATAACAGTCAAGTATTTAGAAGCCACGTGCAACCCCATCTTCGTAACAAAATAGCATAAACAAATAAAAATAATACAAATTGTAGATATACAACTTAAATTTCTAATAAAACTAACAAGGTCAAAGAAAACGAGACAATCTGTCAAAAATACATTAGCCACGTACGTAACTCAAGATGCCAGCCACATTGAATATTCAATGCCCTTCCTTCCAATCTCCAACAAAGTCACGTCTTTGATTTCTTTGATGCTCTACACAAAGCAGATTCATTTACACCACAACATGGCCAACAAATAAAAGAAGCTATTTAAGCAAAGGCATGAACCACAATACTCACTGGGCTGGCTGGGATGCTGTTGCAGATGGAGCACTTGGGACTGCTGATGGCTTCTCTCCAGGGCCCTACACATTTAAGAGAAAATGGGTCAAATTCCTCCATACAACTTTATGGACAATTCACAGGGATGTAAATTGCCAAGCAGAGGGACTAAGAAAATACAAATTCATCTATATATAGATGAACAGATAGATTCTCAAAACATTACAAAACTCACTTGAGCCAAACGCTCTTCTCTCCTAGCAATTTTCCTTTCCCTGCTTGCCTTGTTCTTTGCCCGTTTGGCCTCAAACTGGTCAGATAAGGTCTTCTCTCTTGCCTTCTCAGCCTTTGACTTGTGTATGCTCTCCATCAAGACTCTCTTGTTCTTGAAGACATTACCCTTTACCTTCATGTACATATCATGGTACATATGCTTGTCAATCTTCTTTGCTTCCCTGTACTTGCGAAGCAATCGTCTGAGGACACGCATCCTCCTCATCCAAAGGATTTTGGTGGGGAGCCTGGCCTCTCTTGTACCCTTACGCTTACCTATTAATTTGTATTTAGGCAAAAACTGTCAATGCTTTTTGCTAGTGCCTAGGATCGTATAGCAATTCATGACATGATGCCTAGATAGCAATATTTCATTTTTAACTAAATGGACAACTTAATCCCTTAATTTGGGATTCATTGTCACTTTAGTTCCTAGATTAAAAAAAAAGTCTCTAAAACTGTAAATCATTTCATGTAAATCCCTAACACTAACTGCCAATTTGGTCCCTGAACATATGTTCATTTAAGTCACATGTTCTATTGCATAAAACTTTTGGGTGACGGGTCACAGTTTCGTGGACTGCTGGAATTTTGTTAATTATTGGACTAAAGTGGAAACGAATCACAATTACAGGAACTAAATTGGTCATTTACTCTTTCATTTTCATATCCATTATTAGTCTCTACTAGTCTAGAATAGCTTGTTCAGCCTAAACTATTAGCATGGCACATCTATTACATTTTCCAATTGAAATGCAACTCAATTTAACCTTGTGAATCCTACAAGGTGTAAATGATTGATGACCACAGACTCATTTGCAATTTGCATAAACACACTTGGTGTTAGAAAAAGTTACATACCATATCCAGAGTGGCGTCCCTTCCTCTTGGCCTCCTTCATTCGACGAGCACGAGAGCGAGAGTGAATCTTAGTTGGCTTCCTGATAATAAACCCATCCTTAACCAACTTCCTTATGTTTTGTCCTGCAAAAGGAAACACGCCAAACTATGAAGCCAATTCGCCAACAATATAAATCAAACAGCATAATATATTGTATGACTAGCCTTGCACCAGGAATGTTGGGCGAAAAACACATCAGAAAACTTCAATTGTTAGGTACACTACGAAACTTATATACATATTCCAATAAGTGAAAAATGTCGTAGAATTAAGTGAATTCAGAGAATAATAATGAGAAGTGCGTACGAGAATTGGCCATGGAGATTTCATTGACCTCATTAGGGTCAAGCCAAACCTTGCCTCTACCACACTTGAGAACGCTTGCGGCAAGCCGCTTCTGAAGTTTCAGAGACACCATCTCCCTCTCTCTCCGGTGGAATAGGAGAATGGAATGGGGAGGCACGATATATATCACTCGCCTCTGTCAGAAACCCTAGATTTTGCTTCTTTTTGCTTTTTTGGTTTTTTTATTTTCCAGTGCTTGCCGCGCAAGGTATTTTAATTTGACCGTTTACTGGGCCATGTTGACAATATTGGGTTTGACATAATGTCACGCGGTCCATTCTCAAATACTACTCCTACAGATAAACTTTTGTAGTTACAAAAATAAGATAAATCATTTCAAATCCTAAATCAATTTTCTTTTTCATTTTTATGTTGATAAACCAAATAAATCTTCTTATTAACAAATATATCACATAAGTACTTATAATTGGTTTAATTAGGAACAAATTCAGAAAACATTCATGGGAAGGACAAAAATAAACAAAATTTTAGAAAGAAATGATGGACGGAGTCCTTATAGCATTATTTAAACAACTAAAGGATTATGTTTGAGTTGAGCTTGCTTAATGGCTATAAGATTATTTTCCTTTTGTTGTTTTAACCGTTTCTAATATGATAAATTTGTTACTAGCATGTTTGATTTTAATTCATTTTGTCATCATCCATTTGCAACGGATATCCAAACATGCACTAAGTATATGTTTGGTGAGATATAAGTAAAAATTGAATTAAAATAGACTGCAAGAGGTGTGAGTTTTATAAAATAAAATATATTTTTTATATTATTTCTCTCCTTCGTACCAATAGGTGGGAAAAAACAGTGAACTTCCAATGTACCATACAATGACACGTGACAACAACTTATTATTACTGTCAGTAAAAAACAAAACTCGATATTTTAATTTTCATAAAAAAAACTGTTAAATGCAAAGGAAGAGAAATAACATGGTGAAAAAGTTGGCATGAAATGACGATAGGTGTTCAATGTCTGGACAAATTTTATATAATTATAGATTATTGATTACCTTCACATGTTCGAGTACATGAGATGGAAAAATTAAAGATGGTATCCTTTTGAGCGCATGTTTGGTTGCACGTTTTGATCAATTAAACATGAGTCAAACTGAAGCACCAATTCTTAAATTCTAAGTTGCACAAGCTTTATGAACCTATAATATATGGTTTTAGCACGATAGCTCATTAGAGTTCAGGATCCATGTAAGGGTGATTTTAACTATCACTAGTCAAGATTTATTTAATTTAATTTTTTCACACACTTCCATAATATTTCACCATTTATTATTTTAAATAACTTAACTAATAATTTAGTGAAATCCAGGCATCTTTAAGAAGCTTCTTAAATAAACCTCACAACTTAAAAATCAATTTATTCAGCAATACTTAATTTTAAAAAATAACTGTCCAAGAATTAAAAGTAACTATTTGACCCGTCAACAATTGAAAAGCAACAATTGCTCACTCTACCAGGATTATAATGTGCAAATATTGAATTCTCTCCAATTATTGGCAATTACTTTCAGAATTGGTTTTGCACGAACAATTACCGATTTTTTTTTTCCTGCTAAAAGTTGGTTTATGGCTTCTCGCTTAATAATCAGAACAAAATATGGTTTCTTTATGAATGAAAAGTTGGTTGCTAATAGAGGCTCGAAAGTACTTTTAGTGTCAAAACAACATTCCTTCTTCATTTGCGTTTTGGAATTCAAAAATATGCATTAGAATTTATAAAAAAACATTTCTAACTTTAATATGAACTTAGCACATATTTCTTATGTGCATAACTATGGTGACAAGTTTTATTATAATTTTGTAAGTAGCAATTTGCCAAGGCTATGCTTTGTTGAGAGGGTCAAAACTAAAATCATTGGTTATCCTCACCTTTCTCAGCTATTAATTTAAAACTCAAACCTTAAGTGTCTTGTTACATATACACAGCTCTTAAGTTTTTTTTATATCCATAGGATTGAAGACACTATCAGATGATTTACAATAATTTACGCACTTTGTTTAATCAACTGCCTAAATCCCCTTGACCACTTTTATGAAATTTAAGCTTGAACGTTAGTTTACAAACAATGATCATCACCAATGAGACTAATGAGTGCCCTCATTGCAAATAGTCAAGGAAAAAACATCAGCCACAGCCTACGACTCGTGAAAGAAACAATTGGTAACCAGACCATATAGAACAATGTCAAGAATCATAAGAATTTTACAAGTCCAAACCATTTAATTCATGCAATATTCAAACCAATTTGGATGAATTGTACAAAATTGGAACATGAGGTTGCAATAAGTTGCTAGTATTTTTTGTCAGACCTCTGACTATCTCAATGAAAATAACGACAGCAATTCTGTAGTAGCAACTAATCCGGCTAATATTCTTGTTGAATTGTTTCCAGGGTAAGCAAAGGCATAAAATCAAGTAATTTGTATTCAGTTGTTGTAAGCATAAGGTGAGATCAGTAGCAACGTAAGTACACAAGGGATTACACAAGTATTTCATCAAAATCGTGAATCATCATAGCAAAAAAGTAGAACCACGACAGCAAACAAAGGACAATTAAGTTATTTTTCCATTTATAATACTATGGAAAATTTCATCAGTAATACATATCATAAAAAAATATCCGATAAATTCTATGTTAACTATATAAATGACAAACATCGGCAGAGTAACTAAAAGTCTAAAACCAACAGAAAGAGACGTGACAAAAATTACTTGAGCACAGTAACTGAAGATGCCCACATAGATAAAGAGCCGCCATCCACCAAATCTCTGGATCACACACTCACTTCTTGGATTTCTTCGGTGCTCTGCATAAAACAGGCTTCACTTAGATCACAACAAACATGACATAGCAGGAAGAAATACTTCAGAAGCAGACACACAAAAGCATAAACATAATACTTACTGAGCTAGCTGGGATGCTGTTGCAGGTGTAGTAGTTTGTGCTGCTGATGGCCTCTCTCCTGGACCCTAGACATTAAAGGAAAAACACTTCAAAATTACTTATTGCAATATCTGGTGACAATACTCCTTAGTGCATTAAATTGCCAAGTGCAATGCTTAGAAAATATAAATTCAGCATATATTCACACAAATAGATTCTGAAAACAGTAGAGAACTCACTTGGGCCAAGCGCTCCTCCCTCCGAGCATTTTTCCTCTCCCTGCTAGCCTTGTTCTTGGCACGCTTTGCCTCAAACTGGTCAGACAAGGTCTTTTCTCTTGCCTTCTCAGCCTTGGACTTGTGTATGCTCTCCATCAAGACTCTCTTGTTCTTGAAAACATTACCTTTCACCTTCATGTACATGTCATGGTACATGTGCTTGTCAATCTTCTTTGATTCCCTGTACTTGCGAAGCAAGCGCCTGAGGACACGCATCCTCCTCATCCAAAGGATTTTGGTGGGAAGCCTTGCCTCCCTTGTACCCTTACGCTTACCTAATTGTATTTAGGCAAACAATTAATAATCAAAACTACAATACCTTCTACCCAGAAGGCCAAAACCATAGAAATTCGTTTCAAGTGCAGCCCAACCAGCAAATAGCAATGTTCATACAAGATGCATGATTTAATTTTTATTTTCATTTGATGTGTTTTTACTACAATCACCCGAAAATGCCACTTTATTTCACCTTACTTCCTGTTTTTTAACAATTTACAAAGAAAATAGATAAGACAACAAAATCTCATTTTCACCATTTCCTTCCCAACAACTGGGAACCAGGTAAAGATCTGCCGTGGTAGCTTTTTTTTTTTTTTTTAAGATTATCAACGACAACTAACTAACCTAATCTAGAAATTAGATCCGCTGAACTATTTAGAAGAATTACGACACCTATCTTTTTAATTATAATGCAACTCAGTAGAGTGTTGTGAATTTTCCATACGTGATAAATGAGCATTAGCTACCAAATTACCAGGGAATATTCAGCAATATGTAATGTCCAAACTCATGAATTTGAATTCATTAAAATTAATGTTGAGGATATAAATACGAACCATAACCAGAGTGACGTCCCTTTCTCTTGGCCTCCTTCATTCGACGAGCACGAGAGCGAGAGTGAATCTTAGTCGGCTTCCTGATAATAAACCCATCCTTAACCAACTTCCTTATGTTTTGTCCTAAAAAAAGGCACAAGGATCAGAGCACGTATCAAACATAACAGTATCAAATCAAAATTATAAGAAAGCAAAACAAGGAGAGAAAGAGAGACTGAGAGAGTACGAGAATTGGCCATGGAGATTTCATTGACTTCATTTGGATCAAGCCAGACCTTGCCCCTTCCGCACTTTAGGACGCTAGCTGCGAGGCGCTTCTGAAGCTTCAAGGACACCATCTTCTTCTTCCCCTCTGTGCCGTGCAACTGTTACCTACGGCTACCACTTTCCAATGCTATAGCAGAACCACAAAGATACACAACTTAGGGTTTCGAGGTCTCAGCTGGGCCTTCTGTTGTTAATGTGAAAGCCCACAAATTATAACTTGAATAGGGCCTTCTAAGACTCTCACTCGACCACTAATAAATTTTTATTTACATTTTATCAGATGAAAGTTGGAGTTGAACCCTCAACACACCACAAACAACAACACAAAGCGAGTTAAGAATAATTTGAGGAAATAAATTAAAAAGAAAAAGAAATGGGAGTGTATATGTAAGACGGGAGCGAGTAAATAGCAACTCCCCCAATCCCAAAAATGTAGATTTTAGCATGTCATCACCCCTTTTCTTTTATCAGCAAATAAACTTTTATTTATTAAAAAACAAAAAACATAGGATACAAGGAGTATCCTATCTTTGATTTGTTACTGCAAACAACTTTCAGTAATTCCTACTGATACCTCAATATATATCCTCTTTCCATCCCTTCTCCTTCTAGTCATTGACCATTATTGAGGAGGATTAATTATGTTTTCAGTCATTTTTTGTTGTTAATTTTTGTGTTTAATCTATAAAAAAATTGATTGATGATAGTTTCTCATAAAATTCCATATGCTTCTTTAGTCTTTGGTGTTAACTTAGATCATTCAGTCATGATGTGACTATCACATTGACATTCACATAATTTGTCACTAAACTTTATTTTACTCTTACATCATAACTACGTGGAAAAATATTATTTTTAATTTTTAAAACTTGTTTTGGTTCAAACCTGCCAGAGAAGATAAATTGTGAAAACGGTCCCAAATTTTATCATGATTTATGTTTTTAGTCTAAAAAATTTGAACTGTTAAACTTAATAGATGTGATGAGTGTCAGACTAGTGTAAATCCATCCGATTGCAAGGCTTAGCCTTAATTATTTAACTTGAATGAAATGCAGACTTTTTTAGCTCAATCCAACGAAGCTCTGTGTCATAGTCACATTCTAGATGTGAAAAGCTCTTTTAGGTTCATTCTTAACAAAATTATATAATGTAGTAGCCTTTTAGGTCCCCCATTCCCGTTTTACCGTGTTGCCATTTTTTATTAGAGTGAAATTTGTAATAAAAAAAAACAAATCTCTTGCAAAAAAAGAAGTAAGTTTGTTTAAAATAACAAATATATTTATTCACAGACCTCTCTTTCATTACATTGAAAATATAAAATTTATGTATCATAAATATATTTCTCCTCTTTATTTTAACCGACATGAGAAATATAAAATTATAAATGCTTATTATTTTCTCATCTAAATAATAAAAAATATCAAGTTGAAACATGTGAAATAACCCATGATTGTAATTAAAAATATGAAAATAAAAGAAGACAGAATTAAGATACGATACTTTTAGATGTTATAGTATTATCTTTTAATTAAATTTAACCTCAAAAAGTCAAGCATTTAAGAAGGAAAATAGTTATATGTTTAAGACTAATATTCTATTTATTTTAAGTCATACAATTTTATTTTTGGAAATTTGTATTGAAAAAGTCTTTGTTACATGTTATAAAAAAGTATTCGCATGCATGAATTATTCCCATGAATAGATATTGCACATGATTTCTCTCTCTTTATTTCCACGTAAAAGAGTGAAAATGCTATATTCTCATGGGAATGGAAGATAACTCCCTACTTTCACTTTATTTATTTTATTTTTTACTTTTAATTGAAACAAAATTTAAAATATGTCAAGAGAAATGTTAAGTAGTTACCAAATATGTTGATGGGAATAATCAGAGAAAGAATGTATTAAAAATAATTTTTTTTTTGCAGGGGGGGGTTGGGGGTTTGAAAGTGAATTGCGGAGCTCTACTGGACAGAGACAGTGTCAAGGGGGAACGTGTGGGTCCACGCTGCTGGTAGTACGATACAACTAAGCGGAAGTGCAAGTACGAGGTTTTTAACCTAAATCCATAGGCGCCCACCGGCTGCCGCATCTGTTGTTTTGTTTTGTTTATTTCCTTCCAAGAAAGACAGAGAAAATTGAAACTTCCCAAAACCAGCTGCGCTGCGCCACTGGATTCTTGATGTTATGTCATTCTGACCATATGCGTGTATTGACTGCTTTGGCATCTCAACGCCTCAATCATCCAAAGGATTATTACGTTATCCACGACAAGATCCCCCCAACGTAATCTCCAACTAAAATTATTAACATTTTTTTAAATAAAAGAGAATTTCTTTGACCCCATTTGATCATCCGAAGAAAAAAACTTTTTTAATAACATGTTTCAACATCAAACAAATTATCAATATTAAAACTTAATGGCTTTGATCTTATTCCAAACACAGTGAAAACATTTGCAAATTTTATCGAGACAATATATTAAATGTTTTTTCCGGCGCATAACCAAAAATGCTTTGAATATAATTCCCATAGTTGGACCTCACGCTGTAATGCTTGCCCGAGTCATGCTCTTGACTGTTCTCGAGACGACATTAACATAAACAACAAGTGGAATGAATTAATAGATAAAATTAACCGAAAGAATAATTGGAATTGGAATTCAAATAGATTTGAAAATATCCAGTGAAATTACAGTTCAACATACCACCAAAAGAAAACATTACAATTCAACAAAACCAGATGATAGCATAGCACTAACTCCTAAGTTCTAGAAACAAATAAATTGATAAAAAAAAGTTGGAAACTCATGAGACCATTTCTACCGAAGCACCCAATTTACATTCCTGTGCATCCCTGCCAAAACGCAGAGATGTTAGTTTAGTCCGCAGAATGGAGGGAGAAGCAAAAGCTTTCACAGCATTGACGAAGAAATAAAAACACATGCATGAAAAGAACATCCTTGATATACTCCTCGTTAATCGAAACTCCAGAGATCCCCGACCAAGCTTTCCTGAACATTATTCGGCGTGGATTGTCCATCATAGTACGGAATCTGATAAAACTTCATGTAATTTTCGTACGCCATCAGCTCCTCAGAAAGCTCCTGCACTTTGTTCTTTTCTTCTTCAGCTTCGATAACCTCTGTTTCTTTCTCCTTCTTCTCCATTACCGTACCACCCAAATAACCGTTCCCGTTCTGAACGGATCCCATGAACTCCGTTGTCGAATAAGCACCCTCTGAACCCGAAGCTGACCCCGAATTTTCATCGCCGGAGACAACCACCGAGTCAGCGTTGACGGCGTCCACGTGGGATGGAAACGCCTCCGCGTGGTTCAGGTCGTAACCGAACTCAAAGTTGAGATTTTTAGGGGCATTGTTGAGATCGCAACGGTACTGTTGCTGGTACAGGGGAGGGTTTTGTGGAGCGAAAGGAAGGGGTGGAATTGGATTACGAGCTTTAATGGAATATTCGTCGTCCTCGTTGGGGAAATTCACCTTGGCCTTTTTGCCGCGGATTTTTCGAGCTTCACGATCGTAGGCTCTTGCGGCTTCTTCTGCGGTGTTAAAGGTACCCAACCAGACACGAACCCCTTTTCTAGGATCGCGAATCTCCGCGGCCCATTTGCCCCACGGACGCTGCCGAATCCCTCTGTAGAGATTCTTCCTCTGCCTCTTCACCGGCTTATTCTCAACCTGGTCGCTAACTGTTCGAAGAAAATCCCAGTAGAAAAAGAAAAAAAAATCTGAACATGCTTGAAAAATTAACAGGGTGAAAATGAGCGAGCGAGTGAGTGAACAAGACTAACCTTTGGGAGGTTGGGACCTTTTGAGAGTGGAGGGTTGTTGGTTAGCGATGTGGGAGTAATCGAAGTCAAAGTCATCGTCTTTGCCGAAGGAGTTTGGCCAGAGCTCGGAGGCCGTGAGGCGGCGGCCTCCACGGCGGGGTATGAAGTCAGCGATGATGGCACCACCACACATAATGATTAATCCACGTTAAGAAAATGAGTGAGCAAAAGAATGGTTTTTTGTATGTTGGGTGTGGAATGAGTGGAGTAGAAGTGGGTTGTGAGAAATTTTGGAGAAAGGTTTCGAGAAAGGGTTTTTATTTGTAACACAAGTTTGAGAGTGATAGGACGTGGGAATATAGAAGGGGTGGAGTGGCTTATGTAGTAGGAAAAAATGGGGAAAGAGTGCGTGACAGATACAATTGGGAACCTTCCTTCCTACAATCCTACAATTCTCTTTTGTTTTTGTTTTTACTTTTACTTTGCCTCACCAAATTGTGGCTTCTGTGGTTGGCAAGCAGCCCTCAATATAATATAGAGTCTTCTTCACCGGTGTTTTTAAAATATTAATTAATTTTTTTAAAATATTTATAGTAAAAATCATAAAGAAAACATAAATAATATCATAAATAATCTAACTTTATACATTCCAATAAAAATCTTCATTTTTTTAATTTCTAAACCAATCTTCTAATTAGCATTTACCTATAATATAAAGTCTAGGCTCTACGGACTTATAGGATATTCAGCACATTTTATTAAGACCACTTGCGACCGTGTACAAGCCGCATTTTGAATACATTGCCATAAAATATCTACCTTGTCTTAATTCAACTCAAATTCTATATAGTCGTTATCCTAACTTTAAAAAACTTTGGTCAAAATGTAATTTTTTTTTATAAAATATATAATAAAGCGTATTATTTTGTAATTAAAAATATAAAAATTATTCTGTGCTTGTTTAAATAAATATTATTTAATTTAAAAATATAATTATTATTTTAATGTTTATACTTGTTTCATAATAAGCATTTTATCATTATAATTTGGATGAATTAAAATATTTTTTTTACCATTAGTATATAAATATATAATAATGGTGATAGCCAATAGACATTTTTGGTTACTACTTTCTTTACTGCTCAATTGTATGTAATAATTAATCTCACTCTCTCCATTTTATAATTGAAATTTCATTTCACAATTGCATATTTTCATTTCTTTATTTAACTTTCTATTTATATTTTTTTAAAAAGAAATATAAAGGGATACAAAGTGCCTTTCTTGCCCCTGGTATAACAGTGGTGATTGTGGAATAATGTATATATACTGGTTATAGAATTATAGATTTTGTTGCAAGTATAATTCCATAAGAAATATATATTTTTTGTATAGTTATATTATCACCCTAGTAATCGTTATTAATAGAGTGAATAATTTTAAATAATAAATATATGATATTGTCAATTTTATTATATTGAAAAGGATTTTTAACTGTTTTATTTTCTATTTTAATATTAGTTATAAATAGTTTTTAGATTTAGTATTATAATGTTTTCATTTCAATATTACTTGTAATATATATGCTTCTCATTTTTCTACCCCCGTGAGAAACCAAGTGTCTCTCCTTTTGTACACCTTGCAATCTCACATTAAATCAACAAACTTTAGCGATGTCATTTTGTCAAGAGATTAATTGCACAAGAAGAGAAATTACAAACATCACATTACCGAAAATTTAGATGGCACCGTCGTGAAGCTTTATTCTCTCACATTCTCAATGTTTTTAACCTTCATTTTTTGATCACCGTATCCTAACTTAAAATAGTCACACTCTCCTTTTATTCATTGTAGTATCAAACATCACTTTATTTCAACAAATGTATTTCATGGAAGCAAAATCTATGACTATTTTTTCACTAATAACCTCATTAATTATTACTAAAAACAACGAGGAGGGGGATTAATTAATGAATAACGCGAATAGTCATTGGGTCAAAGAGGAACTAGTCAAACTCAACATGCTGACCAAATGATTAAAAAATGGCAAGCCTTAAGGAACTGTTGTGAATAGCTCATACACTACAGGATGGATTTGAGAGAAGAACGATTAAATAAAGTCACCAATAGCTGTAAACGTCTAGATGTGATGAGAAACTACAAACACATCGTAAGGCCAACTCGTGGGCAAAATCCACATGTTGGTAGTTTGATGAAAAAGACGTCAAAGAGTTTTTTGGACTTTGATCGAATATTGAGATAGGTTGCTAAACATATAGTTAGACTGCATATTTTTCTTTTGTTCTTTTAGCAACATTTGCATGGAGTTCGCAACATCGTGAGTTTATAATTTATCGTGTCATTACACAATTTAATTATTATTAAACGAAAAAACATGTTGGTACTCCGACAGTAAAGAAGACATCAAATAGCCTTTGACTTTAAATGAAAAAGATTGCTAACACTACTACACAAATAGCATTCCACGACGCGGCTTTAAGGTCGGTTGCCACGAAACCGCCTTCAAATGTGGTGTGGTGGCATTTTGGTAATAAATTGGATGTTTTTAAACACGGTTATTCCAAAACCGCCTTTGAAACATCTTTTCAAATACGGTTTTTGTTAAAACCGTCCTAAAAAATTTAAATACTCAAGCTTTAAAAATTCATCTTTATGTTTCTCGTGCCTGCTCAGCTGCTCTCGCCTGTTCCTCTGCTCTCATGTCATATTCCTCAATCCTAACCCTAAATCCCTTCCCTCTAAGGGACCTCTCCCTCCTCTCCTCCCTCGACCTCAACGGCGCGGCCTGAAGCAGGGGGACACAGTGGCGATTCTCTACTCCTCGAGAAAGATGGGGTTGAGCAATGGCATGGTTCTGAAGCACCGGAACTTCATTGCGGCATCGGTGATAATCGACATGGACGATGACCTCGTCGGGGAGCAAGACGATGTGTACCTGTGCATTCTGCCGATGATTCCCGCTTTGGGGCTGGCGGTGGTGACGTATGCAGCGCTGCGACGAGGGAGTGCGGTGATGGTGATGGAAAGGTTCGAGTTAGAGGCGCTGCTGCGGGTGACGAAGCACAGGGTGATGAAGTAGAAACTCACTCTGGTAAGAACCCCTCTTGCACCCTTCTCATTTTCTTCTTCTGGGTTAGGGCAAATGTGCCCTTTCTTATTCTTATTCTTTTGTGCCTCCACCCACTATACCCTCACCCCAAACCACCACCACCAGCACACAAAACCATTTCTTTGCTTTCTTATTTCTTAATGTCTCTTCCTATGGTTTGACAGAATATTTAATGATCAAGAAAAATGAATTGAAAGCAATCGTTGAGACAATTATGGATCAAATTTCCTTTTATGTTGTATAATTTTGGGGAAATAAATATGTACCCTCAACTGCTTGAGGAAATGAACAAAACCCTGATAACCCCGTGTGTCGTTGTTCCAGGAACATGCATCAAATATTTCATATAATGTTGTAAATGGGCTGTGCAGACCCATCAATGATCAATCTGCCCCAGTTTACATAACCATTGGAGATGGAGGAAATTTAGAAGGACTAGCTACTGTGTACGTATATTAGCTTGCCATAAACTTATCTATATAACTTCAGTATTTTTATTATTGTTGTTGCTATTAATTTTGTTTAAACTTTTAGCCTTTTTAAATTAAACTGCACTAGTTAACATCTCAGTATATACCAATTGGTTTGTTTTGACTTTGTGTGTGTGTGTGTGTTTCTTTTCGTGTTTTTTTTTTTCATGTTGAAGGTGTGACCTTGTTGTTGGTGGAGGTGTGAGTGAAAGACTTGCTTCTGGGCTGTTAGAATCGTTTCTTTCTCACCTCAAGAGTGCCAAGGATCAGATTTCCAAAGGTGCCTATTCCATCACAACTTCTCTTTGACACAGTAGTAATACACAATAGGGTTGTATGCTGCATTGCCTTAGACACTACTCCCCAAATAAAAATCTCTTGAAATAATGCATTTGGGTGCATGTTTTTATTTGATATAAAAATTAAGTAGATATAAAAATTCATAAAACATGTGTCATAAAATAAAGAGAAAATATGTAACTATATAAGGGAAGAATCTAATTTTTTATTTACTAGTTTTATGTTTTGCCCTGTTTGTCTTGTTACATCTATATTTAGCTCATGATGGCAAATTTTTTACACTAAGTTAATCTTGATTTAATGCTTTTTTATTCATCTTATTGTTATAATTAGCATTTTTGATAATACAAGTTTGCTTCTGTATTTGTTGATCATTGATGTTAGAGTGTAGCAAATAATTATATAGCTTTTTCACATGCAACTGTGCACAAGGTTGGGGACTCTGCTGGTTGGACCATCATTGGTAATATAGATTACAAGAAGTGGGCTGCTACTAAGAACTTCCAAGTTGGTGACACTATCAGTAAGTCCCGTTACTCCAATTGTCTATGGTTTTATTTATATATGTTCATTAGTACTTGTTAGCAGATAAGTTCAAAACTTAAAATTTGGAGTGAGAGCATAAACAGAAAAGAAAAAATTATGCATATACATCTTAAATGATACTCTATTGGAAGAAAGACCAAGAGCAATAACTAATGATAGTGAGAGTGTATAGGCATGATCACTTATGATCTTGACAAGAGCCAGAGCTGGAGAATGGGTGGGGAGGAAAGCTCATTAATGGAAATGTGGTGATTGACGATGAAGACTAAACGCGGTCTGATTAAGTTAAATTTAAGTGCAAATAGCAAAAATAAAAAATAAACAGGAAATAGAGAGAAGCCTGGTGGGAACACTAAGAGGATGAAAAAATATCATAAGGAACTAGACAACTAAAACTTAACATTACAAATAAAACTAAAATAATTTGGTGTAGGTATAACTTCAAAGTTTTATACCTACAATTATTTGGTGTAGGTAAAACTAAAATAATTATATATCGCCAAATGTTATCCAATCGTATAATAAGTTCTATCATCATCAAACAATTTAATAAAGTGCATGACACAAACAATTTAGTTAATATTAAAATTCAAATTAAATATTATTTATCACTTTTAGATTTTTGCGTTTTGGGTTCCACTGCTTCAATGGTTTCATACCGCTTTCACTCTCTCACTTTTTTTCACTTAATAGCAATTGGGTAACACCTACCTCTTCTCATTGCAATTATATACAGTTTGATACCAAATATTACTATGAGGTTGGAATAGGAAATACCACTCAACAATTCTGGTTCAAAACTCCTCCCCTTGTTGGCCCCAATGTTCCCTGTACATTTGGTCTCATTGGTAATTGACACTTCCTCCTCTACTATATGTGTTTATGCTTAAATAACTTGACTTATTGTAGCTATGAAATCTATTTACTTGATTGTGTATCAATAGCTAATAGTCTATGTTTGGCAGAGAAATCTTTGGTAATTGGTCTTAAGTTGTGGCCTGTTTTTAAATATTATTTTCACTTTTTCTTGCACAAATATTTGGAAACAAAATCAGATTTAAGATTAAAAGTAATTGGTATTGAGTTGTGGCCCTTAAATCTTTTAGATTGGCACTCGACCTCGCTATCTCACCCTCTCAAAACACTCGATCTCCCTCTCCAACCCTACCTCTGGTCTGTTGCCGTCAAGGTTGATTCCGACCACCATAGGCCTTGTCTTCTGATTTTAAACCGATAGAATCTCTCCTCTCACCAATTTCAATAAAAGCCCAAAAAAAATTCTGCCCAATCCTGTGTTGTGAGGATATTTGAAAGATATTGATGTTGTAAAGAAGGAAGATGCTGTAATTTTTGTTATGTATATGGTTCTGTCCATGAAACACAATTAGTCTATATACTGCAAAATGAAAACTGGAATCCATACTAGTGTGAGGATGAAGGACTTATTTTAGGAAATAGGAACAATGATATTGTGTAGGGTTTTGTTTATGTGAGGAGAAATTAACTACAATAGTTAAATATAATAATCGATTGTTATTATTATTGTTTGATAGTATCTCAAGCTCTTGCTCATGTGTATCTTAACTAATGGCTTCAACTCTATTTGTGTCTCATTATCATTTAGGATTTCTTGAAAAGACATGTGTTTATGGCATCTTTGAGACTTTTTTAATGTTGACTTTTCTTTTTTGTTTTGTTTACATAAACATTTCATGATGTGAGAAGGAGATGTGACCGAAAGGAGGTAAGATTCTCCCCCCCTATCCTTACTTGCTTTGTTTTATAGTTCAGTTGATTTATTACTGCTTCTATGTGTGTTCGTTTGGATTTGAACCTGTAATTGATTCCTAGATTCATATTTTCAATTGTTTGGGTTGGTTTTGAATCTTCTTGTTGTGTGGATAGATCTAAGGGATAAATAGTGAAATTTCAGCTTGATTGTTTGTGATGTTGTAGTTTATGTTTTGCCAAAGTAAATTTCCTTTCCCTATGGCAGTAGTTACATAAGTTCTAGCTCGTCAAGAAGCTATTGGCCAAGCCACACTATCTTTTCTAAGAAGATGCTAGTTTATCACAACGTATGATTTCCCGCTAGTCTATTTTCCTTTGCAAACTTATAATTGGAAACCACATGTAACACAATGGGGGATTGTGTGTATATAATAAAGTTTTGCATCCCTAAAATCATTCTTAGGCATCAAATGGTATGCAACCTCAGTTGGGGTGATTTTGGTTTCCTTGAGCAATTCACATATTCTGTCAAACAAATTATTAGTTAATAATATGAACTTTGCTTTATAAAAGTTTCAGATGTTCTCACTCTATCTCCATCGAAAACACAATCTTCTTCTTACTCACTCTTTTGGTTTGTTTTCTTCATGTCTAATTTAATTTTGAAGTTTATATTCTATTGTGCCACAATCGAAGTTTATCTTCTTCATGTCGAATTTAATTTTGAAACCATGCTTAGATTTGAGCATGATCTCCTTACTGGTTATAGGTCATTAATCACAATGCTGCTAGTTATTGAATTTTCATAGGTTTTGTTTGTACTAGATCTTAAAGGCAAGTTCTAGGATTCATGGCTTGACTGATGGAGCTCGTGCATTGGCCAAGCATGCTTGTAGGAGTAGCAGTGGTTATTGGGGTTCTCAAGATGGAAATGGTAAGGATTTGTGTTTTACTAGTTAATTCAGTAAAATTTTGGGAAATTATGATAATTTTTTATGTATTTGTGTTAATATTTTGCTTTGTTCTCTTGTTTTCTGATGTAGGTATGGTGTAGGTAAACCGATTATTCTTCTAGTTTATTGGTTTTCTTTGCATATTCCTTTTTTTAGTGTCTTCTTTAATCTAAGATTCAAAACAATGCGTGAATTTGGTGCCTTTTCTTAATTATACTTGGATCTACTGCTCTGCATGTTCAGTTATTGTTGATTGTCTTAACTCCTTATAGTCATCATGTGTGCATATGGAATGCTAATATTTTTATGAGCATCAAGTATTATAAACATATATACTGGTTGTATATGTATCTTATTGTTAACTTACCCTGATTCACTTCTGTTTTGTTCATATCATGAGGGACTTCTCAGTCTTGATTTACTTGATTCTTTTTCAAATTAGTATCATTGTTTTAACAGCATGTCTTGTCTATTAAACATAGAAGCAGAGTGTGGTTTAACAGTAATTTGTCAGATGACCTGTAGGTGACAACTACTGCAGGGAATACTGTCCACAATATCAAGGGAACCTCTGGTGACAAGTTCAGTTTTAAAGCCCCAACACATGGAATGTATAAATTTAGTTTATATGCATATGCATGTTAGACACAATACATATGCTCAGCTGTCATGTTTTTTAAATCACTTTGTTTTTCTCTCATTTTGTAATTTCTGTTATCAAATTTCTCAGGGAACTAAGTTAATAACTCAGGGACTTTCGTCTCAGCACGGAGTGCCTGTGATGTATTCCAGTATTTTATTTTCTTGGTATATGCTTCTTTGCCAGGGTGAGATAGCTTTGGCATTTGGATATCTGCTCAGGAAATTATGGGCCCTAGAGCAAGTCCTGTGTCACCAAGAATATTCAAATCAAAACTTGTGCACCTCAGTTTAATGGATTTAATCAACATGATTCCCAAGTGAGTGTATTTGGCCCTTTCATTCTCTTTTTGCTGACATTTTTGGCTATACAAGGTTCCTGTATCATGTTCCCTAACATTGTCAACTATATTTATGCATCTTAATAGGAACTTCTTGCTTTTATGTTGGATGGTCTTCATGAAGATCTGAACAATGACCATTGGACCTTCCATAATTGGTCAAGAATATTAATAATCAATTCTTGTTATGTTGTAGTCTTGACCATTTAGCCATTTAGTCAGTCTAAAACAAATTATATAATTCATAATAGCAGTTAATTGTGAAGGGAGTTGTAATAATAAGAAAACCTACTACCTTGAGCGATCCTCTCTTACCACTAAGAGTTTGCTATTTTTTTTCTAATTCATTTGAAGATGAAATGTGAGGCCCATGAAATTGATTTTGCTTCAGAAATTCTAAACTTCTCATAAGAATTTACTTTTTCCCCTGGATAGTTGGTTCTATTTTAATATGATATTGCTTGTCCAGTTTGAAATTATGTTTTCTCATAATTGTGCGGAATCAATTCTTAGCTCTGCTATCAATGATGCAGCTACTACTCTTTTGACTGGGTTATCTTAAAAACCGAAGTTGTTAGGTGAAGTCCCATGACTGATTTTATTATTACATCTCTAACCATTAACAATGAACATTTCCAAGATAGTAGTCAACCTGGATTGAGGTTTTTGGTCTTCCTTAAGCTTAAGTATATGAGCATGGAGAATTCTATGATTTGTATTTGAAGCTGTTTGTTTCTCACGAAAAATGCTATGCTCATTATCTACGTTGCATAAATTTTTGAATGTGTGATGATCTGGTCACGTGCTTTTGTGATGATTTCTGCAATTTCCAGTTTCCGTAATTTGCTGGGCAAGACCTTAATCCAAGAACCAACATTTGATAGGATTATTGTTGTCTACCAAAAACCGGAATTGGACTAGTCATTAAGTTATTAGCTCTTACTTAAAGTAAGCTTTGATGATTACCACTACCTAATAGCATATATATTGAAGAAGCAGGCTTGCATGGCATCTGAATGTGAAACCGAAAACCTAGAGAATATCGATAAAGGTTCATTTTCATTGTGTTATTATTATTTATGCATGAGGAATACTTGGTCTCTGTAACTGATGTGCACCCTCCTTTGTTTGTTGATGGGTTCACTTATTTTTAACACCTGATGAAACAATCGTCTCTACTTTCTAGTTTAAGTATGTTAGAAAAAGAATTTTTATTACATGAAACATTGTCTTCTTCCAGTGCACGCTTTAATGACATGCATGTAAGGACTTAGTGCACTGCAAGTCTCTTTTTAGAATCCTAAGAGATATTTCCTCTAAATTTAATTTTTTCCATGAGTTATTTCTGTGCCAGTACCTGTTTTTCTATGTATTTAATTTACTATGAATGTGCCACATCCTCTGTATTGAATATCTTTGCAAATGACAATAACTATGGATGAACAAAGTAAATTGTCATGGCAGAAAATTGTTTTTGAGCAAATAAATAGTTTCATGTAAATTCTTTCTTGTATTCTTCAACTAAATAAACACACGTACTCTTAATTATGCAGATTGGAGCAGAACCGAATATGGTACTTTTTTTTTATTGTCCTGAAGAAGAAATGGTGAAACGTGTGCTGAGCCGTAATCAGGTTCTCATTAAATTCCTGGAGATTTAACTTCAGAAGCTGATTAGAAACTTCTGTCTGATATATGCTACACATTTTATTGCAGGGTCGAATTGATGACAACATAGATACAATCATATTCATAATAAGCCCATGTATATTACAGAAAATGGTGAGTGAACATTGATTACATAATTACGAAACAATTTCTGTTTTTCATTTCTGCTACTCACAAATAATTTTAAAAACGTCATTGTCATGTTTCTTTTTTTATGCATTTATTCAAATGTTTGTATAGGAAAGAAAGCAACTTTGAAAACAGAAACAAAGAAAAGGTAGTATTTCTATGATTGTTAGTGAAAATATGAAATGAAAACAAGAAAAGAGTTTCCAAAATGTCATTAATTTTCTCCCATTTGTCTTAACACGGTGTAGCTTAATCACTTAATACTGACCATTTTATCTTGAACTAGGAGACCAAGAACAGTGACTCTTTTTGTTATGTATGTTTGGCTTTGGCTTTTGAGAAATGAGTTAATTAACAAATTTTAGATTGCTACATAAAATTTGTTTCAGGATATTCTCCACCGCCGAAGCCAGATGTGACAGTACATGATTTATCACAAGATTTCAAACGAATAGATTATCATAAAGCCTACCTTGCAGCTCTGCTTAGATCCATAAAGTGAGTGATGGGAACAATTATATGAGCAACAGGGTTATTTTCAATAATCACTTTGTTTGTTTACAAAGGGTAATTTATTTTGTGCAAGAAAGGTGCAGATGTGAGAGGATATATGATATGGTCATTGTTGGACAGCTTTGAGGATATATGATATGTTTTCATAAGAATGTTGCTAAGAAGCCTATCCTTCAGATTGATATGTTTTCAACTTTTGCACTTTTAAACATCTTTTGATTTGATAGTATAAAATTGTGATTACAATTCAAACTGTCTTCAGAATTAATATAAATTACACTTCTAATTTATCTGCAAATGTGATATCTTTTAACGAAACAAATGTCATATTTAAATACTTTGTGATTTGCATTAAGGAAAATATATCAACGGATAAAAAAAAAATAAATGCGAAACGAGGACGGTTATTTGGAAAAAAAACCGTCCTTGTATCCTTTTTTATTTTAAAAAAAAACGTTCATTTAAATTCGAGGACGGTTTTTGGACAAAAACCGTCCTTGTATGTTGACATACAAGGACGGTCTTTACCCAAAAACCGTCCTTGTATCCTATTTATTAAAAAAAAATAATAATAATATAGATTTGAGGACGGTTTTTTGGGTAAAAATTGACCTTGTATGTACACATACAAGGACGGTTTTACCCAAAAAACCGTCCTTGTATCCTATTTATTAAAAAAAAAATTAAATAAAAATACATTTGAGGACGGTTTTTACGTAAAAACCGTCATTGTATCTCAATTTTAAAAAAAAAAAAACAAATTAAAATAATCAACGAGGACGGTTTTCCGGAACCGTCCTCGAAAGCGGGCATTTACAATGACATGCGCTACAAGGACGGTTCGACAACCGTCCTCGTATGGCCCTTAGAACCGACCTCGAAGGCCATTTTTGTAGTAGTGTAAAAAATATATATTGGGAGTTTGCATGCCTTTTATTTTATTTTAATAATATTGCATGGATTGGCAACGTTTTGAGATTATATTTTATCCTGCCATCCTAACATTTTAGTAATATAAAATAAGGAATTATCCTATTACTATATTAATTAATTTGTACCACTTAATATATAAGTATAAATATCTGATTATTTTTAAATTGGCAGTACTATATGTCTATCATATGCTAATTATTAATGTAAAGGGCTTCACATATGTTCTAAACCCAATCCAAGATTCTGGTCCGAAATGCAGAGCAACAAAGATGGGTCCAGAGCCCAGCCCAAATTTGAACAGGTTGCTCTTACTCGTATATTGATTGATTTAACCCACAAAGCAACCATCTATTAAAAATCAGTTTAATTACTATATGGATGATGGATCCCTACTTCTTTTCTATTTAATTGAGTTCCTGAACTTGTCTTCTTCTTTTTAATTAGGTCTTTCAATTTGTATTTTTTTTCTAATTAGATTTCTATATTAGATACATAATTAAAAAATTAAATATAAACTCAAGGTCCTATTGAAAATTGTCAAATAGTTCATTAACTTAATTTAACATTTAGAATATGAAAAGTGATATTAATATACTGTTTTTTTAAACAGATATCAATATACTATTTAACTCACCCATTCTAATATTTTTTTATTGTTTAAAATTTATCAAAATTTATAAAACCATGAATATGACTTATTAATTGAATAAGAAATGGGCTTCATAAATATTTGTAATTTTTAATAAATTATAGTTAATGATAAAACATATACTTAAAAATATATGTTAAAAAAATGTGTTGCAAACATTTTTCTTTAAAATATTTCCAATAGCTTCAACACTGAGGATCTCACAATTTTTGAACTATTGGTGCGAATGAGCATTTAAGAAACTCGACTTTGTTTGCATGGCTATAAGCATTGGAATTACTTGCACCTAGATCTTATATATAAAGAATAGAGAAGCACCATATCTCGCAAATGGATAGAGGTGGAAAATGAGTTTAGCCCAAACAGCTCAAAAATAATGTTAGGATCTCTTGAAATTCGTGAGAAAAATCAGGTCAACTTATAATGGATCCATAAAATACTTGTTCATAAACAACTAGTCTTATTTGATACGATAATTTGGTTTAACCCAATGGACAAGTCCATTTGGTTTAGCCCAATGGACTAATAAATATGTAGAGGATAAGAAATTTGAGTTAACCTGCTTACTTTCACACCTTAAACTCAATAGATTTGATTTGGTGTGGTCAATCTTGCCAACTCTACCTAAGGATTGGTGTGAATAGATTGGAATAAGTTATCTTTGTGGAGGAGTAAAGGTGAGAGTGATCTCTACCTATATATATTATTTTGGTTAAATGATTGCTTTTGTTGATGTGAGATCTTTAACATGCATTTTTCATATGGATTGGATATCTCAAACATGAAATTTGAAAGAAGAGACATTTGTGAGTGATCTGATAATGAATGCAACCATAGTCCAACATTACTTGTTAGAATAGATTATGAGTTACGAGTCTAACTCAACACTACAAAACTAACTTGTAAAATAAAAATTATCTACTTATATACACTATTTTGTCCTTGTCACATGTCTAAGTAAGATCTTCAACATAACTTCCATAATTTCATATTAAGTAGGAACAAAAACATTGAAATAGTATCTCGGAGTACATTAGTCTCTGACAAATATTCTTGCCTCAGGCAGCAAAATTTTCTATTTCTGGCTTTGTACTTTTTTTCCCACTTCTGGCTTTGTACTTGTACTCTACGTTCACATGCACTATATTGCCAGACTTTTGAACATATATATACATTGTATGATGTCAAATTATTCATCACGGTAAATAAGAAGTCGATCAGTTCTACGTTTATGAAAACATGCTTACCTAAGAATTTATCCATATGCAGTCCAATACGGTATGTAAAATCCGAATCGTGCCAATTAACTTGTAGTTTTATAGAAAATTTCATATTTTGTAAGTGTATATTTTCGGGTGCAACGTGTTCTCCATTAAATAGGTGACCCAGTCATATATTTATGTATTTAAACTTTTTTCATGAAAGGAAACACTCTGCAAATGAAATCTAATGCCCTGTACAGTATCTATAGATGTGAAAATCACGTTCTAGGCCACACAGGACATGCTATTGACCTTGAATTTTGTGGTTTCGAAGTCCTTAACGTGCTACCAACTATCTTGCTGAATCCAATAATTCATATTCATATATTATTACAATATATCCCTTAATTTCCATAATGCATTGTGAGCTTGTTAGAAAGTGATAAAGACTATAAATACCCAAGGCATCCGGTGAATTGGTACCTCATCACTATTTATTTGAAGCATTTCTTTGTATCCCTTCACAAAACCATTACAAATGGCTTTCATTCGATCTACCTTGGCAACCTCAATGGTTATCTTAGCAATGCTATGCATTGCCTCCGCAACTGAGTATTATGGATATGGTCCAACACCAAAGCTTGAGAACCCCAAACCCAAAACAGATTACAAAGTTGACAAACCACACCCTACAAAACCAGATTATTATGCAGTGCCCAAATCAAAAGGAAACGATGAACTACATCTGCTTCCCACAATCATTGGTGTCCAAGGAGTTGTTTTATGTAAATCAGGCTCCAATTATTCCCCAATTCAAGGTAATTTTTTCATTGATGTAATTACCATGACTATATATTATTTACAACATTTCTTGTGGCCTATGTTGTCAATAGATGTTTATTTTCATTCCCTGAAATCAAAACTAATTAATTTGCTACCTCCACCCCTAATCATAAGATGATTTTCAGAAATTTACTTGAACATTTTTATAAGACTTTTTTCTAATTTCTAGATGTATTAATTATTTTTTATTTACATATTCTTATTTAAATATTTTCTTTTTAAATATTAATGAAAAATAATTAAGTTGATAGAGAGATAAGTAAAGGTAATTTTAGAATAGTAATACAAATAATTGAGAAGATTTAATATGATTAACTAAATTAATTACTTCTTTTATGGGATGAATTAGACGAAAGAAAATAGTAAGTAGAAACGAAGGAGCACGTAAGTTTGGAGTTTGGTGATTATTAATTGCATTTGGTTTGTTTGAGGGGTGTAGGAGCCGTGGCACGAGTTACATGTGGATGTGAGGATGAGCACGGGTACGAGGCAGGTCTTATATCAGTGTTGAGTCATGTGACAGATAGTAAAGGTTATTTCTTCGCCACATTGTCATTTGCGGAGCTTGGATCTAAATTGAAGATCACTGAGTGCAAAGCATACTTGGATAGTTCTCCATTGGAGACATGTAAAGTTCCCACCGACGTCAACTACGGGATCAGTGGTGCTCGCCTTTCTTCTTATCGCCTCCTTGAAAATAAGATGAAATTGTACACTGTGGGACCTTTCTTCTGCACCTCCCAACCAGCTAAACCACTCCCTAACGGTTATTAATGAACAGCACCTTCTATATGACTTTCGTTGAAATGGCTGCAACGTGAAAATGATGATTTTTATTTGATTTTATTCGATTTCTACTTCTTGTGCGTTTTTTTTTTCTGATAATGTTTTGTCAAGTATTGATTTCATATGCAATTCATTGGTAGGAGGAATTGATTAAGCCTCCTTGCCCTTTAAGAGATTTATGTGAAGTTTTAATATGTTGTTATGATATTGGTACCAAAACCAAAATAAGGTTATTTATCTTGTTTAGTTATCTGTTTCCCATAATTTAGTCCCTGTTGGAATTCAAACCCTAAGACATCTAATACAATTGCCCGTAAGATTGTGATCTCATTTGATGAGAAACATATCAAATATATATTTAGAAATTCTTTTTTATATATTTTATAGATAATCTTATTCATAAGGATCATGATTAAGAATGTTTGGATGTCTTTCTTGAGAAGTTACAAATAATTAACTATTGTTATTCGAAATTAGTGAAACATTGATTTATTATCCCATGTGTTTTTTTTGTTGTTGAAAAAACACTTATAGAGGATTTCTTCAAACAAGAAGGGTTTGAGTCAATTGTTTATTCAATCAATCAAACGACATTTCTCGTATCTTCAGAGAAACAAGACCAGAGCTTCTATAGCTTTCATGTTTTATCTTTGATTGGTCCTAAAAACATAAAGAAATGTTCGATTAACTCTTAAATCACATTCTTTTTTAAATTTATTTTATTTACATATGTTTAACTTCGTCCCAAACATTCTAAGACTTCAAATGACTTTTCCTTTTTAAAGTAGTTGAGAACTTTTCTTTATTTTTATCCATTTATGCAAAAAAGAAATAAAAATCTTGCACCTGTTCTCAATCAATCTTTAAGAAGGAAAAACTTAACAACATATATAGAGGGAATTTGATCTAATGGAAACTACGACTACAAATTCTAAAATGATATACATGTTGGAAGTGTTTTAAAATCAAGAGTTTTTGTAAGGAAGGGCAAGTCTCGTTCACTATTAGAATTTACCTATTACATGCAAATTTCCCTACGATTACTTTTACGAAAATCCAAAAAAAACATGTTTCGTGTATTGTTCCACATGCAGCAAATTCTATTGTGGATAGAAAGTTTATTATGGATTTCAAGATAACGATTTTTGAAAGATAATTAACAATAAAAATGAAACAATAGATATATAAAATATGGATTTGCAAACATGCACACGGTTGTTTTTAAATATGAATGCATTAGCAACTTATAATGAGAAATGAACTTAAAATATATTAATAGTGTAATTTGTTAATTTATTCATGCTAATAATACAAACATGTATATGTTAGCAAATACTTGTAGGATTTACTAATGTACACATACTTATTTTTTTATAGCATAAACCCGTTAAGAAATTATATAAGATTCCGTTAAAATACATCAATAATATATGACATAAAAATATTTAAATATTTTTGTTTCCTTATTAAAATGTGTATTAATAATATTTTAATGTTTTCACATTCATTGTATGACATCAAAATATTTAAATGTATATTGTTAGCCTTCTTGAAGTTAATAATCACCAGCACAAATTTATATATGCACAAAAAAATACTGACGTGGGTTCAAAACAAGTAAAGTAAGTAATTACTTAAAGAAAAAGGAAAAATACAACATTATAATAGTTTGACATGAAAAATAGGGGAAAAAATGAGACATATTTTCTTAATATTTTTTACAGCAGACATACGTTCTTAATTGAACCTTTGGCTTTTCTTTTCATTTTCTAAATATAAAATCGAATTAGCTAGCAATGCTATAGATATTATTAAACAAAAAGAAAAAAAAAAGCGAATTAGTTAGCAATGCTATAAATATGATTAAAAAAAAAGGAAAAAAAATACAACATTATTGTTGAAATGAAAAATAGGGATAAATTTTTTTATTAAATGAACTAGAGAAGGGAGATTCATGCTTATTCATTGGGCAAATAAAAACACAAAATTAAGCACTTTGAAGTGGTCAATATTAACATTCAAATTAGCCAATGACCAACCTGTTGTTTTGTGTATTCCTGAGCAATTTCTCCAGCCAAATTTCTAACAAAAAGAAGGAAAACATAACTAATAAGATTAAGATTGATGAATAACTCCTCAATTAGACTTTACCAAAATTCTAATTTTCCTAGTAATTAAAAAACAATAAAAGATGCCCCAAAAATATATTACTCTCACCTAAAATACTCGTGGCCCCGGGAACCAATGTCACCCTCTGAACCCAATAATCTATACTTGAGGCTTTCCTGCCAGAGTCATAGGAAATAGTCAATTTGTAAAGGTCTTAAAAGCCGTCTAATGAAGGAGCCCAACTAAACCAGAACACAACCATGAATAGAGAGAGAGAGGGTTACTTAGATGTTTGGATGTCATGAATAGAGAAAAGCTGACCCTGTGAAGTGAAGAGACTGAAGTGCAATTGAAGTCAAGACCCAGCTGCACCAAAAAAGACATCAGCCTTCACTTACCTGTTCTTGACATCAACCTTGTTACCGCAAAGAACAATTGGGATGTTCTCACAGACCCTAGATCGTTACAAAAGAGACATGCCCCTTATAAAAAAGAATTAATAAAGAACAGAAGGTAATCGACAAAAATAAAACGAGAAAAGGGAAACAAGAACAAAGGAAGCACTATCATTAACAGTTAAATGTGACTATTTTTCTTTCACTAAATTAAATTGCCTTTTAAATAATATTAAAAACAATCTAGGTAATAAGCTTGCAAAACTTTGACAAGGGTTAAAACATCGGCGAGTGGTCTATATGTAAAAAAGCAATAATAGTATATTTAATTATTTAGTCAACAAATACAAGATAGTGCTTGTAAAAGAACTATTAGTTTAGCATATGTCCATAAAATCAGTATTACAATTATGCAACAATTTTTACGGTAAAAGAATAGAATCTTGTAGGCCTAATTTTGACATAAACATAATAATAAGAGAATAATAAGAAAGGGTATACAATAAGAGCATGCACCTTAATCACCATAAATTTAAATTTCTCATTTGGCAAGTGATTTTTTTTTCCTTCTTCCTTTTATAATCTTCTTTGGGTGGCCCAACTTAAAGTTGTGAAAGCCAACTATTGTACCAGACAATTTCCACCTAACACCAAGAATTTCAAGAGTACCCTCTGCCCTGGGAGTAACTGATAGTTGAAACTGGAAAACAAGTAGTACTTGACAATGTTAATTTTGCAAAAAAAATGATAACTTGAAAATATAATACTCAAACAAACACATATATAAAAAGATAATAGCTACCAAACATATAGTAGAAAAGGAGATGAAAATTCACTGTAAATTTAATGTATTATTGCTAAAATTATTTCTAAAAAATTAGTAACTAAACATATGTTTAATTTATAAGTCTGTCAAGGATGCAAAGAGAATACATAAATTTCAGCAGAAAAGGAAACAAAATATAAAACACTCAGCTTCAAAAAGGGCAAAGATAACTTATTCAAGCTACATTATTAGGATATAACTCAGAATCCATTTTTAAAAAAATTACACAATGGTTAGACATCTGTCTTGATAAGAAAACAGAAAATGCGATGTATATCTACAATAACGTTTACAAGCATATATTTATGAGCATGTATTGGTAGCAGAACAGTAACCCACAACGACAATCTATCATATAAACATAAGCATATGGTTCAAACAAAATTAGAGGTCTAAAGTTCGACACCATTTTGATTTTTCCTTTCCCTTTTAATTTGTATTTACCATCATTCCTTCATTAAGCCAGAACAGTGTTGCTATTACATAAAATGTAAGGCAGCAAATGAACTTCTTATCCTCCAATAATTAGTTAAGAAAATCCTGGAAGAAATATACCAGTATATAAATTGCTGGAAATTATATTTATTTATAGCCCTTTATATAAGTAAAAAGAAATAACTAAGGAAAATAATCAATAATTATTTTTAGAGGTATAGGTCAGTGAAGTACTAACAACAATTTTTTGCCAAAAACAATGCAGGTGCTTTGTACTTCTCAAACATAAGCTTGGTGTCCTGCAAAAACAAAAAGAAAGCATGCCCAATAAGCAATAGGCATTCCATACCAAAAATAATAAATGTGTGCCCAGTGACAAATAAAACAATCTCAACGAATGAGTTAAAAAAATTAAAAATAAATAAAAAATGGTCAAAACCAGAATAGGAAAAGAACCACCTCCACAAACATACAGGCTTATTGGAGTATTGAAAGAGAGCTGCAGTTACTGAACTGCAGTCTCGGGTAGTTAAGCCTAGTTAAGTCGTAGTGACTTAGTTCACTAAGATAGTTAGTTATTCAACATACAGAAATCTCCCCTAATTTTTATAATTCTGTTATACGGTAATACCGTTGATTACCACTAACCTGAAGCAGTCATGTGCAAAGCACATGCGTGTTTAATGAAATATATGGACCAAATTACCTTTATCTTCCTCATTTACTGAGAAAAAAAAATTAACAAAATAAAAAGAGTAAGTCACCACCACACCGATACCGATACTTCTCGTCTTCCTAAAAACCTCCATCGCCTCATTAAACCTTCCTTCTCCACAATCATATTAAAAAATTTTCAAATTAACAACTCAAACACACACAGTGGAGCAAATAAAATGAGAGAAAAGAAGAAATTTGATTGCAGCACAATATGTACACCGGTTGGAGGAAGAAACAGGAATAGAATTGCACTTAAATCATTCACTCAAAATCTTCAAACAAGGAATCGCAAAAAGAAAAAAAAAAAAAACTGAACAAAAAAAATACACAAATGGCAGAACCAAAACTCAGATCAAATTAGAGAACCAAACACGGTTAACGATTTTAATGGAATGGATCACATGGAGCAAACACCTAGCTTGTGAAATCCGCATCTCTTTTGAAGCTTCTCTCTGTTGCTTGTATTCTTTCTTCAAAACGCCTCCCCAAACACGCTTAAATGATTTAACGAGTCTCGTTCCAATTCTTTGAGGTTTGAATGGTAAGCCTAACTCAACATCAAACACAGCGCAGGTCCGAATGAAACTAAAAAGCCTATTGCTTGGTTGAATTTAATGTTCCGTTAAATAGGATCCCACTATGCTTACGTGAGCCACCGAAGAGAAACAAAATATAACAGGGAAAATGACATCCCGAGAAATGTTGCCCTTGATTCCAATGTCAAGGATCTCGAAATAGATGCACCATCCCCTGGCTCAAGCATGATACAATTAATTCAACTCCACACAACATTGGCGAGAAATTTCATGGCTCTCCTCTGGACTAATTACACGGATTTTTAGAAACTATGTCTAGTAGACAAGCATTAAAAAAAAGCGAAATTAATCTAATTGTGGTTTTATATTAGATAAAAAAATTTGTTAATAATTTGATCAACCAAGTCATATATATGAGGTGAACAGAATGTCTCCATGTCTACATATCACTGGCACAAGCAAGATAAGCCATTCAATTCTCGGGAAACCATAGATTTAATCAGTATTTTGGCATGAAAAAACCCAACATACAACCAGATTAACAAAAAGTGAACTAGTAAAGCGTAATAAAAATGGAGCTGCTTTAATATAAGACAACCAGAATTTGCAATAAAATCCGACAAACAAAATTTCCACAGCATAATTATGATGATAACCTTAACCGGAAAAAAAAAAACTAAGATATTTAGTTCTGATGAGCATACAAATTAAAACAAACATCTAATACGAAAATATAAATCATAAAGTTTACTTTGAAACACCCAGCCACTTTGAAAAATTGTCGAATTCTGTAAAGTCAGAATCTGACACCATAGTGTGATACCATGCTTTCCTGGCAGACTTGATGGCAGAAGCTTCCTCCTGAAATGAACAAAGAAAAATAAGGTCAATTTGAAACGACTGACAACATTTAGACAACTAATAAAACATGAGAAATATTAGTAACAATCTCTCCTAGTGGGTGAAATTCATTTGAATCCCACTATATGCGCATCAGAAATTGTTAGTGTGTTACAAGCACTCTTTAAAAACAAAAATGCATTTTAAAATGCACAATACAACACAAATAAAGAAAATAGAGAACAGATGCCTTAACCAAGACTCATCCAAATCCAATCTTCAGATACATTCAAATGAAGAGCTTTTAAGAGCCTTAATATATGACTGGAGCCTGTGATTTTCTTATAAGCACTTTTCAGTTTTCACAAGCTTTTATGATGCAAGATATTGTGAGATGAACATATTTGATAAAGTACTTCATTAAGCAGTTTAACAAAATGCACCCTCTATTTATGGATAGACTAAGCACTTTCGCTTACCAAATTATCAATTTGTCACAAGTCACTTGCAGTTACGATAACTCAATTCAAATGCACGTGTAATTGGCATATACTTTCAACTAGCATAGAACACTTGCAAGTTAAAAGAAAGTTCGTTCATATTCAAATTAAACAATGTGGTACGTTGTCTAACTTACCACAAGTAAAAATGAAACCATCTTTAAGTACATAGAGAATTGCGCCAATCATCGAATACAGACCACATTTTTACTACTTGGGGTCAGTTAGACAACCACTACTCAGTATTACATCTCTCATTTTATATATACACACTTCTTCGGAGTGTAAATTATTGTCAAACTTTATTGTACAAATAGCATAATTCAACTTTAAAGATTATACGAAAGAGTGTGTACTAATTGTTGGTCCTTCTCAAAGGATTTTATGAACGAAAGAGGACAATAAGTGGTTACGAATCGAGCTCAGCCATTGAAATGATAAATCAGAGTTAAAAGGAAGACCTTATAATAATGGCCACTATATAACTTTGATACTAATATCTCCCACAGCTATACATCTTTTCAGCGGAGGGTAACATATATACACTTAACATGAAATAGCTAGTTATCCTCCTATGCAGCTATGCTGACAAAGTTGCAACCAAGTAATAACATAAACGTAAAACAAAATTGGGTCCTGAATCGTGATAGTTTTACACATTTATTTCTCATGTACATGGGTATATAGTGGCAACCCCGGTCCAAAGAGCGTTTATTACGCTCGTTCCTTTAATTAGCAAGCTGGTGGGTTAAGTATCCCTCCAAAAATAGCTTTAGCATTGGAGCAAGAGGATACAAAAGTTGTATTTTGAGGACGGCCAGCATAAGTCAAATCTACATCGGCTATCTCAACACCCTCGCAGGGGTTGCTTGTGCTGCATTGCAGAGACACTGCAATGTTTGAGACTGTAGTTCCTTGTATCTTACGGAAATGAATATTGCTGATCTTCCACACCGAAGTTGATGGCTGAACATGTACATGTGATGTGTAGACATCATAGTTAGATATATAAGAACAAGGGTACAGGAGTTTCACTCAGGATTAGAATCTGTTATACATAAAAGGTTCAGAACTCTGGTGATAAATAAAGTTGTATGGCTAAAAGTTACACATTTGAGTGTCTATTTTCTGTTTTTAATTTTTGAAAATAGTTTTTATTTTCAAATTTTTAAATATGTATCGAAAAAAAAAATACTATCATCATATTTTTATTTTTTCTAAAAAAGTAAAAAATATAGATATATTATTTTCAGTTTTAGAATTATTTTAAAAATGTTTTTATTTCTAAATTTTAAACAAACATATTTTATATATTTTTTTTTAAAATGAAAAAAAAAACACTCCAACTAAATGTCATCAAAGTTGCTTACCATTCTCTTCTTTTTGGAGCCATAACTCTGATCAATAACGATAGGATTCTGAACACCCTTCATGATGAGGCCTTCATAGGTAATGTTCTTAGCTTCCGCCGGCACTGTCCCCATCCACGTTTTGATTCTGGCACCGTTGGTCGTATTCACGAACGTGCAATTCGTAACGCTGATGCCGTTCACGCTTCGCTCCTCTGGCCTCTTACCAAGGCTTCCGATGCTGATGCCGTGACCGGGACCGCAGGTGATGTTGGTGATGGCAATGTTGGTGGTGCTGTGTCCGATGGAAATGCAGTCATCGCCGGTTCCGATGACGCTGTCGAAAACCTTGATCCTATCGCTCGTGCTTATGTGCAGGCCATCTGTGTTCGGACTGTTCCCCGGCGCTGTTATTTTGAGGTTTGACAGCGAAATGTTGCTGCATCCGTGAATGTGGAAGTGGAACTGCATGCTGTTCAAGGAGGTGATGTCCGTCACTATGGAATTGTTCACCTTGTAGAATTTCAGAGACTGCATGCATTTACAAACTTGTCAGTTGTCATTGAAACCTTGCCAATTCATTTTCTCCAAAACTTATTCGTTCAAAATAATTTTTTCTATCACTCAAAACTCAAAAGTTTAGACTTTAGAGCATTAAGAGTACAATTAATATTCATGCAATTAATATTTATGCAATTAACATTTACTTAAATATAATATCTTAAATATTTTTAATTATTATTTTTAACTAAATAGATATATTTTATTTTTAATAAACAAGTTCTTGTTCATAATATTTCTGGATTTGAATTTTTTAAATAAGATCTTCATGTTTAAGTCTTTTAGATAGGTATGCATAAAAAAAATTGAACAAAAAAAAAAAACAATTGAATTTTTTATTATTAAAAGTAGTCAATTGATTAGGTTGATAGAAAATAGTTATTATCAAAGTTAATTCCATACTTGCACCTATAACATAATAATACAAATTTTGTTGCTTTTTCTTTATGCTGATTCATAAGAAAGAAAACGTAATTTTCCCTTTGGTCTAGGTAAATAATCAAAAGAAACTCTTTGCAATTTTATGCTTGTCATAAAAGAAAAAGTCTATTCAAAATTATCTATTTACTAAGATGGAGTTGCAAATTTAAGAATATGCTTACAGATGGGAGGGGAGCACAATTGCCTTTGGTCTTCCTGCAGTCGTTATATGGCCAACTAGCGGCTCCTTGGCCATCAAAAACTCCATTGCCAGTCAACACAAGGCCGTCAATGTCTAGAAAGCTGAACCATTCTGGACTCACATACTCAGATGGATCTGTGTTGGCTTTAACAGTTCCTATAACTTCAATAGTTATAGGTTTTGGGCTGGTACATGGCCCCGCGAACATAGTTTGTGCAGCACGAAATGTTCCCGCTGGGATCACAACCTTTGCCTGAGTAGTACTGTTTTTGCATGCTTCTCCCCATGCAGCCCTAAATGCCTGCATATATATATAATCATAGAATATCATTCATTAAATATGTCTTCCTTGACTTTATGATCATGTTCGAGAGTTTCAATATTCATTTATGTTCATCATATATATTTTAATTAGTTCTTTATGTACGTAACAATTTCAATTTCCCTCCATATTATTTCAATCAATAGTTTGATTATCAATTGTCCATGTATATGTAGGTATTTATGCATATAGTTTTGAAGGAATTCGTTGCATCTAGCTAGGAAGATAATGAAATAAATTAAACTCACATCAATATTGTCAGTCCGGTCATCTGCCACAGCACCGAATTTCGTCACATCAAAAATTGCAGGACCCTTATTTGGAACTGGAAGGAGGAGGCTACGGCGAGTCTCAAGGCCACGCGAAGATGCACCTATCAAGGTGCAAGAAAGGAAAACAGCGCCTAAGAGAAAAAGGGCCCTCGCCGTAGTCATGGTGAGTAGCAACTCTAACCTCAACAACACAGAATGTTAAGGTTTTAAATCGCAGCTTGTGGCTTGATCTATTGCCGCGTACTGCAATTTAAAACCTATGTTTTGTGTTTCTGGAAGAGTTAACGTGACTTGAAATATTTATATACAAGACAACTTACCTCGTGCTCCACCAATGAAATCTATATTTGGCGACCTTCCCCCCAATTAATCGGGATATTACAATGGAAGTTTTTAATTTGGTTTTAGCTTTTCTCCATATTTAGTATTGCCCTCCTCCACATTTAGCTACACAGTTATCAATCAGGTTAACAAAAAGATTAAATAATTAGCGTGCATAACTGGCATGACCTCTTCTTAACCCTCTTTAATTTTGCAATCAGATTTTTAAAATGTATACATTATATAAGGTTGACTTAATATTGTGATAAAGGGAGAAGAGATGGGTAAAGATGGTGAATTCGAATCATCTATTAACAAAGTAACAATTAATGACTATTATTTGTCATTAAAAAATGCTATGTCACTGATTATACAATATTGCAAAACACACACACAATATATATATATATATATATAGTTTATTCACCCATGGATTCAAGTGTAATTGTGTTGAATCTTTTCCAAAAGGGAGAAAGTGCATAACTGATCTCTTAGGTTGTGATTATATATGGAAATAAAGATAATTAAGTAATTAATTACTTAGATAGAAAGATGTAAACATGTACAGAAAATTAACCAGAATATGGATCATCTTAATGCTTATCCTGAAAATCCTTGAAGACAGCAATATTCGGAATAGGAGAAGGAAGGATATGGCTTAGATTTAATTTGGTGATATATTCTTATTAATTTGTTCATTCCCAAGCAGATTGTGATGAGGTGCCAGAGGATGCCAATGATACATAACTGGACGAGCAAGGCTTCTATAGTTCTATTTTTGAATGTTTTTTTTACAAACACTTTTGAATGTTAAAAATGCTAAGTTTTGAACGAGAGACCTTTAAATCACTATATTACAAAATTCAATGATCAATTCTCTCAGTCCCACTTCAGCAATGCACAACCGGTGCAGCTAGCGTTGATTGCTATATAATGTTAAGTTATGAAGTTGGTTTGGTGGTAAAAGAGAAAAGGAATGAGAGAAAGATGGTGAATTTGATTCTATTATTAACAAAAAAAATTAACAATTAACATTTATTAATAAAAAAAATTAGGTTATAACCCATATGTTCTGCTGTGGATGAGATAGGTCGACCAGTTCTTTTATTGCACTGCTCTTGGTCGACATTGCGATGCTCAAATAGTTGAAGCATGAGTTCATCTCATCCTCGAATAGCTTCCGTTGATATCCACCGAACAATGTAGAACTACTCTGCTATGGATATAGGAACGTACAATGCAGAATTGGGTAGCACCAATATATTGATTTCCTAGTAGAGAAATACTGATCAATTGTCACTCATAAAAAAAAAAAAAAAAAAAAACAAGTTTCTTTCTTCATAGTTTTTGGAACTAAAAATAAAATTTCTTAATAGACATATCAAGACATGCATGTAATCACAACAAAGCTATAAACACCTTTCTGCACGGCTTTAAGTTGTGAAATTAAATTCAATTTATGATAAAACTATGAAAACAAATAATTAATTAAATCATTTTCATTTGAATCAAAGGAAATATATTGTAATAAATTAACTTACTTAACCAATTAATAAATGTCTTTTTTCATTGATACATAATTTTTATTAATTTTGTTCGTGATTAATATTCATTAAAAAATCTGACTAGTCACCTTTGATAAAAAAAATTCTCTCTAAATTCTAAATTTTTTTATTCAAAAAATTCAAATCAAAATATCGTATAATATTTATGAAACCAAACTCAATTCCACCTAGGACATGTTGGTAGTTGAGAGGGCGTTTATTTACGTTTAGAAACTTCAAAGTGCCATTTAATTCATCAACACTATTTTTATGTATTGGGGTGAACGCGTATGAACTGATTATCGTTGCACTATCATTTTGTTCTTTGGTTAATTGTATATGTATCTTTTTAATCATTTAGTATTTTTATCACTTTTTTAATTATTTGATTTATGTTAAATTCCTTTTGTTTACTAGTGTTTGTATTTAGTTCCTTCTCAGATATGAGAGACCAAATTCATATTTCTTTTATGTTTGAGAACTAAATTTATTGATAGAAAAGTATAGGAAAATTTACCATGCATGTCTGACTAAAAATATAAAAATTAAAAAATATTCTTCTCTTTTTTAAATTGTGCTTGTATTTGAAATTACTCGACTCTTAACTATCCCTTCTTACTTGTCCTTTTTAAATTATTGAAAAATGAGCTCCCAACAAATTTTTAATATGTGAAACTGATTTTTTTTTATCTATAAAATAGATATTAGAGAATATACAACAATTAACATACTCTACTTAACTAGTTGAGCTAAACATATGTGGAATTGGTTGATTGAATTAGAAGTGAATTTGAGATCAGTTTATATTAGTTTTGACTTGGTCTAAAATTTGGATAAGAGCATTTATCTAAATATGACTTGAACATTATTCAATAGTATATGATGCAATATTTGGTCAATCCGATATGTTAATGTAATAGAATATCAATTTAAATATTATGAATATATAAATCTTAGAATAAAAGATGTACAAAACATACATTGAGATATATTTTATTATATATATTTCAAAATAAACAATTTATTATAAGTATTATATTATATTATACAAAATATAAATTTTGAATTCTTATTAACAATATATAATTTTTTTTTAAATCTTATATTTTTTATATATAAAAAAAGAAGAAAACAGGCTTGTTAAAGTAAGTAATATAATAGTATAAAGTTTAAATCTGTCAAAATAAACCGAACCTCGAATCAGATCATATTAGTGAGAAGCGACTTACGATGCGCCCCCCTTTGGTTCATGATCTGTTATGAACACAAGACGTTAAACCAAGCTTTGTTATATTTTAATATATAGAGACACGAATTAGAGGAATGTTTTGGGTCCCATTAGACATTAGTGCTTTGGAAGCGTTGTTACATTTTGGGGGAAGTTCCCTCCTTGTCAAGAAATAGTTGTAGTCCTACTTCTGACATCCCTGACACTTGTCATAGACTCTTAACTTAAACCAGCTCTTTCTGTCCTGCTTCACATGCCTCTCCCAAATGAAATCGTCTTTCCCCATCGCCCTCACTTTCAACGCTCAAATACTCTTTTTCCACTTTCACACTTCGGAAAAATTTTAACATGCTCTTTCTATTTCTTTCCTTTAACCTACATCACCTATATAACTTGGATAGAAACGAAACAGGAAAAAAAATGCGAACCAGAGAAATTAGAATAATAGAAATAAAAATAAATAGAGTAAATATTAAAAAAAATGCACTCTTTAAATGAATGGAAATAAAAGAATTTTGTTTACTTTTTGTACAGGTGAAAAAGAAAGTAAAAAAAAAACAATTATATGAAAATTATTTTAGGAAGTGATAGTCTGTGCAAGTTCTTTTTAACAAACCATGCAACTAGCCATCGTAATTTAATCCATTTTGCCTGGCCCAACTAACGTGCAAAATCAAACACATCTACATTCGTAATTTGGTTTTAATTTATTGAGAAGTTGAACACACACCATCACGTGACATGCATATATACCACTTTCTGAAATCATAAGAGTTTAACATACGTACATAAGCGTGGCCACAATGAAGTTACACATAATAGAGTATAAAGTTAAGCAGCTTGTGAATAAGTTTATAAGGCTTAGTGGTGTGGTACTGGTCTCAAATGAGTGTGTGCATAATAATTGTAAGGAGACACAAGTAACTACCGAGACTAGTGAAATAAAACATGGGATACACGAAATAGTTGGGGTTCCTAGAGTTGACCAAATGAGTGTGCAAGATAGGCCAGTGCTCCTACAAGGGGTGAGTTAATGTATGTAGCTGGCTCCGATTGCTCATAATCTGACCGTTGATCTGGGAACCTATCATGCTGATCCGGTCCACCAATAATGGCCCCCACGAGAATGTTTGGGTTGGGGGATTGCGAATTCATCACACTGAACCCTGCAGAACACTGGATCTTTCCCGGGTGTACAGCAATCGACGGTAGAGATGAGCCCCTATGGTGTATCCTTCGTGGGTACCGTGGACCATACCCCACCATGTATGACATCTTCAGCGGGTTGTCTCCAAGCAAGTAATCCACCTGAAAATACATTTTTTTTTATAAAAAAAAATCAAGTTCAATTAACAAGAATAGGAAATCTTGCAACACATTTTAATTGATTAAAATATATTGATCCCATTTTTTATGGGACAAATAATAATTATTAGTTGGTACTTTTTTATCAACGGAAAATGTTCGAATCCTTCACCCTTTTCTTATTATTTTTTAATCATCTAACCAATATCTCCCAAATATATTGAACATATAATACATGTTTCGATTATTACTGCATAAAAAGTTTGTTTTTTTTCTTCTTCTTCTTCTTTCTCGAACCTGTTTCTTAGCTATTGTCCGGAGTCTCCTTGGGGTTACAGTGATTCCGCCACAGTTAACAAGCATATGGGATTGGGTCAAGTATTTGGCATATGTTAGCAGTAGGAAGGAGGTGGATGTGACATACTGCATGTTGCTATCACTCATCTTGAAAAGAAGCCCGCCTAGTAACAAGCAAGTAACCGTTACAAAAATTGGACCACAACACAGAGTTTCGACTGGGAGAGGAGATAAGTAAAACTTAAAAGAAGGAAAAGGGACTTCACCTGGGGTATATTGGGTGGAAGAAAAAGAGGTCCCAGGAATTAGAGAACAGACGAAATTGTCCGCATGCCCCTTGTAGTCATGGAGGGATTGTACCCTTTGAACCAGGAATTCCTAAAACATGGAACCCAAATATGTAAATTTCAAACCATTACTTTTTTTACTTTTTCTAGTTTTGCAATATAAAGCAGAATACATGTGATGGAGTAATTTTTTGGACCTTGGAAAGAAGTATTCTTGCTCCAGCATGCTTGTTATCCCACCCAAAGGTGTTGTCAAACTCTGCAGCCCCAAGGATCTGGCCATTAACTTTGATGTAGTTTAGGTACATTGGATTCTTGGTAGCCTTGTGCAGCCAGGCAGCACCCCACAACAGCTCATCCTACCATTTTATTCACCAAAGACTTTGAGTAATGACTATGTCTCATCTAACTAAACTGAACAAGGTGAAACTTTACCTGATATCCAGAGTAAGAGCAGTAGAAGGGGCACACATAAGGTTTCAAGGCATTGCTGTAGGATCCCCTGTACTTATCAGCAAACTGGAAGACCTACACTCAGAATCAAAATACACTCTTTAAGATTTAGCTGGGACCAATTTGCACAAAGTAAAAATAATTACCAAACATTGAACATAAGGCTTACCCTGATGGCTCTCCTCACTAAAATTTTGGAGTATGTGGGGTCACTTCTTCTAAAAACCAGAGAAGCAGCTGCAAGAGCTGCAGCAGTTTCTGCGGCAACTTCCGAACCAGGTGTGTTTGCATCTATTTTAAACACGCTTCTTGGAGTGTCCATGTCCTCTGGTCTCTCCCAACAAGCATGGTCCTTCTTAGCATCCCCCACCTGCAAAGCCAAAAACCAAACCAATATCAGAATTCAAGTTCCCCATTCTCTCCCTAAAGAAGACTAACCCCATTTTTAATTTTTTTTCTTTCCATAAGTACTTATAAGAAAAGAAAAAATAAAAAGGTAACAAAATGAAAGAACTTTCAAAAGGGTACAACTATAAGTTGATTTTAGGAAGAGTGTTGTCTTAACTGACCTGAACATAAATGGTGTTTGGATGTGCAGTGGCTTTGAGAAGATAATCAGTGCCCCAGCGAATGGCCTCTCTGGCATTCTGCAACTCACCTTTCATTAGGCCACCAAACTCAATAACGCTCCATGAAAGCATGGTGGTGGTGAATGCCATGGGAAAACCAAATTTCACATTGTCCCCAGCATCATAGTACCCGCCAACCAAATCAACCTGCATTGTACATTCACACATAAATAAGCAAACCAAAAAACACAAATAACATGGTAATGTGAGAGTTGGTAACTTGGTATATACATACATGCATGGCTGAGCCATCAGAGAGGCCAGAGTCTCTCCTCCAAGACATTCTCTGGTTAGGAGGGAGCTTCCCTGACCTCTGGCCTTCAAAGAAGAGAATGGATTTGGTGAGAGCGTCTCTGTAGTTATGAGTGGCAAAGCGAGGGTGGCGATGGTGTATGGGGTGATTGAAATGAACGGGGAAGGCATTGACATGAAGCAGAATGCCAGAGAGAAGGGAAAGCAGAGTGGTGAATGAAAGGGAGAAAGCCATTTTTGATTTGAACAGCCAATGTGAAACCACACTCGCTCACTCAACGACCAAACTGCCACACTGTGTTGCTCTTTGCTTATTCAATCTCTGATTTTTATAAAGCAAAAGCTGCGTCTCTAACGTCCTGCTTCGTTACAATACAACAATTATTAGGTCCACATCCTGCTCCTGCTACAGTGTTTTGTTATGCCTTTCATGCATTCTGTTTTTCATTTTTTAATAATAGCTAGAGTCTACAAAGATTTGGGGAAATGAAAGTTAACTTTATTTTTATGTATATTATTAGCATGAAGTAGTTCTCTCAAAAGTAATAGAATCTAAACTCTGAGTTACTCACCTATATAAATTGTTGTTGGTAAATGAAAGTTAACTAGAAGAGTATTATATTAGTAATTTTTTACTTATGGAAATTTGAAAGTTTAAAATCTTTTATATTAATTTATGTTAGTTGTTAGTTTTTTTAATGAAATGATTCGATAATTTCTTTATCTGTTATTTAATCATCAAATTAATTTTATAACCCTTAAAAATATATAATATTATTATATTAGATTATGAAATTAAGAAAAATCTAAATTAGTTTTTAAGAATATAATTAGTCAATCATGTCGGTTTAAAATTAAAAATAAATGTAACATAAGTAATAATATTAACAACTTATATTTCCACAACACTTTAAAATCATGAAATTATTAATCATGTATTGTCAGTTATATTGTCAACTTATAAAAATCATCTTTTGATAAGATTTTTAAGTAATTGTTATAAAATCAATAAACTTAGTAAATATAAAGATTGTGATTGAATTAAAATATAATGAATAATATTACACAATCAATATATATTATTTATTAAAAAATTGTAATGTAAATGCATTGTAATTAACTTCCTTTCTTAAATTTTTTAAAAATATATTTGGTCCAATTTAGTCTTTTGAAAACAAGAATAAAAAGAAAATAAATATATTTAACAGACATTTAAGCTACCTTATATATACTGAAAAGTTTTTTTGACCTTTAGGTCTTATCTATACTTGCTTTTATTAACTGAAAAGTTTTTTTTAACCTTTAGGTAAAAAACATTGATAATATAAGTCTAGTAGATGAGATTAATCTTACAAAGTAAGATTCAAATCTTCATATAGAGAAGTAACTAAATTTCGCACCAAATTCTACTTCAAGCATAATTATTTTTATATTATTATTTAATCATAAATTGATATATATATATATATATATATATATATATTAAAAAAATTAATAGTTATTAAAAATGTATATCAAGAATAATTTTAATTAACTAATTATGATATAAAAACTTTACATGAGTAATACATGTCTATTGATCAACATCTTTCTCTTGTGTATGTTGTGTGCAAATAAATAGTCTATGTAGCGATAGAGTATATCATTTTTAGACTATTATTCTTGTTATGTTTGATTAGTTTGTTAGTTTTTATAATAATAATTTTAAAATTTTGTTTATTTAAAAAATAAAAGTGAAAAAAGGAAGGAAAAGTGAGATTATTGTTTAAGTTGTTTGGTTGAAGAGAAAATAAAAAAAAATAAACGTAAAAAATTTATTACCTCTTGTTTGGTTGTGTAAAAACTGAAAGCAAAATAATATATATATATATATATATATATATATAATTTTATAAATATTCTTAACAGGAAAAGAATATAAAAGTAAGGATATTATGATAATTTTATGGCTAAATTACTCTTTCGTTCATTCTTTTTATTTAATTTGATCTTTTTATTATTAAAAGTTTATTTAATTCCTTAATTTTTAAAATTGAGTCCAACTTTACAAGTAACGTTATTGTCAATTGGACGGAAAAATATAATATTGATTAAATTTTTAAAATTGATGGATCAAATTTTAAAAAATTAATAGAAAAATACAAAATTAAAAAAAGTAATTAAATAAATAAATATTAAAAGAGTAATTTTGCCTATTTTTATTACACAATTTTAGTTTTCTTCTCCCTTACACTAAAAAATCGACGGACAAATAAAACACTGACTCAATTGCTATCTTATACTTCTTTGTCACCTGCTGTGATACGAATTGAAGGAAGGAAATGATTTTGCATTTCGTTCCTTGCATATGCTTCCATTTTCTTTAGTTTCTCGTGTTCCAGACGAAAGGTAAGAAAAATGTCAACAACATGTTCTTTATTATTAATTACAATTTATTATTCCTTTCGTTCCGGTCTTTCATATTATATTATATGATATTTAGGATTTTTACATAATGTATTGATTAATTTATTGAATTTCATCGAAAAAATTAGATAAAATTTAATATATCATTTATCTCTATAATTATTGAATGATTCATTTACTCTTTCTATATACTAATATCATTATATTGATTAAGGATAGTTTTGAAAAAAAATATATTCAATTTAATGTTATAAAATAACATCTATTATGGTATAATTTTTTTGGTTAAATTAGTATGTAGGTTCTTATATTATTAAATTTTTTTAATTAGGTTACTATATTTTTTAATTTTTTAATTGAGTCTTTATATTAATTTTAAATTTATAATTAGGTCCCTTTGTTTATTTGTTGTAAAAAATATATTAGATTTTACGAAATATTCTATCATATATATATCAAGTATTATTTCATGTCAATCCAAATAATGTTACTATTACACATGAAATTATTATTATTTGTTTATCTAACACACCTCAACATGATTTTCATTTCCAACTCATCCATTATCTTTGAAATGGTTACCCATTCCTAAAATGTGGATTTCATATCTCTCAAATTATAACCTCAACCTTAGTGAATGATTAATTTTTAATTTATATGTAATGTTATTCACACCTCCTTAATCACTTATGTAGTAGTTTTTGATTTAGAGCTCACAACTCTATAATCAACTCAGGTGTATTAATTTAGAATTCACATTTATGTGTATGTATATAATGTAATATTTCATCAAATCTAATGGATTTCACACGATAAATTAAGATATAGACTTAATTACAAATTAAAATTAATATAGATACCCAATTTTAAAAAAATAAAGTATAAAGATCTAATTAAAAATTTTGTAATAATATGGGGATCTCATTAAAGCGTCGTATAATCTAAAATGGAAGAAGGAAAAAATATAAAATTTTACGAGTCTTATTTCACAATATCTAATAAATTTTGCATTTTTAAATTTTTACTTAAGTATGTTAAAATTAAGTTGATAACAAGAATCTATCAAATTGAATTCTAAAAAGCTACTAAGACCGCTGGCAACATCTCGTCACTTCGAAAAATTATGTGTAATAAAAATTAATAACTTAACTATTAATATTTATTAATAAAAAAATCGACAAATTATGACGTGATTGAATTTTTGTATAAGAGGGGGACATATTGGGTAACCTTCTTGAAGTGGGAGTTCGGATTGAATTTTAAACAGATAAGATTTGATTTGAATTTCTATATATGATATAGTTTATATTAATGTGATTCATTTTTTAGATTTTATAATTTACTACTATTTACTTAATATTATTTAAAATGTTACTATTATTTGAAACTCTAGTCACATTGCACTACATTGGCTAAGTGTAAAGGCGTGGAAATTTTGGACACATTATGTTCCGTGTTTGGCTTAGAAAATTATTTATTTTAATCTGTTTGTCTAAATAATCACAAATCTTCTCTTCATAATACAGTAACTTTTAACTATTAAATAAAATAAAATATTAAATCTATATTTTTATTCATTGTTTTATAAATATTTTTAAAAAATATTAAGAAGAGGAAATAGCATTATTCCGCTTGGGTTTAAAAGTTGATATTAATTCTTTTGGCGTGTCTTGTTTGCATAATGTAGTTGAACAGAGAGCTCCAAGATCGTTGATAATTGCTGAGAGAAGTTGTTGCCCATAACTCAAAACAGAGAGAGATCAACAGTATTCAGTGAAAAGAATAAATGTGTTCTATCGATGCTTGAAACTCGGAAGATAAGTAAGGAAAAGGCCAAGAGCACAAGCATGGAGAAGACACCAACCTTCAAATTCGCTGATTAGTTATGTAAAGTTGTGATTGTGAATTGTGATGGAGGATTTTTGAGAAAAATATATAAAAATTAAGAAAAGACACAGAGGATGACATAAATTTTTCATTTCAAGTAAATATCTTTTAAATTTAATTTTTTACAACAACAAAATTTATAAATTTTTGTAAAAAAAAATATTTTTAGTAAACATTATATAACTTCTTTAATTCAAAAACAAATTTTTTACACTTCACCTTTCCAAGATCACACCATCTGAAACTTTTCCGAAATTAATGGTCCATGATGAAAGCACATACACTGTCATTGAACTTCTTCACTGGATAAGCTAAAGGAACCTCAGCATTTGGTTCGGTTCCCACTTACATACCAACCAAACCCTACATGTTCATCCCATAGACTCAACATGGCATAATTGGGGGGATATTAAATTACATTATGCGTTCCAAGCGCACTTCTCGTTCTTTGGTTGTTTTCAATAAAATGAAATTGTCGTGGTTGAATGTTATAAAGAATTAGTTGAAGTGAATATATGGTCAGTCACAATTTGGCTATTTTTGGTATATTTTGTAACTCTATCATAAGATATATAGGAAGTGTAAAATTAGTTTGTGAAACTATCATAAAATTCTATCTACTTAAATGTAGATGTAGGGAATGTATTTTTAGATTCTTGAGTGACTGATATTTTATTTTGTAATTCTGACAAATTAAATGGTATCTCATATCAGAGACTTTCCAAGTTTTTAACGAGGCAGAGGAAAACGTCGTCGGATAAACATTATTAAAACAAAAGTTTACTATACAGAATAGATAATAATTAATATAATATTATTAAAAAAGTTTTGACCCAAAAAAGGGTGTATTATCAGCATGTGAAGAAGAATAACTTTCCACTATGATTCTCTCATAAAATGATTGAAGTTGTGCTGCATGTGTATCGCATACGCCACACAGCATTATTTGGTTGGACCAATGTATATTTTCCTTAAATCACTGCTTTATTACTTAAAGAGGGTTTTGAGAAAGAAAAGGGATATAAAGCTGCACGTTATATCAGTAGATAGACCAATAGTCTAGACTGGAAGATGAAGGAGCTGCACAAGAGGCCAAGAGCAAATGGTTCTTTGGAAGTGCACGCTATGAAGTTTGATCAAAGAGAGAAGAAACAATAAAACAGAAACCAAATGGTCATTGTTCCCTTTTAGCAGTTTTATACAGAACTTTTAAGATCATATTTTATTTTAATGTTTTTCTTGGGGCTTAGCCCCTCCCGGAATAAAAAAACTACACTGAAACATTATAAGCCGCAATAATAATTTTTACGTATTATTTAACTAGTAATTAAAACCATTATAGTAGTAAAACTATAGAAGCACTTCACATTGTCGTAGTAATTATAACTTTTTTTATTATTCAAAATCAAGCTTAAGATTTTATTACATTCAATTCAACCAGCTATATAACAAATCATCACATGTATGATGATTCCAAATTCAATTCGTGCAAGGCAATCAATTCATGAAACTAAAAGAAAGAATAAGAATGAAGGATGTATGAAGTTGTAAAGGCGAGAAAATTAGCTGGGAGAAGTGAACTTTTTTTTTTTTTTCGTTTTGCACTCTATCGTTTGTTGCTGTTATGTTAAAAAAAAAATCAATTATGTAACCCTTTGGTCAGAAAGCGATTGCACGGATTTGACATAATGACACATCGCCATGTGCTTCTGTTGTCCTCCCACATGCAACAGTACGCATTTCATGCCCATTTTCTTCGTATCCCCTCTGCAGCAAAAAATTATAGACACATGTAAGTTGTATTTGATCAGGGCTCACTGAAAAGACTGACACACTTTTCTCTCATTGGTGTAGAACTGGGAAAATAGAACCACCCAATAGTCCAATTTCGTGACCTGGATATGGAATATTGTGGATAGCATAGTATGTATATGTTGACTGTGAGCCTCTAATTTCTCCTATTTATATCTGGCTATAGCTAGGTTCGTTGTTTTAGGACTATAGAAAAAGCCCATGCACGGTCTTAACCATGCAACGCTAGAATGATTATCTGCATTGCAAATGGAAATTTGTACTCTAATAATATTGTTTAGGAGTAAATTGGTTTCATATGCTATAATCCCTTTTTTCAGAATTGAAGAGTGCCATTGTCATTTTAATTTTTGAGATCTTATATTACTAGTTGTTGGTGATTTTAGTGTCATCAATGGATTTTAGTAGTAATGTGATTTACTATAGGCCAATGCGATTACGCGTTAAGCTTTGGAAACGAGTTAGGGTAGTGCGGAGTGCACGCTTGTTGAGCCAACGCATAATTGACCGCGATTACGGTGCGGGGTTCCAAGGGGCAGCGCCCCTGGCTGGGGGATTGTTGGAGTTTTTTGTTTAAACTCCATGGGTTATGAATAAGAGGCGGTTAACAATTCAAAATAATAACTACTCCTAACCGCTCTTGGGAAAGGTTAGAAAAATAACTACTCCTAACCGTTCTGATAACCAACGGTTACGATGGTTCATCGCCAAGAGTTGCATTGTTTGGAAAAACTCCTATATAAGGAGTCATTTGGCCTCAGATTTCTGATATACGAAAATCATACTTTCTCTCTACATTCCTGATATGTTCTCTATTGCCAGAAGCAGATTGTTCTTCAAGAATTATCCCAACAAGGATTTCGTGAACCCAGGCAAGAACAGGGTCGAAATACTTTGTTCGGAAAGTGTACGAACACGATTCTTTGAAGTTATCCAGGATTATCATACCCAAATTTCTAACACTAGTGATATAATTAAATTAAAATATAGAAGTAGGAGAAAATTTCACCTTATAAGTATATTTTGTAGGATTGAATTAGACTCAAATTTAAATTTTAAGATGATATTAGAATTTATTCTTATAATTGTTGTTGGATCCAAACTTTATGATCGAGATGTTTAATCTTTTGGATAAAGAGATTCTGTTAGAGATTTCATATAGATTAATAATATGATTAAATTATTATATATATAAATAGATGATAACTTTCAACTTAATTGGATTTATAGTATTGAGTTAAGTCTAAATTCAAATTTTAAGTTAGTCACCACTAGAGACATGTTACTAATTCTAGCATACTTAATAAACTTATCATGATGTATTTACTTATTTGAACATAATTACATTTAAAAATTTATATTTAGAATTTCATATATTTTTTGCTATTGAATTAACCATAGATGCTATAATTATATATTTTACATTTTATTTCGTTAATAATAAATAAGTCTTTATAAAAACAGACAACACAAAAATAATCTAGAATATTGTTATAAATTTTGTTTCCAAGTATGATTTTTATTTAAATATCTTTAACTTTTAAAATAATTTAATATCCATTGTAAACCTTTAAACACATACTTAAGTTAGATTAAATTGATTTTTCGGTAAACAAGACTAATAGCTAGCACCAATTGTCATTGATATCTGTATCATAAAAGGAATAAAAGAAGATAATGTACCGAAAAAAAATGATTTTCGGTTCAAACTTAATAATAAAATAAAAATGCATCAAACATATCGCTTTTGTGTTTTGGGTTAGAGGGATCAAAGAGCATAGATGATCATGTACCGAAAAAACAAGGAAGAGAACTTGCAAGGATCAAAGAATTCGCAGTTTCTTATGGTTCAAACTATAGATAAAGGGTTATTCACAAAAAAGAAAGAAAAAACCTATAGATAAAGGGATTACCCACTTTGATGAGATTTCTATTTTGGTACTAAAAAAAGTATAGATAATAGGAACGGACCTACAACCAAATAACACGACGCTGGCGAAGAAGCCAAGGAACAAAACAAGTGAAAATATGCAACTTGTCCATCCTTCTTTATTTTATCCATGAAGACGGTATTTTTTTCCCTCAGAAGCTCAAAGTTATGATGTTATATAGGCACTAAAGCCCATGGGCCTAGAAACAAGAGGAATATACACTGGCCCATTCCATACATTGCTAGTAACGGGGCAGCACTCGTGCTTGGTAGTATGATATGTATGAAGGAATTGTTGACCCAGTTTGATTGGAGATTATCATTTGAAGTTAGCTTCGGAGTGTTCAATGACGTTCAATACGTTGCCCTTTGAAGATGCCACGTGGTCACATTTCCATTACTTCAGACTTAGAAGAGGGTTTAGCTAGTTAACAAGTTGGGTGGAGGTTTGGCCAACTCAAAACTAAATGAAATGAGGCTCCAATCAGCAGGCCATCTGTGTCATTAGGTGAATGAGGCCTCAATTAAGTTTTCATTATTTTTTTAAAATTGTTTATTTCTTATTTAAAATTTTCAAGTTATAGTTGTGATGAATAATTATAGCTTCTTTTGTACATTTTTATGTCACGTTAAAAATAAATTTAATATTAATATTATCACGTCATCGTCATATTAAACTCTAAAATTAAACCTCTCCTCAAAACATTGGACAAAAGGGTGTAGGGTTGTTATTGTCCACATGGCACTAATCTGTCTAACCTTTACACGTGGCACTAATCTGTTTAACCTGTCGCATGGGAACAAGGCATAGAAGATGATCAACACAGAGAGAGCGAGAAATTTTGTTGTTGATGTGAAGATTTTTTTGTGAATTATCTGTAAATATCTTCATAAATGTTCTTTGAATCTAGAGATATGTTCTAATCTTGATAAATTCTTAAACTCACCTAAACTGTTTAGTCAACACAAAAATCTAAACTAATGCATTGTTAAAATATTTTTTAATAAATTATTTTTAATTATTTACGACAAATAATTCTTAAATCATGTTTTTTTTTCAAATTAATTTCTATAAAGTAATCTTATTTTTAAAAGACTTTCGTAGGAAGTTAGAAAAATAAAAATATTGAAGATATAATATGCTAGATGTATTATCTATAATATATTTAAATTAATAAAAAAATCATTTGTTTTTAATAATTTTATATTTACTTAAATTTGTGCCATGCATGAATATTATATTTAATTCTTTATGTATGAGATTAACAAGGTCATGCAGTTAAACAATTTTTACAAGCAACATCTCTGTTTATCATTTTATTGTGGCTTTTTTAAAATACAAAATCATTTTATTTTGTAATTAATAAAATAAAATAAAATAAAAAAGCTTCATGCATCCCAATTAGTAGTATTAATTTTAATTTATATATACTTTACCGTTCGTTCTTAGTAGGTGTTTTAACTCTTAGTTAATAAATGAATCTCATATCCCATAAGTTACATGCAACAACGTATTTATACTTCTAAGGAAATATATAACTATGACATTATTTCCGAGTGCATTTTTCTAAAAACAAATTTAGTGCATAAAGGGGATATCTCTGTTGGGGTTAGTAGCTTTTTTTATTTTTATATTGAGCACTAACATAATCCCTCACAAGAGTACGTAATTTTTGGGTATAGTCAGCACGTGACTGCTATAAATATAATAGCCCTATACTATAGGAACTCTAATGAAGTAGTAATAGACATGTAACCTTACAAATCACGTGATCTCCTAGGTTCAGCTATCGCTGAAAACTGAGAATTCGAACCACGCTCTATCTAAAAATATATGTCAACTCAAACCAAACCAGAGAAGAATGGAATGCCAGTATTGTTCAACCAATCATTTCCTTGAATAAACTGCCCAACTGTGAATTGGGTTGCCTCAGTGGAGCTGTTAATGACCCTATAACCTGGCCACGTAACCCTACCACTTGTGTTTGAACCTGGACCTCTATTCATGTACTCCCCATAATACAACGTATCCAATGCAAATGTTTCATTCCATTCCAACCACCCTGCTGGGTCAATCAGATCCTCCACGAAAGATTTTAGGACAACAGTCCTAGAGTACATTTTCCAAGGACGTCCTAGGTAGCTCTTGAACGAGGATTTCACAGGGATCAAATCTGCTGCAGCTGCAATCTTGCAGTTCAAGATGGATATGCCAGTGTTTTGGTTAGGGTCCTCTCTGCCTTGTGCGGTGAACAAGTTCTTCTGGTTTTCGTTTGGTTTGCGTGCGTATAAGTTGCAGTTTTGGAATACCACAGCTGCATTGCCGAAAATGAAGTCTACAGTGCCGTAAATGTCACATTCACGGTAGAATTGGCGTAGGGAATGAACGTAGAGAGTGTCTTGGTAGCCAACAAAACTGCATTGGTAGAAAGCTGAGAAATCAGCACCACTTCTAAGTGCCACAGCTTGGTGTTTGTCAGGACCTGCTGAGTTCTCAAATGTTATACCCTTCGCTATGAATCCTGCTCCTACAACAGCTGCAACATACCATAACTGTCATAGCTGTTATATTAGATTTTGGATCATTTATTCATAATTGAACAATAAAAGCTGACTTTGTTCTATCATTGAAAAGAAGAAAAACTATAAGTCTGTTAACTTTGTTCTACACATTATTTGTCACATGAATAACAAAATCATAAAATTCACCTTTCTTTTATCCATGTGCATCCAAAAGAAAAACTTGAAACATTTTTTATTTGTTAAAGCAAAAGCAGTAAAGCAAAAGGGAAAGCATAGAAGAAATAACCAGCAAAGTGGACCTAATGGCACTGAAAAGTAGTTGGGTTGTGATGAGAATTATGCAGATCCAGAATAGAATTCTCTTTAGGTGGGCGTGGATAGACATGTGGACCCTTTACTTTGACCCAGCACTGAGGTAACTCTACTTTTCGCGAAAATATCATGAACTGCCAGAGATAGTCCTGCTCCTGCCTACATGTATTGTTCTTTTGTCTTATAAAAGAGTTTTACTTTCTACATACTTATACATGACTTTTATCGCTTTTCTATCCATTTTTTTTACTTCTCATTAATCTACACCAGTTATGTATTTTTAATTTCTCTGTTCTTTTTCTATCTCTCACCAAGATTACTCACGTCATTTTCTTTCCAAAAAATGGTGTCGCCACTCATATCTCGGAAAATATTTTAAAAGAAAACATGCTTTCGGGCAGGAGATCCCAAATCTAGGTTTATTGCTGCTAACTTTAACAAAAAAAAAAAAAAATTGATTTATTTACAATATATATTTGCTAATGCCATTGTGATTGAGATACGTTGTCTGATGGAGCAGTCCAATTTATATTATTGGATTGCAATATAACTGGAAAAACTCGAAAAACACAAAATTAGAGTCTTCAAAATTTATTCCCGGAATAGGAATAATAAACCGGCAATGATCACCAAGAAAAACAAGCATTTTACATTTTAGAATCTAGCTAGTCAGCATTTAACCAATCATACTATCATCACTTTGAAACTATTTATATTTGATGTATACATGATTGATAACTGGGGTGGTAGTTTAAACTTGCAGTCATACCTTTGAAAATAATTTTAAAACTAATTGAGAGGGGGAACAGGAGTCATGTTTATAATCCAGTGACAGAAAAGAGATATAATGGGAACTGCAGTATTAAAAAAAAGTTTTATAAAATTGAATGAAAATCATTTAAATTATTTTAAGATAAAACTCCATATAAGGCTAGGATTCGTACTATTATATGCTCATAAGTAAAACAAAAGCCAGTATAAATACACAAATCGATTGGCCTGACCCACACTCAGAATCTGAGTATGTTACTCTTGAGTGAGAATAAAACAATCATCTTATTCTACATAATATATTTATTTGTGCGTGCTCTTGTTATATATGTAAAAGTAACTGCCTTATTTTATTTTAATAGTGTTTCCTAAACTTCTTGTTTTGGTTGTTTCGCCCCTTTCCTTTCAAATTTTCAATCGCTACAGTAGTATGTACATCCTTGCTTGTGAATATTGTGATTGGGAGGGGCCGTGAAACTTTAATTGACCTTTCGATATAAAATATATATACATGGACCCTCACCTATCATTTTTTCAGCATTATGTTCAATCACGGGAAGCAGAATCCTCGAAGATTTTAAAATGGCAAAGCCTTTTGTCTTTTGAACTTTCCTTGGTTCTATTCAAACATTCAAAAACCAAGTTATGCTCTAGTGTCTCACAAGATTAAGAGGTAACATTTTACTAGTGTACACATAAAAAAAAAAAAAAAGCATTTTAATTACTTGTGGCCATGAGCCCATGACATGAATCTATCATAAGTTGTCGTAATATTCATAGCCATTTGTTAAATAACCGACACTGTCCTGTGTGATATCTGAATTTTAAGGACAGCAGAGCGCATCAGAAAATGCATCAACCTCTACAACGCTATTTTTCAATGCAATGCAGGAACTGCACGATGCCTTGACAAACCCAAGTAGTCCGTGGTCTGTCCAAACCATTTAAAATGATTTTCCCACATCTACATTATGTATTTTAACTACAAAATCACCTGCCAAAATTAATGTAGTAATAATTTTTGAACCAGCATGTGGGCTCATCATCAAGTTGCCATTTTCCTTGTCTTGTTCTAACTTTTTCTAATGCTTTTTTCTGTCTTTGACATACTATATATCAACCACATCGGCCACCTCAAAGTAAAATAATTTATCAAACTTTATTAAGGATGTGCTTGTTTAAAATAAGTGTTTATTTTAATAAAATAATAATTTTATGTTTTTTTTATTATATTTGTCTAAATTATTTTTGTTTAAAAAAGATAACTTTTTGTTTATTTTAAAAAATGAATCTTATTTACTTCTAAAAATACTTGTATAAAAAATATTTCTTTAAAAAAAATTATTTTTTAAAAATTTAAACAAATTGATCCTAATTTCGAGACTATAGATCAAATCTCACTTATGAACATATACTATTATCTATTATACCTATTTTTCATTTTCAAAGTTGGAATATCAAAGTAAACAAAAATTAACAAATTAAAAATAGTAGCAGAGAAGGTAGGAAGAAGGAAAGACATACCAACAGTAGCAGATTGAAAAGTGGTCCACCCGTCCACAACATTCCTACTGCCTTTCACTACTGTCTTTCCAATCCCGTCTCCAACAAACATCAGATTCGTCTTCTTCCTTATCACTTCCACATTCTCGAAGTATGCCCCCGCTTTTATGTGTATCACAAACCTGCAGTTATCAATCACACATCTAAGTTTACATCACAATAATATATATATGTTTAACAATCAAAGTAGGAGATTGAAAACAGTAAATCTAAGTTATATAAGTATACATAGATAATCACCTTAAAAAATAGTATACATGCATAGATAATCAGATTTAAAATTACACGATTACTTAAAAAGTGTAATGTGATTTTTAAAAAGAGTTATACGTTACTCATTTTAATTTAATTGTTAATATTTATTCATCTCATTCTTTCATAAAAAATCTCACTGTATAGTGTATACATTTCCCAATTAAATACATGGCATTAATAAAAAAATCTTAATTTTTTTTCTCCCTCTACCAACACCTCTCTCTTTTCTCTTTGTATCCAATTTGTTAATTACTATATAATTCATTTATACATACTAGTGTAAATTATAATCCATCACATTGGTGTGAAAAAATCTTTTTTGTTACGTACCTGGTTGTGCTGGAGTTGGGAGCCACAGCGAGTGCTTCCCCTATAGTGGTGAAGTTGCCAGTGCCATCTTTGGCAACAAGAAGATCGAACTTGGTCTCATTCACTTTAGCTTGAAGAAGCTTTCGGTCTTTGGAGGACACCCAAGAGGGGAAACCCTTTTTCATGTTTCCATATTCGGGGAAAGCCTCAGATTCCGAAGTTGTTAATTTCTTCACTCCAGGCACTTTGTTCAGCATGGCCAACGAGTTGCTCACGTGGTGCGATATCTCAAGCAGCTTCTTCTCGATTCTGTCCCTCACGCGCCCTTTGCTGTAAGAAAAGCCATCGAGGCACGTGTACAAGTTGGTCATTGCTCCGCTTAACAGAGTCTGCAGGTCATGGTGCCGCTTCGACCCTATGGTGCTCTTGGAGAGATCGTCGATGGTGGCTTTGAGCTCAACGTTGGTGTCTTCGAACAGTTTGAGACAGTCGTCGAGGGCTCTCTGGTCGAGTGGGTTGAGGTTTTTGAGCATCTTTTTGAGGCCGCTGCAATTGTGGGACGATGATCTTACCTCGTACATGGTGTGGTTCACCACTGAGGATATCACTTGTGGGACAGATTTTGTGGCGAGATCTGGGAATGTGGCAAGTGTTGAGACACATAGGTCTGGGTAGAGTGTTCCTTGGCATGTGGATTTGGCTACTACTTGTATGTGCTTTTGGAAATGGTGGAGGTGTTTTTGATCTGGGGCTCTTGTTATTGTTATTGGGATGTTAGTGAAATGAGTTGTTCCCAAGAAGAGTAGTAGCGCAGAAATCACGGTCAGAATGGATGCAAGTGTGAGGTTGTTCATGATGTGATAAGAGGTGGATTAGAATTACTGTGTAAGTGTGATTGTGCAGCTAGCTAGAAGGGTACGTGCTGTGGATAAATAGAGTGGTTGGATCGTAACATGGAGTGGGGGTGTTTCACGTTGACAGTGTGAAACTAGATTTTTTTTTTATTAGAAAAAATGAGCTAGCTTTTGTCATAATGTGACATGGACCTCATGCTGACTAGGTTAAATATGCCACCTCGATTAATTGAACTCTCGAGTAAGCAACGTGTTATTATGCGTGAGATCCTTAATCATTTTGGCTCCTACATCAAGTACTGGAGCTTGAAGTCCCTTTTCCTCTCTTATTTCACATCTGCTTTTCTTGTAGGAACAAGCTTCAAATATATTGCTTCAGGCCAATTCTGGTCTAGTGGTCTCCAATTCTGAATGGTGGAAATTAAAGGGTAATGCCTTTTGCACTATATTTCTGTTCTTTTGAAAGGGTTAGTTTTATAGAAAGACATACTAAATTAACTTGAAATGTGCAATTGATGAGTAGAATCAAGTAATATAAAATTCTCAATATATCTTAATTTCCTCAACACAACACATACATGTTTTTCTACTTGTGAGTTGGGACTATAATAAAATTAAACCAGTATGTTTAAAACTTGTGGACGAGCAATTGAGTTGTCGGCATGTATTGATGATTACTGTGAGCGGAACAACTTTTTCTGTGCATGCGACTGTACCAATTGCGTGCATAATCGTGGTCAGTCCCATGGACCGGTGGCACATGCAGATGAACTTCATAGACTTCTTCTCAATTTGTGGGCCAACATTTCTGTTAGTTTTATGGCATTTCTGTTAGTTTTATGGTCCATACCTTTGGCCCAATAACCAATTTTGTCATTTGCATGCGGGGGCGTGATCAACGTCAACGTTCGTATCTAGATGTTACTTAGACATATATTTGTCAAAGAGCAACCATTTTGTGTCGTTAATTATAAACTTTCATTTTATATTTTGTGTCTTTTGTTAGCCGAAACCAATCCCGTGTCGACAAACTTAAATTATATGTCCCACGGACAATAAACCATGTACCAAAACAAATCTTAATAGCAATTTAAACGAATAAATATAATCCTAAGAAAATACTTACATACATATGCATGCACGTTTATAGAAAACTTAATATATGTTCCTCCTAAGTTGACTACAGCTGACTACATATTTGGTAATGCTGTTGTTGTTCTACAAAACTGTAACATTTTTTCTCGTCTCCCCCTCGGTGGACAATTCAACGAAATCACAGCTTAGGGTCAAACTGACGCAAATCAAAACACAGGCACTTCCATACAAAATGCGACTATTAAAGCCGCTAATGATTTGCCTCCAAATGTTGGCATTGTGAAAAACTACCTTGGGAGACCATGGAAGCAATATGCAAGGACAATTATTATGCAAACCTTTATGGATAGTTTAATAAACCCCGTTGGTTGGCATGAATGGAGTGGTGATTTTGCATTGAGTACCTTGTACTATGCAGAATATAATAACACGGGACCTGGTTCAGACACTACAAACCGAGTGACATGGCCAGAATATCTCGTTATCAGTAATGCCATAGATGCAACCAATTTCACTGTGTCAAACTTCTTGGGCATGGATAATTGAATTCCTCAAACTGGTGTCCCATACTCGGGTGGATTGATATAGTTCAACTCAAACAGTGTAAAGTTGTTCAATTACTGTGGTTTTGGCACGCCTGTCTCTACATTTAGTATGTATATCGTATGAATGAATAAGATTGCTTTTAGGTGTTGCCTAGGCAATCCTAATGGTTATCAAGGAATTCTTTTTGAATCCAAAATTATACAAATATTAAATATTTTTGTAATTATTGAATTTATACAATTTAAAACTATGTATACTAATAGTAATTTGATTAATTCTACACTTAAATTTGCATGGTGTCATGAGCACGTGCATCAACTAAAATATGAATATTGTAACTTTATCAATACTTTTAAGTTATGTATTAAATATTTAAAGAAAAAACTTTCTCTATAACTCTTCTTTATATATTTGTGAATTTATTTAAGCTAATTATAAACTCGCAAAATATCATTTCAACTTATCATATTTTATCATATTCAGAATATGATATGGTTCCAAAAAATGAATTGGACAGTTTCAATAAAATTTCATTCTTAAACAAAAATTAGAGAATTGTTAAGAAATCTCTCAATTTTTAAGTTTACTAGTTTGAATGTTGATAATACCTAAAAAACAAGTAGAAATGTTATGTGAAGCCTCGAATGTTAATGAAACAAGAAGAATATGAGTGTTTTATAAGGTAGATTTGGTTGTTAACGAGGTGTTATTGATGACTAAGGGGGAGAGAATGTTGAAAACACCTAAAATAAATAAGCAGAAATTACTTGTAGATTTTCATGTGAAATTTTAAAAAGATTTTTAAATTTGTAGATGATTTTGTAAGAATTACTTTTGTTTTTTTATGTAAATAAAAAAATAATAAGAAATAATAGATTAATTTGTAGGATAAATTGTGAAAAAAATATTTGTGAAATTTAAAAATTATTTAAAAACCACCATAGATTTAAATAAAGAAAAGTCATCAAAAAAAATGTAAAAGCTTCTAGCAAAATTCCCTGTGAATTTAAATCTACATGATAAAAATCATACAGTAGATTGGTACGTACAACAAATTTAGCACAAAATACTTGGAAAAAAATTGCAATAGATTCTTAAATTTATAGTAATGACAACAATATTAAAAGGTACAAATTTCTACTAATTTAATGTTTCATTATTTATATATATTTGCAATACGACACCCTCCCAAATTTTAGACCAAGTTCTAGGCAATTAATGGACATCGAACTCACATTGGACCTAGAATCATATAGGAGCTAAGGACTATGAAGCTAGAATTTAGAAATTGCTATTCTCAGCTCTAATTTTACTCTTCCCAACGCTAGATTTTGTTTTTAAAAAGTAGGAGAAGACCTCACTGCCCTTTAGCCATTTCGTTAGACCCCCTTCTTTCCTTTACCTAATTACATTTGCACTGCTTCCCATCCGTGTTTTTCCTTTTTTATTCTTCTTCCTCCACACTTTTTTTTTTAAAAAAAATTCAACGGATTTGTAATTATGTTACGTATTCAGTTGCAGATGTATACTTTCTTTCGTTAAATCGTTGTTTGTGTTTATTCATACACAATGAAATCATAATTATGTTATGTATTTAATCTCAAATACACAATAAAATTATAATTTTGTTTTGAATTTGGATTTTGATACACAATTACCTAATTTCAATGTTAAACCAAGATATACGTTATGAGTCATGCAACGAGTTAGGCATCATTGACTAAAAGTGCATAATTCAAAATGCCTTGTTACCAAAAGATAGGCAAGTCTTTACCAAACGTTTTCTTTCCGTTCTGACTGCCTTCCATCCTTTTCCATTTTGTGTATGAATCCTATGATGCTTAAAATTGTTTAAATGATCGATGCCTCTTATTCAAAAAATTGTTTAATTGAACTTTTTAATGTGATTAATCACAATGAGTTCCATTAAACATATTATAACGAGTTTTATGTTCAAACTTATGTTATAAGTTTTCATTCAATAAGAATTTATAGGATAAAGTTTTAATTAAGTTGTTTGATCATACGTAATGATGTGTTTGGATAAAAAAAATATAGATGATGATAAATTTTTATTTAATTAAAACAATATGAAAATACAATTATTACTGAGAAAAAATAATTTTTTAGAAACCATTTTTTATTTTTCTTTTAATTGAAATTCTAAACTTTTTTTGGTACTTTGCTTTCTCTCCTCCACGGTAAATATTGTAGGAAAGGAAAATACAGTGACGTCAATTTCCGAGGATCAATTTATAAAGTGTGCGTTCCATCGAATCATCGATTGACCTTGTGACATAAAAGTCAACATTTTTGTACAACATGTTAGACTCCATCTGTATTTGGCAAAAACTATTAAACTAATTGGATATATATATGTGAGATTAGGTTGAAGACAATTCCGTTTGACAAAAGAAAAAGTTTTTTGACCAGGATGTATATATTCTGTAAAAGGATAGAGATAATGGAAACAATATAATGAAATAGTATCTTAAAAAAGTGGATATGGAAACAATACATAGAAATAGTATATCAGACGTTCATAATTATGCAAATGTACTTCCTTTTCTCATTACAATTTGCAAAGACTGGTCCATGGTTAGCAGTAGTGCAGTTGCACTTGATTAGCAGCCACTACGCCAACAATATACAACATACACAAACGTAAACGCAATACGGAATATTTATGAATTAAAAAAACCTCTCGATTTCGACTATAAATTGCAAGTGATGCAACCCAATTTCCATCACAGTCATAAATCATAATAAACTCTTGCTCTATATAAATTATCAAGTTCCAATGGCCAACAACATGTTAACCTTTCTCATCCTCCTATTAGCCTCCCCAGCTTTCGCTAAAATCACTCCCAACACTTCCGTTTCTCCAGGAACAATATGTAAGTCCACCCCAGACCCATCTTATTGCAACTCCGTGCTCCCTCCACAAAACGGCAACGTTTACGACTATGGCCGGTTCTCGGTGAGAAAGTCTCTTTCACAAGCCACCAATTTCTTGAACTTAGTTAACAGATACCACCGTTCCTATCTTTCAACCTCCGCAATCCACGCCCTGGAAGATTGCCAAACCCTCGCCGAACTCAACATAGATTTCCTCTCCAGTTCCTCCGAAACGGTGAACAGAACAACCAGGCTTTTACCCACTTCACAAGCTGACGACATTCAAACCCTTTTAAGTGCCATTCTAACCAACCAACAAACCTGCTTGGAAGGCCTTCAAGCCACCGCCTCCGCTTGGCGCGTCAAGAACGGACTCTCCGTTCCGCTCCTCAACGACACCAAGCTCTACAGCGTCTCTCTGGCACTCTTCACAAAGGGGTGGGTCCCCAGCAACGCTAACGTCACCGTGTTTCAGCCAAACGCCAAGCAGCGTGGCTTTCGAAACGGGCGTTTGCCGCTCGAGATGTCCAGCAGAACGCGCGCGATCTACGAGTCGGTGAGTAAGAGAAAGCTCCTCCAGGCGGCGACGGTGGGCGACGTGGTTAAGGTGAAAGACATTGTGACGGTGAGTAAAGATGGAAGCGGAAACTTCACCACCATCGGCGACGCCCTGGCCGCGGCCCCGAACAAGACTGCATCCACGGCGGGGTACTTCCTGATCTACGTCACCGCCGGTGTTTACGAAGAAAATGTGTCTATTGATAAGAAAAAGACTTATTTGATGATGGTTGGAGATGGCATCAACAAGACAATTATTACTGGGAATCGCAGTGTTGTTGATGGCTGGACAACCTTTAAGTCAGCCACATTTGGTACGTACTACTAGTACATAATCAGCATAAAAAGTGGTCTATTATTAGTAGAGCTAGTATAGTACGTATTTCATCTCCATTCATATATTGTATTATATATATATATATATATATATATATAATCGAAAATTAGTTTACATTATTTAATTTTTTAAAATTTTAAATAAAAAATATTTTAGAAATAATAATATTAAATATAACCAAATTAATTAAATTTATTTATATTTAAATTCAACATATAAATTACTTTTTTATTTATACATACAAAATAATTATATATACAAAAGAAATTAAAAAGAACTAAATTATTCATGCATTATTTTTAATAATTAAATTTAAATAAATATTATTTTTTAAAAATGATAGTATTGTCTGACTGCTAATATTATTAATATAAAACTACTTTTACACTTTTTAGCTTAAAAAATTAAAGAGAATATTGCCAATTTTCATTCGTGTCTTGATAGTTGATATTGAAAATAAATATAAAAGTTGTTTGAGAAAAACGTTTCTGTTGTCACTTTCTTCACATTACTTTTTTCCCAAAATAAAGATTGAAAATAAAAAAATAAAAAGATAGAAACTTATAGTTTTCGGGGAAAGAATTATGATCAAGAATCTTTTAGTTGAAAAAAACATGATGATTAGCCATTATGAATATATGACTGATTAGAATGATGTAATAATATGATGCACGTTGCAGCGGTGGTTGGCGCAGGATTCGTGGGTGTAAATATGAGCATCCGCAACACTGCCGGAGCAGAGAAGCACCAAGCGGTAGCACTCCGAAACGGCGCAGATTTGTCCACGTTTTACAGCTGCAGCTTCGAAGGATACCAAGACACACTGTACACCCATTCCCTGCGACAATTCTACAGGGAATGCGACATCTACGGCACCGTAGATTTCATATTCGGAAACGCCGCGGCAGTGTTTCAAAACTGTAACATCTATCCTCGCCTTCCAATGAGTGGCCAATTCAACGCCATCACCGCACAGGGCCGAACCGACCCAAATCAAAACACGGGCACTTCCATCCACAACTGCACGATTCGACCAGCCGATGATTTGGCTGCCAACATCGATGCCGCTGAAACTTATCTGGGAAGGCCCTGGAAAAATTACTCCAGGACGGTTTTCATGCAGAGCTTTATGGACAGTGTCATCAATTCTGCTGGGTGGCGCGAATGGGACGGTGATTTTGCTTTGAGCACTTTGTATTATGCGGAGTTTAACAACACTGGACCTGGTTCTAGCACTGTCAACAGAGTCACGTGGCCGGGTTACCACGTCATTAATGCCACTGATGCTGCTAATTTTACGGTCTCTAACTTCTTGCTTGCTGATAACTGGCTACCCCAGACCGGAGTGGCTTACGCCAGTAACTTCATATAGATGCATTAACTCACTCATTCATCACTTTGTTCTTATATATTTTAAGTTGTAATTTCCTCTTTGATATTTTTTTTTCTTATTGGTAAAAATAAAATAAGCGATTTTACAGTGTCCATGTTTTAACTCACTCATTCATCACTTTGTTACGCAACCGTTTTAACTTGCGGAGGCTGTGTGCACTCTTAGAATCGTATGGTTCTGAGAGTTAAAACGCCATTTTGACAACATATTTAAAATAAAGAATCCTGTTTTTTGATAATGAATAAAATTTATTTAGTTAATTATTGATATATTTAAATAAATTTCTTAGAAATATATCAATTATTTTAATTATTTATACATTATATAATTTAATAAAAAATAATATCATATTTTTATTATAGTAAAAAAAATTAAACTAAAAAAAATAAGATTCAAACATTGAAAAAAAATTGTGAAAAACTAACTAAAAAATATTTCTGAAAACATCATTTCCTAAAAATATTATTTTAAAAAATACATATCAAACATGTGAAACTGAATTTCCTAACATTTGATTTTCGAGAAAAAATTTTAAAAAAATTCTACTATCAAGCATTCCCTGAAAGGATCGATATTAACTCCTCAAGATGGCCAACGAGCAAGCTTAACTTACCCTTCGTAGAACCAAATATCTAATGCTTAGAGCAGCAACACAAAGATATGAATACCAGAATTTTATAAGAACTAGCACACCAACGAACCATCTGAGGCACTGAGCCTTTTGTGAGGCGTCCAGCTCATAAGTTTTTTTAATGATTAATTCTCAAACCTGCATAGCCACTCCAACGAAAGTCTCAGGGAGATTTTGCATTTCCCCCTCCAACATTATGTTATTTTTAATTATTATAGAAACAACTTATAAATGATTAATCTTATTCAATAAATTATTTATCCAAATATACTCTAAATTTGTAAACACGATCAATATCTTCCTTTGAAAAGAAAATTACAATCAATACTTTGAAAATTAGATCGTTTTTTGGACCAATAAAAATACTTATTCACAGTTCATAACTTTTTTTTTATCATTGAGAAAATATCAAAACAGAACAGAAATTACAACTTAGCAAAAGAGATGCCTACCACATCTGCCAAAACAAGGGACAGAAGGTAGCAGACAAAGATTGCAAATCTTCAAAGTTCAAACTATCTCTAAAGTTCATAAGTTAAATCATAAATAAATTGTGATCGAATCAGTGACATGAATGTGTATTTTTTTTATAAAAAATTACCATCATAATTTCATTACATTTACTTCAGGTAATAATTATACATGAATATGAAAATTGGTTTACCACCAAATTTAAAAATGGAAAAAATCATACATGCAAAAGCAATTCAAGAAATTAAAAGACTTAAAGTTTCAATAAACTTTATCAACTAACTTTTACAAGAATTTTAAAGGTGCAAGGTTGATGAACAAAATAAACCTGAACAACTTCCTGATAAGATCTTCTTTTTTACAACTTCTGAAAAAGAAAAAAATGGAAAACTCTGCTCTAACACAACATATTCGTGCTCGCATGTTTCAATCCAAACACCCAATTCAACACAACGCTAGTTATTCTCTCTCACCTAACTAAAAAACTCAAAACCACCTTGTAGATAGAATCCCTGGGACTTGCGTAATTGTGAAGAAAGAAAGAAAAAAGAAATATAGCAACATAACGAGAGAAAAGAACAAACATGTTAGAATTTAGGTATGAGCGGCCAACATGGCCTTGTTGATGGCGACGGCAATGTTGCACAATTGGCGAAACGACACACTCTTTCTAGACAGAATATCATCGTCCCCGGGAATAGAATCGTCACATGTATCAATTGCAGCTAATGCTGCCTTGAGCCATACCTGAGCATCAAGCTTGTCATTGTTCAATATGGACGCAACAGCATCCTGAATTTGACCCTCTGCGTCCAACAGATTTTCTTTGCAATCAGCCAAGCCCTGTTGAATCTCAGGTTCCAAATCTGAGTCGTCGATCATTCTCTTACAATCATTTAGTATGCCGGTCGCGTTTGATGCCGCCGCCTTCAACGATATCAATGCCAGCTCCTGTAGGTCCGCGTGATCACTGCCTGGGTCCGAGGAAAGCACCTGCGTGCACAATTCATAGTTTCCCCTGTTTTTGCATATGCTCTCAATTAGCTCCTTGCCTATTTTTTCTTCCGCCGCACCGTGCGCTATAATCAAGCACATGCATATGGCCAAGACCGGCAAGTAGTTTGTTTTACTTTCCATTTTGTTTTGCTTTGGTTTTCTGATTAACATTGAAAATGTTTTGTGTTTATAAACTGGCGTGGGGAACAAGAGTGGGAGGCAGAGATGCGCTAAGCCTCAACTTTGGATGGTTCTGTGTTCGTGTAACGCTTATTGCTACTGCTATAATCACAATGTTAATTTAGGGATCCCTCGTGGTTTTTCTATTTTTGGCTAGACTACCACACTTTTTACGGTGCTGACTTCTTCTTTCTGGGCCCATATATTAACGGTCTTTGGAGTTTGGAGTAACTTGGGTCCATTTAATAATCTGGCATTGACAAACATTTAAACGGGCTTTGGAGTTTGGAGTTTAGAGTTTCGATGAACTTGGGTCCATTTAATAATCTAGCATTGACAAACATTTTTAAAAAAGATAAAAAAAAAACTATGAAAACATCCGTACCTCAATTTTTTAAAAGGTAATAGTAACACTACTCCATGAAACAAACAAATTCCGTACACAGAGGAAAATTTATGACACAAGATGTCGGTTTGAAGACAAAATTCATTTCGTTTTCTATATCCTGTGCATCCGTGACGGTATCCCTACCACACTCGGGTAGTGGCATCCATTCATGGAGCCCGCATGACCCGTATTCAAATTGAAAAATGAATGATCATTCATACAAGTGCAACAATTTTATTTCTAAACTAAATTTATATATATACAGTTTGACACACACAAAAAAAAAAAATCATTATCATATTATTTCTTCCTTTCTTATAGTGAAAAAGAAGAGTGGATATGTAACATGTTGAACCAAGGTTAAACAAGAAAACGCCACATTTGTTAGCAACACTAGGCGCCACTTAAAAATCCAACCGCTAAAGGCTTCAAAAAATCTCTTATATGAAGGAATCCGATAATTCAACGCTCTCAATTCCCAACCCGTGTTATCGTGGATCCATGACCCAGATCCGTTACTGGGTTTCGTTCTAGCTCCGCTATTCTGCCTACGAGCTCCAACGACTTTCTCGGGCACCAAACCGGTGCAGGATAAGAAGATAAACCCACCGAAGCCGGTTCGGTATCAGAGGTCGGTTGGACCGGTGCGGCGTGTCGGCGAACCGGGGTTCGGCAAAGTGGACAGTTAGAGTGAGAGTGGAACCAAGTGTCAACGCAATGGGCGTGGAAAGCGTGGTTACAGTTCGGAAGGAAGCGACCTTCTTCGCCGTCGGCAAACTCCGACAAGCAGACGGCGCAATCGTGGATGGAGCGGTGGGTTTCGGAGGAATACGTGAAGGTGGGAAGGAATTTGAGAACGGAAGGACGAAGGCCCTCGTTAAAAACCACGGAGGAAACGGTTAGAATGGCGTGGTGGTGGCCGCGGTGGCGGCGGTGGCGACGGTGGCGACGGAAGCATGAGTCGCGGAAGGTGTGAACGAAAACCACGACGATTACTATTAGGAAGAAAAGGATGGTGGAGCCAAACATGACCTTGCCATTACTGGCATACTTTTCTTGAGTTTCTGGGTCCATGATGAAAAAGTGCGAGAGAGGAAAGAAATCAGAAAAGAAGAGAGTTTGTAATGGACAAGTTTTAAGTGTTATTGATAAAACAGTGGATGAGATGGTAGAGAGAGACTGAGAAAGTGAAATTTTAGGAATAAATATAATTAAAACGTTTTTTTTTTAGTAGTGTGCATAGCATGGGAGGGAAATGAAGAGGAAGGTTCCTATCCAATTAGGCTGTTACTGTGACGGATGAAATTTCAACTTAGCATTACTATTTACTACCATTATGCATTTATTTCTTATCTCTTGGGATCAAAATCCAACTTTGCTATGTACGTGTTTAAACGATTCATATCTCGCAACTCTTATACCTTAACTTGGAAAAGAAATGACATAATGACTTTTTTGCCTTTCACATTTTCTTTCATAATTTCGCTTTAATTTGCAATATTTATCTGCCACACGCAATTGCTTTTTCTGGATTTGGATTTCCAACTATTTTATTTATCCAACTGTCGATTTTTAAAAAGTATTTTGAAATTAAAATTATCAATTCTAATTTATGAACTATCAAATCTTTATCATAAATTCTTATCGCATCCAACTACGTGAATGTGTCTTTTTTTCCACCCTAGGAAATCCAAATCCCTTTTTTTACAAGCTAAAATGCCAGTTTATTGTATTATGAATATAAATTATATATGAATGAATACTAGTACTTACAAAAGTGTAGTTTACTTCTTTTTCAAAGATGCCATACAAACAGGGATATTGTCAAAGACATGACTACAAGTATATGTTGGATTATATTTGTAGGAAATAATTTTTTAGGAGAGGAAGAGATGTAGAGAATTATTTTTATGAAATGAGTTGCTACTGCAGAGCTCAAGAGTGTATTAGAAGAAAGGATTAGAAGTTGTTATTGATGTTGTTGTTGGTTGTTACAAATACTAGGATCTCATGGCTATTTATACTAGTCCATGGATGCATCTAGATTTATTTAGAAAATAGAGAGCCTAGAATCTTCTACTCTAGTAGCTCATTTTCTATCATATTCTAGAATCATCAAGTACATGAGAAATATAGAGCTTTCTAGAATCATCAAGTGTAGGAAAATATAGAATTCTCTAGAATATCCAAGAAGTAGGCTTCTCTAGAATATTCATGAGAGATGTAAGTGAATGCATTAATTCCAACGGTATCAAATTGTGATGCCCTAGCTAGAAAGTAGACAACATGATTAACTTTTCTTCTTACAAAATTTACTTTAGAGTTTGGAAAGATGGAAAGATTTGCTCTACATTTAGCTAATATAACATGGAGATCAGAGAGATCAATTGTGTTGTTCTTGCAGCTATCAATCACTGTCTTGATCATATTCAAAAAGAACTTGCTGGTAACCAAGTTAATTTGAGAGAGCTCATGCTTTCGCTTCTGATGATGAAGGAACTCCATTGAGAAGATTGGTTTGCTTTTAAAAATCTACCATCTGGACCACGAGTGCAAATGCTTACACCGAAAAACTATGTTTCTGTGAAAATTGATGCGTCAAGATTGCACTTGACCATGCCATTTGGTGGTGGAAGCCAACGATCATGTTTATTGTGCGAGATAGCTTCATGATGACTGACCTTCAGCAACCTGGTAGAGCCGTTCAGAATATTGCTGATTTGAGAGAGCAATAAAGATATGAGGAGCAATATCGACCTCTTTCCATAGCTTCTCGTTACTAGTTTTCCATATAGACCAAATCACTATAGAGAATTTGCACTTATATCTGGCGTGAGTTGCTCAGCAAAGAGAAGATCAAATCATTTGTATCAGCTACTGTGCAAATTTTCTCCTCAGTTTGAGTCCAAAGACCAACTGCTTGCAAGAAAAGCTTTGCTGTGGGAAAATAAAAAAATAGATGCCAATAATTTTCTGGATTTGAGGAGCAAAAAACGCATTCATGCGAACAATTAACACCCTTGTGGATTAAACGGTGCCTTGTTGGTAAGCATTCTCTAACGAGCCTCCATAAGAAATGTTTGAATTTTGGAGGAATATTAAGATTTCAAATAGCCATCCAGTTGCCATAGTTTTGAGATGGTTATTATCATTGATGGTGGCCATAATTTGGTGGTAAGCGCTTCAAATAGAATAGATGCAATTGTTGCTAAATTTTCAAATTAATGTGTCCTCATCTAGGTGTTGAAGATGGGAAGTTGTTGAATCTTGAACGTCTTTAGTTTAATATTTTTTTATTCTTCTTAGTTTATTTGACTTTTTTTAAACTTTTATTTTTTTATTTTAATTCAGTTTTTGTCTTGAACAAACAATTAGGCTTAATTGATAATTATTGTTTATTTTTAAATTTTTTGCTTACTTGACACATCTTCTTTGTGCAAGACCTAGAGAATTCTACATAACTCAAAATAGAATGTATGAGTAGTCCCTCAAAAGATAAGGCAATGAGCTACAATTTTGTCATAGATAAGTCGATAATTTTTTTTTTCATTTTAGGCTTGGAAGTCAAAACATTTACAGTTGAGTTTTGGACTGCGAGTTTAGCTTTGATTGATGTAATTAATAATTAGTTAGATTAGAATGGTCTAATCAGGGTCCATCAACTCAGTCACTATATATTATTGCAATTAGTTAGTTAGAAAAGAAGAATTTCATTTTAGCACAAATAGAATTTTTAATCTTTTTACAAGTTTTTCGAATTAATATATTTTCTCTCAACTGTTTTTCATTTTTCTTCTTCATTTAATTTCTTTTATTTCATTTTCTTGCACTAATCTCGTGGCTCTTCCATTGATAATGATCCTGGAAGGATAAACAATCAATCAATCCAATGATCCATTCCAAGCAAGGAGAATTTGAGTTTCTGTTTGGTATTTCAATTTTTGTGTGAATGTTTATTTACTTCTTTAATCATCTATTCGATTTTCATGATTATGAATGTATTTAGGATTGAAAATGAATTAGGTTATGGATTCATTTCCTAATTTCGAATTTTAATCACATATTGTTTGAATGATATTTCAATTAGGTTTGTGGTTTCGATTAATTTTGGAGTTAATTTGATTGAATTGCTTCTAATGACATTAAATGAACTTTCATAATAAGATCATTATCTGAGAACTATGATAATTCACATTGCTTAGTTTGGTGAATTAGATTGATATTCTTTAATCTGTTTTACAATACCTTTTATCAGTTTTGTTAGTTTCTACATTTTTCTTCAATTTTAGTTTATGTTTTCGCAATTTTTGTTCATTACCTACAAACTGTTCGATAAAAATTTTCCTATTATTTATTAGTGAATTGAAGTTAAAACCAAATTGATAGTATCTCTTAATCGACCTAGATTAATTATGTGTTACAGAATTAACGTAGTTTTAATTATTTTGAAACATGTGATACACGTTATTAATGTCCTCTTCAAGAAATAATTGGTCGAGGAGCTGCATGTTCCTTTTTCTTGAAGAGTGATCAATTAAGCTTCCTACCATTGAGTTTTCGAAGCCAACAATAGGAGGGGAGACAATAAGAGGTGTTTTTTGATTGAAGCCAAAGGTTGGTTCCAAATGCTAATACAATGCTCATTTCCAATCTTCCATCTCATACCTTAACTTATCACTACCTACGAGCATGGATATTGCTTGGATTATATTCAAATTGAGCTTTCTAAAAATTCTCTGATGGAAAGTATTTTGCTTTGACAATCTTTAACAATAGCATCATGGTTAATCATCAAGCTCTAATCTTTCTTTCCTAACAAGTATTGTTTACTTGGGTGTCAATCTTGAACATGATCAAAGTATGTTTGGCGTAGTATTTATTCTATTTGAAGTCAACCATGGTTGTGGTCAAAAGGTAATCCTTACATAACTTTTTTGGCTCCTCATGGTCTCGAAGACATGAAATTAAGTTCTATCATTGATCAGGCATCTCAATTATGACACATTGATCTTATGTCTTCAATCCTGAATTCCAATTATATGTGTGACATTTAGAATCTTCCTCTTTTTAATATTGATAATGATGATATTGACGTATTTGAAAGTTTTTTGCCAATAGTATGTACGCAGTCAAATTTTTTTTTATAAAAAAAATCAAAATGTTCTCCCTCCTTCCTCACATTCATGATTCATCTCTCTGGGATCAGAGATTTTCACCTTCTCCTTCCTCACATTCTCCCTCCTTGCTGGCCCCATCTCTTGTCTTGTAAACAAAGTCGCCCCCACAACTTCTACAATAATAACCACTTCCCTTTTTTGTTTCCTTATTTTGGCATTTCTCTCAGTTTTGAAATCGTTACTCCACAACTTCTACATTAATACCACACTAGTGCACCACAAAAAAATATTGATTTTTTTTTACATTTATTTGGTAACAGCGAGAACATTTTGAAACCCATATCTTAAGAACTTCTGAAAAATTGTCACACCCCGGACAAAAATAAATTGTTTTCAAAAATGGTTTTCGACCATATTTTGTCATTAACAATTTCAGATCTGGAAAGAAAAGTCTAGATCTAGAGTCGCCCAATGGACCAACTCATTTCCATTGACAAAACCATGCATGGCATCCATTATATACCCATATGTAAAAAATATTATAAGTGGCATGTTTAAAGAACAAATTATTTTTTACAGTGTTGTTATTAAGCTTTGTTGTTAACTTAAAAGATGCGTACTGGCAACTTTTTTATTTCCATAATATTAGTAGGGAGTAATGTACTAACAAATTTAGATCAATAAATATAAAGTATTAGGTTTAAATTAATTTTAGAGTAAATTATATTCGTCTATCCTGATGTTAGCATTTATTATACTTATATTTCTTTTCTAAAATTATATTTTTTTTGTCTCCCTTAATAGTCACTATTATTAATGATGTTAATTTTTTTAAAATGCCTTGAGAATCTCTATTACTCTCGTACAAGTATGCTCTTAGCCCAAGTTTACGTAGGATTTTGCCTACTAATACATTACCAACTCGCTCCTCACCTCCCTCATCAACTTCACCGCCTTCACCAACCACAACAACTTCACCGTCCTCACCTCTTCCGACGCTGTCTACCACCTCTTCCAGTGCCACGACAACCTTGCCAACGATCGGTACTCTCGTTGAACGTTATTGCATGCGGTCACTTAGATCGACACCCTTTGAAAATCACATGCCTAGTTCTTGTTAACGTTGACATTGTTAGTGCGTCAAGAGATCAAATATAATGAATAGTAAAAAAATAAGAGAATCTTGTGTATAATAAAAAAAAGAGTGAGATTGAATATAATACATACTAACTTCAGGGGTTTGAGGATAATTTTCTCTTAATTTTACGATACTCAGATATAATTTTTGTTATAGGAAAAAATTAATATTTTTTACTTCAAAATAATTTGACTTTTCACAAAATTAATTGTTTTTATTACCCAACCTCTAAAACTAACGAAACGGGAACAAGTGCGTCCTCCAGTTGACAGACAAAATTCTCTCACGTACCGCACGAGTTCCTCGCATTCTTGGAATAATATTAATTAATTCTTAGATACCAGTGTGTTGTGGAATAACTAAAATTATCAAAATTAATTAATATTGGTACTAGTAGATCTGTTGCCAGAAAATTAAATATCGGTAGATGGGCGGAACAAATAGTGAAGCAAAGCAATAGGCCACTGATCTGAGTCAGCGACCTCTCAAATGATTCAACTTCTTGATGATAATGGAAACAAAAATTTCAGCTTAAATTAATATTTTAATAATTAATCACTTCCTTTTTTAAAAAAAAAAAAACAGATACAATTCAATCCGTATGATTTTCATTATCATTCGACACTATAAGAAATAATAAAAGATTTCCAAAGACAGGTTGGCCTTTTATTATTATAAAATTTTAATAATAATAATAGTAAGTTATACAAACTTCCTTTAAATTAAAAAAAATTACATATATTTTTTAATTTTTTAAAAACCTATATAAATCTTTCCTTGAGTTATAAAGAAATTACACACATCACTTCCTATTTTTTAAAATCTAAACAAATATTTCCTATTTAAGAAAATCACATACACTTTTCCTATTTTTAAAAAATATATTTAGATTTAATGTTATTATTGTTGGTATAAAGTTGGTTATAGTGATTTTGTGAATTGGATCTTTGATGATTTTGTTGGGATAATTTCATTTGGTTTCTAAAATCTACAACTATTCATTTGTCTCATGGATTTGTCGAAATAAGATTGATTCAATGGTTTTATTGTGCACTATGATATTCATTTGACTAGGGTTGTCAAAGTGAGTCAGCCCACCAAAAATGGGCCAGCTGGCCCTAGCCCACAAAAAATGTGGGTCGGGTCAGGCTAGTCCACTTTTACAAAATAGGCTGGAAATATTAGCCCGCTCCACTTTAAGGTGGGTCGGGCCAGTCCACCTAAAAAATAATAAATAAATAAATAAATAATTTAATTTTTTAAAAAAATACAAAAAAATAATAATAATATAAAGTTAAATAGAAGTAAATAATAGAAATTAAAGTGTATTGAGAAATTTCATTTTCGATCTCTAAAAGGTAACAAAACCTCACGCCAAATAGAATAAGCAATTTCTTCACCTCCCTAAAAAAGGAATATAGGATAAAGACAACACTCTTGAAAACCTTTATAGATATTCTCAACCAAATAGATGCAAACTTCAAACTTGGTATCATACTGTCTAGTGTGAGATCAGATCAAAATCCAGAACATATCAAATGGAGAAAAAGAAATGGTTATAAGCAATCTTTTGCAGTAATTGACTTTACTTTTCACCCAGGCTTCCTAGATTGTCAAAGAAATTGAACCCTAGCAACACATAGATATGCTTATTCAGAAGTCAATCACAAAATGCACACAAAACAAAAACTATAGCTACTCTGCGATTGCCACTAATAATGAGCTATCTAAACTATGAATTATCAACTTATTTCACACATACAGCTATTTAAACTTATACTCCTCATTTGCAAAAGATTATTTACTTGCAGCTTTGCACACCTTTTTACTTATCAGAATAAAAAATAAGCAAATTGAGCAAAGCAATCAAATCCTGCATGCACTCAACAACAAGCTTATTAACACTAACACCTTATCAAGAAAAAACCAGCACAGGATCACAACAACCCCCACCCCAAAACCTTGCATCTGACACATAATTACCATCATTCACACGACACCACACACTAATCAATAAACACAAAACACAATTACCTTATTAAATATCAAAACAAAAATTAGAGTATTGCTTCCCAAGTTTCTCTCTAATAACTAAAACCTATGATAAAACAACAAGTGACCATTAGAGTAATTGAATTGAGTCAACCAAATGCAAGAGGAAGGAAAAATGTATACTTAAACATGCATTGGCCATTGGATGATGGATTAAAACAAAAATACATAACGTGATGATGAGAGAAACTTTTTGCTTAGAAGCGAAGAACATATTCACTGCTCTATCTTCTGCCTCTGCTCTGTAATAGCAGAAGCGCTTGCAAAAACACTCTCCATCACTGTCGCACGTTACCAATTTAACATTCATGAACACAACGCAACCAAATCTATAAAACCTAAAAAAATTATATAAAAAAAACTAGTATAGAATATTCAATTCCTCAATATTATTAGCAAGTCGTAACTTCAATCACCAATAAGAAAACTAAACGTTAACAAATAAACACTGACAAGATAGTGATTATTATGCAGCAGAGAGTGAAATCGGTTGGTGAGGTTTACCTATCGGTGTAGTACGAGTGTTGACCGTCGTCGACTGTTATAGGTTTCATCGGTGGAGGTTGTGATTCCTCACTATTACAACTTAGCCGGAGTGGATCGGGGACCAGGGATGGAGATGTCGAGACTACGGGTGCGGCGGTGCGGCCTCTCACTCTCTCTACGGATTGCGGTGCGGGAGCGGGAGCACTTGTTTTCAGACTCTCTCTCTCTCTTTGCGAAGAAGAAGAAGAGAGTGTGCGAATGGAGGATACCCAGATGGGTTTGGCGATGATGAGAGGGAGAAAAATGGAAACTTGGAATGGAAGCGTGTGGGTTGGAGAGAAGGGGAAGATGGGGTCTCGTGTTCCGAACTCACTCTCAGCCTCTCATTCATTCTTATCTTATTGTTGGGTTGGTGGGCTGGCTCAGACCCTGGGCCACATTTGGCCCGCATTTTTGTGGGCCGGGTTGACCTGGCCCATTTAGTCAATGTGGGTTCAAAATTTCAATTCGGCCCACATTTTTTTGTGGGCCAAACAGGCTGGCCCGTCGGACTAGATCCGTTTTATCATCCCTACATTTGACTTATAATTTTATTAGTATGATAACTTAGATTAAGTTTTTTGCATTATTTTAAAAATCAAACTGAACCGACCAAATTAATCAAGAACTAATCACATATTTGATCCAATATTTCCTAAAAATCAGTACATCCTAAAAATGATTTTTTTAAATATTTTTTTTAAAACAACTTTGTTTTGGTTTTAAAATATATATATTATAACTCATAACACTTTTAAGAAATTTACTTTTTATTATTATCACTTTATGCACATTATATTACTTTTTATTCAATATTACTAAGATATTATAGTAAATTATTTTAAAAAATATTTTATTAAAATCAACTCGATCTCTGTTCAACTTTGATCAAACTATTGATCTCCAACCTAATGAATGATCCAATTTTAAGAATATTGATTTTTTTTAACTTTTTTTATTATCAAAATTATCTCATACTTTAAAGAGGAAGACAAAAATATATTTTTGAAAGAAAATATTCATTAAATATCAAATACAATGTATATTTAAAAGGATTTGTGTAAATTTTAAAAATTGAGAAAAAAAACATACTTAATTTTCTCAAATCTCACGCACAAGATTTATGTAAGTTAAAAAAAAAGGAAAGAAACCGTTGATAATTTCTTTAAAGTTGAGGGGAGGGGAGATTTGTTAAACTTACTCTAATAATAATAATCGCCTTACAAAAAACACTTTATAATTATTTTTTCACTTTCAACTTTTTTTCCTACCGAAAGCTTAGTCTAAGAATCCCCCGTCTCTATATCTATCCACCATATATCTTCCTTCCGAAATACAAGACAAAATCCATCTCTCTGCGAGTGAGTGTTTAGTTGGAGTCAGAGGCGATGATGTCTTCAATTAGATTCCTATGGATCCTGATGGTGTGTTTGACGGCATCATGCGCGCTAAGCCAACCGCAGAAGCTATCAGCCTATGATGTTCTGATGGAGTACGGGTTCCCGGTGGGTCTTCTTCCGAAGGGAGCCATAGGGTATTCGCTGAACAGAGATAGCGGCGAGTTCGCAGTGTATTTTGAAGGAGCCTGCAGCTTCGACATAGAATCCTACGCGCTCAAGTACAAGTCCACCATCACGGGTGTGATCTCCAAGGGCAGGCTCTACAATCTCAAAGGTGTCACCGTCAAAATCTTGCTGCTGTGGCTCAACATCGTCGAGGTCTCTCGTCAGGGGAACGATATTTACTTCTCTGTCGGCATCGCTTCCGCTGATTTCGGCGTCGAGAACTTCCTCGAGAGCCCCCAATGTGGTTGTGGCTTCGATTGCAAAACGCTCCCCTTAAACGGTGACGTTTCCGTTTCCTCAATTTAATTACGCTTTTCTGTGATTCAATTAGTGAACCAACGGATTATTGGGTTGCAAAGTGTAGATCTATCTGTCTATCTTTCTCTCTTCTCTCTCTCTCTTTTTTTTTTTTTTATGCTTTTTAAGTTAATAATTGGTCCTACTTTTTATTATCGGGGTATTGTTTGTTTCCCCTCAAATGATTTTCAGCATAGGGGATTCCGCCCTTTGTGGTACCATTTGCCTGAGAATCCAAACAAATGTTACTTGTATCTGGCACTACTCTATTATTGTCTTGCCCCAATCCATCATTTCATTGGATATATCGCTCTTTTTATTTTTGTCTCCTTTTTTTAATATTCTACAAGTAAGAATAATAATTTGCTATTAATATGAAAGAAAGTAAATGATATCATAATATTACTAGCAAACATATTATAAGGCATGTTAAATGTAGAGTGTAATCAAAATTAGTGATTGATTGTTGAAGTTAATGTTGAATTGTTATAATAATATCTTAGTTAAAACCTTGATGGAAACATAATACTTTACTTATTTCTCCCCTGTGAAACTTCAGATAAATCAAGATCTTTTTCTGATGAACCCGAGGGTTAAGAGAAAAAAAATGTAGAGTTTAGTCTTTTGTGTAGTTCTTTGTTTTGATTGTAAACCCATTTTGACATTTTTAGACCTGGATCAACGTGGTTGATGCATCGTATGCTAATAATAGTTCGATTATCAAACACCGAACTAAAGTGCAATTATCAATCTACATTCCGTTTTAGGGCGTTGAGTCGTGTGGTGATCTAAAGTCGACATTAGTTAGGTAGATCTTAGTTTGAGATTTTTGAGAGAAGATAGATGATAACACACCCTCCGTAGCTCACCGCTAGCCTTTGAATAACCCAAAACCTAATTGAAACTACTCGATGAATTGGTTAGTCTATCAGCACCAATTTTACTCTTTACACGGGCCCCTCCTCCTCTAGAATACACTCCGCTGTTTTGGTCTGGATAACCCAATTTTTTATCAAGCAGTCATTTCCGCCAGTGTAGGTTACTCTCACACACCATCAGCTTCAACTCACCCAGAAAAAATTGTTATCAATTTTCAACCAAAACCCATCTATCTACCCAAAAGCAATTCTAGGCTCCATCCTTTTTTTTTTTTGTTGATTATTTTCTCAATCCTGACACAGCGATAAAGTGGTGCTTTAGTAACTGTTTGATCATGGGTTCGAATCTGGAAATAGTCTTTTTATATATACAAGGATAAAGCTGCATATAATTACTTCTTCCCCATACTTTGGCTTAGCGAGGAGTCTCTGGGCACTAGAGTATGCTAGTTTGTTTGTTTTTTTCTCAATCCTATCTGTCTTCAAAAATTACCAACATAGTAATTAGACAGCTGCACGGGAAAATTTAAAGCATTTTGATTATACTTCCACAGTTGCGATAGAATCTTACGAGTTTTAAGTCCATTATAATGGGTGTTATCAGAAAGGACAGAATGTCCGGCTTAAAAGGGATCGAAGTGATAGTTTTGTTTTAAAAATTGTGCGTTTGTGACAATCACTCGCAATAAGGACAAGCTCCAATTCTCAGTTGGAATTGCTTCTGCGGATTTTGCGGTCAGTAGCTTCTACGTATGAGAGTCCCACTTGTAGTTGAAACATAGACTGTTTCATGGGGTTGGGAGTTAGATGAACCAGTCAAGTGATTTTGTGCTTTCTTCTGTTGTGATGCATATCAAATAGGATTCTTATGGTTATGATTTGCTGGATGTGTAGTTACAGCTTCAACATCGTAATAATGTGACATTTAATGTTATTAGTTACAATTTTTTTCTAGGGTTAATACTTACAAAATTAAGAGAATAAAAGGGAGCATTTTTATTCAATAGGGAAAATGGGTTTACATATATAGCTGAGATGCCTAACATGTTAACATAGGGTTACCAACCAAATAACCATTACAAAACTAATACTCCCCTCGAGTTGAAGCAAATATATTTAACATGCGCAACTTGGACAATAATTGTGGAAACATGATTGGGAATTGTTTTTAGTTGATAGATCTACTAATTGAAACCTTGATTGGACATAGATCAATCAAATAAATCCAGATGCCTCATGTTCATGAATAAAGTGAAAATCTATATCGATATGCTAATTGATGGTTAAGTTATTATCACACAAAAAAAGTGGCAAATGATGTGGGAAGTTGAAAGTCAACCAAAATATACTTCAACCAAAGTAACACAGTAGTGAGCCAGTGTCAACTGCAAGCGCTCGATATTCAACTTTATTAGCACAGAAGTGTGGCATGTTTTTTCATTTCCATGAAAATCAAGGTAATGCTAAAGAAAACAAAAAATTAGTGGTGGACTTGTGGGCATCTAGCCAACTACCCTAACCTGCATTTGCATATGCCTGAAATATTTAGATAGGAATGAGGAAACATCAATCATTGACTAGGTGAGTCTTTCAAACATCTCAGAAGATTGTGAACAACTTGCAGATAGGCTGAGTTTGTGAGCAACACAAGTAACGACGGGCATAGAAATCGTGAGATTCATCAGGCGCCAAATCAAAGCATCATCCAATTGTTGGCCATCAAATGCTGTAAGCTTAACTCCTCGATCCATAAGAATAATGGAGAGTTTGGAAGCAAAAAAAATAGTATCTTCAAAGAGATAAAGTATATTTGCTCTATGAAAGATAAATTCCTTTAGAAGATCAAGCAACCTTAAGGCCTAAAAACTAATTCAAATCACCAATCACATTTACAGTGTGTTTGGAACAACTTTAGGTTAATAGCTGAAAGTGAACTAGCACATTATTGCAAACTTTCATAAAACATTATGCAAATCATGACATGAAATGGAACTGCATTACATTATTGCAAGACTTGTCTTAAGCCATAAAGAGACTTGTGAAGTTTGCAGATCAAGCCTGAATCCTTCACTTGATATCCAAGTGGTAAGTTCATATACACCTCTTCTAACAAATTGCCTCCGAGAGAAGCGCTATTAATATCAAGTTCCACACGAGGTAATGTTATAGAAAGCAAGAACCTGATAGTGCTTAATTTGCAAGTTGCAACCGGAGAAAAAGAATCCATTAAATTTATGCCAACTTGTTATGTAGCCTTCGGCTACGAATGAAGCTTCATACTAGCCGGGTTTGCTTTTTTAAGTCCTTTTCATACAAGTGTTTTCTTAACGAGCAGAACGGATTTATTTATTAAAATAAATAGAAAATTATTTCTTTAAAAGCAAAAATAGTCGAGACAAATTCACTAAAAAGATAAAAATTATTTATTTGATTAAAATAAGTACTTATTTCAATAAATAAGGTAAAACAAATTGATGCTTTATTAACTTCGTGGCCTCTAATTTGTCGAGAGTTATGTTACTTTAGATAGAAAAATGTTGGTACTACAATTTTACTGAAAATTATATAATCATATGAATTTTACTCTTTAATTACTCTCATTTAAGGTACATGTTTATTTAAACATTAATTAGTTTTTCAATAACCTGAAAAACATAAATAAATATATAATTTTGTTTTAATTCTTTGAATAAGAATAGTTTTCTGTAAAAAAAATGATTTTATCATAATAATTTAGAGAATTAATAATCTTCTTTTAAAAATGTACCTTAAAGCATAATCAATAATTCAATAACAGAAGTAAGGAATATCTAATAAATTAATAATAATAAAATATGTTTTTTTAATAAAAAAGAAGCGTATCAGAGAATGGGAATCTCTTTGTAAGTTTCTCCACGTTCCTCCCCCCAAAATCTATGGTGATTCAGTTCCACAGGTAAGTGGAGCCACTAGCCTACTACTATAATGTTAAAAAAATGAAAAACTGAATTATGGTTCGAGATTCGAGAAGGAACAAACAAGACGGACCAATTATCAATGTCATCATCTCCATCCACCCAATAAAAAAATCTACGTGGCCTATCAAACGGTCCTCTTTGATCATAGCGAAACGCCGACGTTTAGACCCCCTCCATTCCATCATCCCAGAACATACAAAACCATGAAGCATTGAAGCCACCAGAGTCCCCAAACCCCAACCACTAATCAGATTTCAATTCAATTCCAATAATAGAGGGACTATGTCCATCACCGCCTTCCTCTCCTCCTCCTCCTATCGCCGGCGATCACCGCCACCGGAGCCCCGACGGCGTACGAGATGCTGAAGAGCTTTCACTTTCCGGTAGGCATTCTCCCTAAAGGAGTGACCGGCTACGAGCCGGTCCCGTCCAGCGGCAAATTCCGCGCCCATCTGAACGGTTCGTGCAGTTTTTCCCTCGAAGGTTCGTACCAGCTGAGTTACCAGAAAACCATCACCGGCTACGTATCCAACGGCAGGCTCACCGAACTCCGCGGGATTAACGTGAAGATCCTCTTCTTCTGGCTCAACATTCTCGACGTCGTTCGCGTCGGCGATGACCTCGATTTCTCCGTCGGCGTCGCCTCCGCTTCCTTTCCCCTCCATAACTTCGTCTCCCCGCATTGCGGTTGCGGCTTGGATTGCGATGATTTTCGAATTAGGAAACTCAAATTGGGAAACGGAAAATCCTCCCTTTCCTCTGTTTAGAAATTCAATGCAATTCAACTATTCTTTATTTAATTATGATTCTTTGTGGACGCTTGTGTTGTATCCTGTATGATATCTCTTGTTAGATGTTGATTTTTTTTATTTTAAGTATATCTATAATTATTAATAAAAATAATTTTTTTCTTTGATATATATATTTTGCATTTCTAAATTATTTTTTAATATATGATTAACCTTAAGATGACTTTCCTTAAAAAATTTATCATTTAACCCAAATTAATTGAAGTCTATGGTAAATGAACTCAATGATAAATAAAAAATGAGATAAATAAAAAAAAAGAGAGGGAAAGAAAAAAGTGGAAATAAGACACGAGAACAAAAAATAAGTTACAATAAAAGAAGGATGAAAAGAAGAAGGAAAAAAAAAAGAAGAGAAAAATAATTAAAATAAAGGAACGACTGAAACATATAATTATTAATGAGTTTAACTCTCCATGAAGCTTATAATTTTTCTTCACTCCGTCCTAAAACATATTATCCGTCAATCTATATTTCACACTATTAGGTCTTGTTTAACAGGTAAGTTTTAGTTGACCCCTACCTCTTGTTATTTCAAACTTTTAGTAATAAACTCTTGTTCTTATATGAGCATTCGGTGATCGTCTCATAACATGCCCCAAACCACCTCAATCTATGCTCCCTCATCTTTTCAAATATTGTTATCACTAATATCTTTCGTCTAATATTCTCATTTCTTATCTTATCCATCTTTGTATATACATATATCTATCTTAATATTCTCATTTCTGCTACCTTTATTTTATGCTTATCTTACCTATGTGCTAGCCAGCATTTCACTCCATATAGCATTGTCGGTCTTACAACTGTCCTATATAATTTTTTATTTTAACTTAAGGAGAATTTTACAATCACACAAAAATCCTGATGCATTACGTCATTTCATTCACTCTGCTCTAATTCTATGATTTACATCCTTACAAAACTTACCATTATTATTTTTAATTATTTTTCTAATTTTTAAAAGAAAAAATGAAGGTAGAAACATAAAATGTCTTTTTTTTTCAATTAGTTATTATAATTGCACATATTATATTTATTGTCGCCTGAAAACAGCAGGATTGATTTTCAGTTTTTGTCACGGGATAAATTAGTAAGTTTTTAGGATGTGAGAAGTTGTTCATAGGTATTGTGATAATTTATGAGAACTTGTGTGAGTGCACTGTTCCGATTCTGGTCAGTTCGAGACTCAACGGACCTAGATTTTCGTTCCCCAGACAATAAATAAATAAATAAATATATTTTTTAGACAACCTTAATTTATCTATAAGTTGAGGGTGAAAGAAAAAGAAAAAAATAAGTAATTGATATAGTGTGATACTATGTAGCACCGATACCGATACGGCGTTTTTGATACATTTCCGATACGAAACTTTGATACATTCTTCAAAAATTCTAATATTTCGATATGTTCCCGATACATCTTAGTATTAAATAATATTTTTTTATATAGAGTTTATTTCATATTAATAAATTAGCTTTGCTCATCACCACTGCTTTCACCTCTACTACTCATTCTACCTAGCTATTTTTTTTTTATATAGAGTGCATAGCAATTACTTAAAATAAAAAAAAAGTCTAGTTTTTAATATAAAAAAATGAGCTGAAGAAGTACAGTAAGCAAAATAGGGAGTGCAGGAAGCAATTGTGTTTATAACTTTATGGATCTGGCCCAAAACGAAAACCCTAACCATATATATAAAACCTTCTTCTTCCTTCCGCTGAGTGCATCGCCGCTGTTGCTCGAGAGCACCTGATTCAGTTTGTTCACATGAAGAATTCAGATCCGTTGGTTCCGGGACGGCGTTCGCCATGGAGAGGATGCCGGGACCGGTGTGCTTCTTCACGAAGTTCTCGTCGGCGAACTTGTTGCCGTAGATTGACTCGCCTCCGGTGCCGTTTCAGGCGGTGAAGTCACCATCCTGGCACATGAAAGTCTGATACGTAAAAAGAGAGTATCGGAACGAATCCGTATCGGACGCGTGTCCGATACGTTGGAAAAAAAAATTGCACGTATCCGTGCTTCATAGGTGTGATAGACATAAAAATAGAAATTGAGAGATAGAGAAAAAAAATTATTTATTGGATGTAATGAAATTTTTGATTTTTCGAATATAATCACTCAAAAATGCGATAGGACATGATGACAGAGTGATTGTGGAATGCTTCAACTGATTGTAGAGATATTGGGGCTTAGTTTTTCGTTCTTTCTCTGTGTCCGTTTGGTTCAAATTACTGCAAAGATTAGTTGAGGTTGGCCAGCATATAAATGGCATGGCTAATGGGGGCACTTGTTACTGTGATTGATCAGTATTAGGCTATTAGCCTGATAGAGTGCCAATAATAATATCTGGAAAGTCATTTGGGTCTGTTGGTAAGATGTCTTGTCATGAATAATTGGAAATTAATGCAATTATCGCCGATTTTTTAAATAAGTGGGGTGAGCACTTTGTGTCCATGGGGCCATAGTCAAATGCAACGTTGTCAAAAAATGCGAGTAACCTTCCTGACCCGTACGAGTTTTTGAGCCTTCATCGAACTTAATCAGACCAAAGAATGGAGAAGTTGTGAAACGGTTATGAAACGCGAGTTTATTCATCAGAAGTGCGCAGCTTCCATCAAAGGTGTCGTCTCTGTTGTCCCACTCTGTCGTCGTCGTCGACGCTTGTGTCACCGACCGTCGCTGACGCTTCATTCATCGCCGTTGGTTGTCGCCAACACTGGCCCCGATGTCACCATCGTCATAGTCGACGAATGCGTCCTCTGTTTTTGTTGCCTGTAGGTGTTGCATGTTGATGTTGTTTGGTGCATGGAAGGTGATGCGTTGGGAGTGTTTGGTGTGTGGAAGGTGATGCCTCTGTGTGTTGAATGGGCCTATTTGTGTGTTTGGGTCTGACCAGGGTTGTTTTGATTGCTATTTATCTTGTGGGGTGTACTAAATACACTATGCATTTTTCTTATACACTATATGAACTTTTCGAAATGGCAAAAATACCCTCATGTTTACTGTTAGCTTTTTCTGCTGGTTTTAACCATGTAAGGTCATTTATTTGAGCTTGAGCAGTTACGCGTTTTCGCTTTCGTTTTCATTGTTGTTGGTTGCGTACGAATTTTGGCTGTGCATTGGAGGTGGCTTTGGTCGGAGGAGGTCGCGGTGGTCGTAGCTGCGTGCACCATCGTCAGTCGTCGGAGACGCGTCCGTTGGTGGTGCAAGACAGGTACGTAAGTTTGGGTAACATACGGATTATGTAATCCGTATGGAAGATACGGATTACATAATCCGTATGAGATACAGGCTGACGAAAGCAACTTACGGATTATCTGATCCGAATGAACCATACGGATTACATAATCCGTATAGTTCAGGAAGATGAATGAATCCGTATGAACTGTACGGATTGAGTAATCCGTATGGTTCATTCGGATCAGATAATCCGTAAGTTGAATACGGATTACCTGATCCGTATGAACCATACGGATTACTCAATCCGTACAGTTCATACGGATCAGGTAATCCGTATTCAGTATTAAATTTTTTTTAAAAAATGTAAAAATGAAATAAAAATGAATTTATTTGATTATAAATTAATAAAAGCAAATAAAATTTTGATAAATTAAATACCGCATCGATATAATTGTTGTGGATGTATTATATTAGTATAGGTAAATTGGGTAATTTATGTAAGTTTTCAAATGTTTGGTTTTAAGTGCTTTGATTATATAGTATTTTAGAATTTTTAATATTGTATTTGTCAATACCTATTATTAATGTAGTGTAAATTTGTATTGTATATTGTATATTAGTATGTGTGTGTTTGGTGAATGATGCGTAATTTTATTTTGATTTTTTAAGATGGACAACGACGAGTGGATTTATGACAGTATTATGTGTGAAGAAGTTAATATGGAGGAAGACGTTGCTGAAGAAGCTGATGCATTTGAAAATGTTAATAGTTCAGTTGATTGTTCAGCAGCATTCAAAACCGACGAGGTATATATTTGATTTAGCATGTAGTTAAAGTAGGTTAATGTTTTAGTTTAACTATAGAAATGATAGTACCCAACAATGAATGTTCCATTTTTTTAGGTGTTTGTTTCCCGTGAGGATGTATTGAAATGGGCTCGAAGTGTTGCATTTGATAATGGTTTCATAGCTGTCATAATGAGGAGTGGCATGGCAACTGCAAAGCTAGGAACAACGTCATATGTTATAATTGGTTGTCAAAGGAGTGGAAAGTATCGATCATTCAAAAAAGGTTTTCTACCTACAACGAGTAGCAGTAGAAAATGTGAATGTCCGTTTAAGCTGAGAGCAAAACCTGTCCCGGGAGGTGAAGGGTGGATAGTAAAGGTAATAAGTGGCACTCATAATCATACTTTGGCTAGGTCATTATGTGGTCACGCATATGCTGGTCGGCTAACTGAGGATGAGAAGATCATTGTGGCTGATATGACAAGGTCGATGGTGAAACCAAAGAATATTCTTTTAACTTTGAAGGAGCACAATGTAAATAATTATACAACTTTGAAGCAAGTATACAATGCAAGGTATGCATACCGCACGCAGATAAGAGGTAATAACTCTGAAATGCAACAGTTAATGATGCTTCTTGAACGCGACATGTATATTCACTGGCATAGGCTGAAAGAAGAAAATGTGGTGCGTGACTTATTTTGGACACATCCAGATGCAGTGAAATTGACAAATGCATATCATATTGTGTTCATCATAGACAGTACATACAAAACAAACAGGTACAGACTTCCTTTACTTGATATTGTTGGTGTGACACCTACAGGTATGACATTCTCTGTTGCATTTGCCTATTTAGAGGCGGAACGGATAAACAATCTTGTGTGGGCCCTTGAACGCTTTAGAGGAATTTTTTTAAAGAGTGAATTTTTCCCAGATGTTATTGTTACCGATAGAGATTCAACATTGATGAGTGCTGTGAAAACTGTTTTTCCAATGTCAACCAACTTATTGTGTCGGTTTCATATTGAGAAGAATGTCAAGGCAAAATGTAAAACTTATATACGCCAAGATTTGGCATGGGACCATGTCATGGCAGCTTGGGGGACTCTTATTGATTGTACTACTGAGCAATCTTATGATGATGAATTGAAGAAGTTTGAAGTATCTTGTTCACCATGGCCTGCTTTTCTTGATTATGTCAAAGAAACATGGTTGGATCCTCATAAGGAAAAATTTGTAACCGCCTGGACAAATAAAGTAATGCATCTTGGCAACACTACAACTAACAGGTAACATGTTATTTCAAATTCCAACAGGTTGATCACGTGAACAACTTTTTGTTTCACATTATTAGGTTAATGTTGTCGTTAATTGCAGGGTTGAGTCTGCTCATTGGACATTAAAGAGACTTTTACAGAATTCTGTTGGAGATTTATGTAGTGTTTGGGATGCCATGAACAATATGATCACGTTACAACATACTGAAATTAAGGCATCAATAGAAAGAAGCACGCATGTCATTGGACACGTATTTAAAGTAATATTATACAAGAGACTTATCGGCATGGTTTCCAGGTATGCTTTGAATCAGATTGCTGCTGAGTTTGAGCGAGTTCATTATGCAGGAAAAAACCCGCAACGATGTGGATGTGTTTTGAGAAGCACCCATGGTCTCCCTTGTGCGTGTGAGCTAGCTAAGGTTGTTGTTGGCAGCATACCGCTTTCAACCGTTCATATGTTTTGGCGTTCTTTAAATTTTGCGGACCAAGGTGTACATGACATGGAAATTCACATAACAGACGAGATGGAGGGAATCTCCAAGCGTTTTCAGAAGCTTGATATGTGTGGCAAAATAACGTTGAAGACTAAGCTTAAAGAACTTGTTTTTCCTGATAAAACATCAATGAATCCTCCCCCTGAAAAGGTGACTACAAAAGGTGCTCCAAAAAATAAACACACAAAACATGAAAGATCAACCAAGCGGGATCCGTCTTACTTTGAATATGTTGATGAATTACATTCAGTACAAAATAGTTGCACCCCACAAAAAAGGTCTTCTTCCTCATCTGATCGTTCAATGAAGAACAGACACATTCGTATGATGGATCAATTTCATCCTTTTATGCAGAAGTTCATTGTCAACATCACTGATGTTAAAGCAGATGGTAATTGTGGATATCGTGTGATTGCTGCCGAACTAGGTTATGGTGAAGATTCTTGGCCTTTGATCCGCAATCATTTGCTTAAAGAACTTTCACAATGGTCTGATCAATATATAGCCTTGTTTGGTGGCTTCGATAGGTTTAATCAGTTAAAGCGGTCCCTTCTTGTTGATGGCTTAGCAAGGGTAAGACTGAACCTTCACAATGCTTTGACCAATAAATGTATGATTTTGTTATTTACAACTAACATGAACTAATCAATGTCATTGTGTAGGTCACAATGGATAAGTGGATGGATATTACCGACATGGGTTATGTCATTGCTTCAAGGTATAATGTCATTGTTGTTTCTCTTTCACTTCAACAAAGCATGACATTTTTTCCTCTGAGAAGCGAACCTCCTAAAGATCCATCTATTCATCGCATTGTCTGTGTTGGTCATGTGTATGGTAACCACTTTGTCCAGGTATAACAAGCTACATTCGGTGGCGTATTATTTTGTTTAACATTTGTTTAAATTAACATACAACTAACAATGTATTTTTAACAGGTTAAACTGGCCGAGGCCTGTCCTATCCCATGTACTGCGTTTTTGTGGGCTACACACTCTTTACCAGAAGCAAGGCAATGGCCAAGTCATTATGTTCATCGAATGAGGCTGTATTTAGATTCCATTAAGATACCTGCTGAATATGTGGATTTAGGATAAAGAAAAAAATGGTGTAATTTGGTACTTCATTATAACGACTTTGTGCCTAACAAGTATATATTCGAATTACATAAAATTCTATGCAATGGTTATAAATTAAATACTTGTCTGACAAACAATTTAACTACAATAATTCAAAATGAAATCATAAACACAAGAAGATCCAAATAATGAATCAGTGTCAGTCACCAACTCGCCTCCTAACCGATTCCCTAAATCTACTGCTACGCACAAAAACATTTCCATAGGGCCTCACACTACGGGCTAATCCCAACAAGTGTGTCACAGATGCATAAGCTTCAGTGTCAGGGATAACTTGTTCAGTGTCAAGCATGTGCTGCAACCCGGCTGCTATCCTCTCGCACATCCCCTGGTACAATATAAGAAAGCAGGACAATTAATATTGTATGTGGTTTCAGTTCAATTAACTTTAACAAAAAAAAATGGATCCCAACTTTTACCACTGCATGTGGTGCCGACTGACTGTCATCAGAAGCCGTGCCAGCTACATCACCCGTGCCTGGTCTGTCATCATGGGGCACAGAAGGGGGATCAGTGATGACGGATGTCCCTCGGAGATGATGTCGGCTTGGCTCCCCAACCTCTGGCGGTAACATATATGGATGGGATATGCGGTAATACCACTCCATATATCCAGATGCAAACTGGCTGGGGTATGTAACCAAGTCGCCTGTGTCCATAAGGTGCTCGGAGAAGTGACTCCACCTATCATCAACCTGTTCTACAGTCGGAGAATCAGAAAGAACCATGTCTGGGATGTGCTGGATGAAACCGAACTGCCTGGTGACCCGATGTGGTTGATGACTAACGACGTGTGGACCCCATCTAACATACCCACAAAATAGTGAAATCAGCTCGAAGTCCCTGTGGGCACGGTGATCCTGGTATGGCATCCAGCATACATCGTCCAGTGTCAACCTATCTAACCGTCGACGGTAGGTTGACACTGGCAATGCCTTCCCAGCCTTCCAGCGGCATGCACGAGGAAACCTGTCATCGAACCTCGGATCTGGTATGCCACCTCCGATCCCAGGAAAGTGTTCATAAATCCAACACTGCATAAGAGGTAAACACATATTTGTAAATGTGTGGCAAAATGTTTCATGCAATGCATAAGATTTAATACTTAATTTAAGCTCTGACAACTTACCTGAAGCAAAGAAATGTATCCTACAAGGTGCTTCTCGTGATGCTGGCAAGCATAGTTGAGGTTATCGTACATGTGAACCAGGGCAGTTGCACCCCATGCATACGCGGCTGACTGGTCCAAGTCTCGAAATGCGTCCAAGAATACCACACTAATATGTGTGGCACTCTTGTTCGCAAACAAGGTGCAACCGACTAGGTGCAGCAAATAGGCCATGGCTGCTTGTACCCAGTGCCTTGCGGCACACTTTGCAGCATACAACTCGCGGAGCCATGACAATCGGACATATACCCCGTGGCATTGTTGAAGCTCAGCTCCTGCATCCTCAACTGTAACCTCAAGCAACTCCACGAGTAATGTTGCGGCCTCCCCGGTGTCAATCGGCTCGTACGTCTGGAAGGCTCCCATTATAGGGAGATGCAACAATGCAGCAACATCGTCCAACGTCAGGCTCACTTCTCCGATCGGCAAGTGGAAGCTACTGGTCTCAGGGTGCCATCGCTCCACGAACGCGGATAGCAAACCCCTGTCTCCAGTCTCCACAGAGGTACGTATCAATGGGCTTAACCCAGTACCAGCCACCAAGGCTTCAATCTCAGGTGCCGGATACCCAAATTTTGAAACTTTACGTCCATGAGACGCTAGTTTCAACTCAGCACGTTCCTGAAATAAATTTAAGCGTCAAAAACAAACATTGTACCCCCAATACATTAACACTTGTATCTACTTGACCATATTCATACCTCTCCAGACCAAACTTTAAGAGCTACATGGTTACTGTAGCCTCTCAAAATAGAACAATCAACTGGGCCCCCCTGGGAAGGACTCTGTCTCACTGGCAACATCGTCGACCACTGGAATGTCGGGGACCACATCTTCTTCATGAACGCCACCTTCCTCAGCAATAGGCTTAGCTGCCCGTTGTCTTCTTACGGATGCTGTGGGCCTACGGCGTTCACTGCGTTCTTCTTCATTATGTCCACTGTGTGTTCCAGGCACTCGATCCCCAACTCGCCCTAAAGCCCGATTTCCACCCCTTGTTCTTGCCATAAACTGCGATATAGGTCAAATTCCAAGGTCAATTTCAAAGCATCTCCACACATGGATCTCAAATTGTATATATTCAAATCACAACACAACACATGGGTCCCATTTAATTCAAATGGCAAATATGAACAACATATACCAATATATACTATTCTTAATGTTCGTAGAATATCAACCTATTATTGTTATTTATGTTTTCACAACACAAATTGTATATTCAGTCATTGTAACATTCATGTTTTCACAACACAAATTGTATATTCAGTCATTATAACAAAATGTAACATTCTCAAAGCCTCACTTCATGTATCATCCAACATATACTTTCAATATCAATCAAACATAATCAAACATGGTGTACCATTGTCAAAGACTCACTTCATAATATAACAAAATATACTTTCAATATCAGTCAACCATAATCAAACATGGTGTAACATTGTCATAGGCTCACTTCATCAATTACAACCACAAGCAACTATATATGACATACAATTCAACCTTATTTCCCCTAATATACCAATCAATATACAGTAATTTCATTCCAACCTAGTAACATACATAAATTAATCAAATTTTATTAAAATTCAAACAGATTTCAAGGTCTGAGGTTCCATACGGATCACGTAATCCGTATGGTCCATACGGATTGTATAATCCGTAAGTTCCATACGGATCAGGCAATCCGTAGAGAGCTTACGGATTATACAATCCGTATGGACCATACGGATTACGTGATCCGTATGGACCTTACGGATTGCATTTTTCCACACTGCGTACGGATCAGGTAATCCGTATGGAACTTACGGATTACCCAATCCGTAAGTTCCATACGGATTACCTGATCCGAATGGAGCGTTAACCAGTCTACGGATCATTCAATCCGTGCAATCCTCACGGATTGCTCAATCCGTTTCTCAGACCCGCAATCCACGAAACTCACCTTCGTCGACGACGCAGCGAGCGACCTCCACCAACAATGGCACCACCAATGCTGCTCCACTGACTGTGCGAACGTGACCGGAGAAGATTGGAGAAGGACCAGAGAAGAGCCGCTGCAATAAGGACCAGTGAGGAGAAGGAGAAGAAGCAAAACGGCGCTGTACGGTTTTTCAATTTTAAAAGTTTATTAAAGTTATTCAAAGGGTGATATTGGAAATGCACTGTAGCTATATAGTGTATAAGAAAAATGCATAGTGTATTTAGTACACCCCTTATCTTGTCTATATTATTTTTGGCAATTACTATTTACACTTCCCTTTTATGCAAGGCACTCCCCTCCTCACTTTTTGCCCCCAATCTACCCCACATTTAATACTAATGAAAAAAAAGGATAGTGTATTAATATAAAGGGAGAGTGCATATATCATCTTCCTTATTTTTTTATGTAAGTATATGTCTGCAAATATAATTTTTTATATATGTCTATAACTCTTACAAGTCGTCTTACAATCTTGAATCACAATCTTTTATCCCTTCCGTTCCTTTTTCAAGTTACTGAGTTTGACAACATTGTTCGTATTTCCTCAATGGATTCCTGGCTTTCACATTATTTATTATCCATGCATTGTCAGTGCATCTTATATGCAGTGATAATGAATGAAGAAGTGGAATTATACAAAGGACATGCATTATCGTAGCAAATATTACAATTAGAATATTAGTATCTCACAGTAGTAATGTTCTGTGTCGTTATATTTCTCAACTGCAATGTCAGTAACCAAAGAGGACACAAGCATCACAGATGGTCAAAATGTTCCAAGAAAGGTGAAGCTTGTGTTCGATTTCCACATCCCAAATTCTCCAAGTAGCAATGTAGATTCACCTAGTGAACTCTCCGTGGTCTAGGCCGAGAATGTACCAGAATTTGAAGGAACATAAACTCAGCCTGAGTCAAGCTCATAACCCAAATTATTGCTTACATATTGCCCAAATGTTATCACTAATTTGCTGTACAAAACCAATCCAGTAGAACAGCTGATTAAAAACAATCTGTACAATAGCGTGAAATAATTGTATCATCGATCGAATCATAAGAATATAGCTTCTGTTTGATTTGTAAAATACTTTAAAAATTTCCAAATTAATGTATTTTTTTAACCGAACTAAATTTAGACGAGTTTAAGCGTATAAAAAATATAAAGATTTAAATTGATTTGTGTAATTCATTTGTAATTAATTTTTTTATTCTTACTTATCAAAATTATTACTATCATTTTGTGAGACTTTTCAATTTTATTGATTTAATATTTATTGGATATTTTCGTGATAAAAAATTGAGATAAAAGAAGAGAAAAATAATAAAGAGTAAAACATGAAAACTATGTAATATAATTATGAAGTTTAAGATTATATTATAATTTATTAATCATATATTTTTTTTCATTTTCTAAAGTTAACATTGTGTGATGTCTATGTTTAATAAAAATAAGATGCTGATTGAAAATTCTTTAAGCTTTTTTTTCTTTTTTGAAAAAGGTATACAAAAGCATCAAAGAAAGAAGATCCCAACTTTTTTTTTTTTTGTGAAGAGAAGATCCCAATTATATTGATACCTTAGATCCTGCTTATCATTTGTCAGCATACCAGAAAAAAATCACGTTTACATGATTTTTTTATTCATATTTTTGACAAAAATATACTCTTATTAAAGTTTTACACGTTTTATATTATTTTGAATTGTCATTTTTCTTAAAGATCAAATTATTATTCAAGACAAAATATAAATAGTATGATATTAAATGAGCTGATGAATGGAAATTTTTATTAAAATGTTGAGAGTACATATAAGTATTAACAATTAAGTTATAAATTCAAACACTACTTTAAATATTATCAAAAAAACTACTATAAAGAAAATATAATACAATTAAGAAATTATTTAAATGCTTAAATGGTATGCCAATAAATAAATATATTGTTAAAAGATATTTTTATTTTATAAAATAAAATATTTAAAGTCACATATAACACTACCGAATGACGCATGGAAGTTAAATAACAAATTACCCTTTGGGGAAAGACAAGAGCCATGTACTCTACTTTCACTATCGCTATATCCTATATAATTGGCCCCAAGGTTCCCTTGTTGAGCCATTCTGAGTTTCTCACTTTTTTATCCGCTTGCATATCTTGCTGTTAATTAATGCACTTTATTTGATATAGTAGAGAATGTAGGATAACTTTTAAAAAATTACTCTGAGTGTTTTATTCTTTTAATTTATTATTTAGGTTTAATTTAATTTTTTAATTTTTTTAATTTGATTTTTTAATTTTTAAAATTAATCCCATTTGTTCCTCTAGTTTTTTTTAATTCAATTTTGATTTTATAATTTTTAAAATTGATTTAATTTTTGAAAAATATATATTTTGTGATAGTTTAAAATCATGACGTTTTTGAACAATCACAAGTGCTATTTCTTACAAATTTAGACTGAAAATACTAAATTGAATTGATTTAAAAATTAGAGATCAAATTAAACTAAAAATAAATTAAAAAACTAATTTAACCTTTAAAAAAGTCTTACAATACCATATAGACATTAATTAAGAAATTACGAAATATAAATTTAATTAAATGTACTAACAATATTCATCCAATAAATAAATTGTTATGTACGGTAAAACAGATAATTTTTATGATAATAATTGCTTTAAAGTCATTTACGAGATGATTTTTAATTGATCGATAGTATTAAAATGCTTTATACTAACATTACAACAAAATCTAACTATATTAAATATTATTTTCAATAAAAATATTATTTTATAAATTGCTATTAATACTTAAATGTTTGATTTGCATTTACATTGCACGCAGCGCTGATTAGCAGGTTGCCTCTCTTCTTCTTGGAAATCTGTCTTTATATTCTTTTTTGTCTCATTTTATTTATCATTTGTGGAGAAAGTGATTTTTATTTATCTATTATTTTAAGATATTAAGATAATTAATATTTTAAAATTTATAATAAATAAATACATTTGAATATATAAATTATGTTATAACTATTTTTTAATAAATAAACATTTTTTAACATAAAAATTATAATTTATATTTTAATAAATAATTTATATTATAATATAATATTATTTTAATTATTGATAATTTTTAAAAAATATTTAAATTTAATTTAGAACAAAAAGTTATTAAAAAATGAGAAATTCAAAGAGATAAAAGGTTAAGAAAATTTCTTAAAAACACGCTTTCGTTGAAAATAATACTCCAAAAAAATGCTCTCATTAGAGAATGATATTAAAAACATTATTTTCAATATAACTATTTTATATAAAGGATATTAATTATCATTTTTAAAATATATTAAAAAAGAAAAAAAACTAATAAATGAAATATTAAAGCTAATGGAGAATTAATTTTAAATTATAAAGAAACTCATTTATTTTTTATTTAATATTTTCATGTAATGTATGTTAAATATGGTATAACCATCGGTAAATGATTTTCTGTTCGGCTGATTGGTGGACGAGTGGTCTGGTTTATGCTTTGTAAAACTCTATGGGTATCTCTTATACCTTCATGATAAAAATATAAATATGTTTTGTTTTGCTGAAAAAAAAAAAAACTACAAATGCTATTACCTTTTATAGAAAAGATAAAATGGTGTGATGTGATATTGTGATATAAAATTACTATTGTAAACGGGTGATTGCAATATTTTCTTTCTTTTTATCTCATTCCAGGTTATTTCAAGTTCTACCAAACCTGCATTCCAATAGAATACCAGTCCATATTTCCTAGAAAAAATTTATTAGACACACACGACAAACACAGTCCAAATCAACAATGGATCCAAGAAGTTGAAAAGCCCAAAGGTTTTGATACTTTGAAATCTGTATCTTATACTCACAGAAAACCAGTCACTTACTTAATATTCACTGTTTATCTACAAATTATTTTACTAATTATTATATTATTTTTTCATTACCTTGAGTCCTGTTTGAGATGATTGTGAGTACTTAGATTTTTATTTTTAAATGTGATTTTTAAAATAAAACCTGTTGAAAAAAATTGGTACTAAAAAAAGTTTTTAACTCAATTGTGAGGACTAAAAAGTTAAATTTAAATTTGAGGAATAAAAAAAGTAACCTAAATTTGAGAAATTAAACCAGAAATAAACACTCCTTTTGTTTTTTTATTATTTAGAAAACTCTCACTGGCTCTGTTTGTTACGCACGAGAGAAATAATTTACTGAAAATTAACATGTAGAATGCAGGTCTGGTAGAGGTCGTTCAAAGGAGAAATAAGATTGAGGTAGGTTCCACTTAACAACATGCAATCATCAATTTTTGCAAGTAAGAAGCCAATTCTATTGTCCTAAACCTCTTCTTTCACGTGACACTAACTATTTAAGAGTATATTTTTACCATTTCATAATACCAAACAATTTTACAATATTATTTATACTATATTTTTTAATTATTTTCTTAAATCAAATAATTTAATATTTTATTTTATTTTTACTCTATTTCCAAATTATATTTCCTCTAGTTGTATCTATTATATTTATCTTTTCACAATCAAACATAACACTTTTATTTTTTTACGGAAACAAGATTAAGGTATTTCATTTATAACTAAATTAACAATACAAGTAGGAGATTGACGAAAATAATGGAAACTAAGAATAGATTGAATCATCCTTACTAGAGCATGAACAATACCATTGTCTCGCCTCCAAATATAACACTGATGATTATGAAATTCCCTTTGATGTTGAAGCAAATGTAAATATTAACATAACTAATATATCTTTAGTCATGAAAAGGAATGAGAAGAGATGGAAGAAAGTGACAAAAGAGATGGAAGTGAGGGTGTTTTGATTGAGATGAAAGAAAGTGTAAATGAAATGAAAAAATTGAATTAAAGTAGTTAGACGTGTAAGAAAAAAAATTGTGCATTAACACAATTAGTTTGCATGTTTTCATGTTATGTCAATCAATATAACAAGTTTTTATTTGAGTATGGCTCTTGAAGCCTGCCTCCTTCTTTGATTCCACAGCTAATTCCAGTTCATTGCTTTTAAATGCACTAGTGAATGTTTCATATAGGTTCAAATATTGTGTTTTGTATTCTTTTTGCTTTTACTAGTAAAGTTTATATGCTTCGCAATCTCATACTGCAGCACAAAAGGATTAGGAGGTTCTGCTCCTGATCCTTCAAAAGCTCGGGAACTTGAGGATGGGCTCGTAGTTCCCCTAGGAAAGCCCAAAACAAAATCAGGCAAAATGGTATGCACAAGAAGTTAAATTTTTATTAGCAGGGAAGTTTGTTGATAATTGTCATGATTTAATACTTCACATTTATTCTCTATCATTTTGTATTGCAGGGCGATCTATTATACAATGAATACATTGTTTATGATGTGGACCAGATTAGGATGCGCTATATTGTTCACTTAAATTTCAATTTTAGGACTACAAGTTAGCATCCAGACGATTACTATGTTATTTGTATCTTCATCATCTACTAGTTCGCAAAGACAATCATACACCGAAAAGTGATGAAGTTTGCACTGTTGCTAAGAAAATGAAGTCAAAGGCTAGCCAGTGCTTTCGTATCTGTGGTAATATCGTAAGCCAAAAGAAACAAATGGAAACTAGATGACATAATTAAGCGAGGTAAGAAATATGCATAAAATCACTATAAATATAGCGAAATTTGGTTTTAAAATTTTAATACTTCAATTTCTTTGTTAGTTTTAGTTCTCCTTATTTTTTTAAATGTTATTTTGTAATGATGTACATGCATTTAACACGTTATGTTAGTGACCGATCTAACATGGTAAGTGTCATGGTATGTTTAGATGTGTCAATGATTTTTTTTTGGAAAGACTAAATACAAAATATACCATATTTAAACTCAGATAATTTACTACTGGCCGGCAGGGGCAAGTAAGTAGAAGTATTTTCTTTTTCTTAAATTAATCTAGGGTCAGCTTCGTGTGTACTTGTACCGGAGAAGCAAAAAAATATTCAAATCAAAATGTCCATGCATTGTAATAAAATTACATGAATGTCATTAAGCGGAATGTTTTCCTCATTGTAGCAACACTTGTCACGAAAGTTGGACAAGATATCAGATATGTATTGCATGGATTTTTTAAAAGCTCCAGAATAAAAAATTAAATGACGTTAACGAGTCTAATGATTGATACTTGGTGCATGAGAATAAACTTACGCGGCCCATATTCATAATATTAATTTGATTTTAATCGTATTTTGGGTTTAAAACATATTTTATCACAAACTTATTATCTCTGTTTCTCAATTCACCATAATGATTTTAATCAAATTATGTGGTATTCTCGTCGTTATATGCCAAATACTAGATTTTAAGCAATGTTAGGAAATCTAATAATTTGAAGTTAATGCATAGAAATGAACTTACCTTTTCCTTATCTTAAGAAGTTCCGTATGTCTTGGTTCACCTTGTTAATGGGAAACAAAAGAGAAACACTGTAGGGCAAGGGGTAGTGGTAGGTTTTAGTTCCATACTGGCAAATTATTGAACGAACATATGTTTCACTCCCATGTGACTGGGTTCGGATTCGTGCAAATTTAACGGGTAAAGAAGGAATGGCTTTTTGTTATGTTGCTGTTCCTTTATCTGAAGCATAGTCAAACACGTACATCAAGTGCAGTAGAATTTTAGCAGCTTGGGAGCATAATTGAGTTTCAAAAACCTTTGAATAGTTGCAGTGCCTGACCAAATAAAGCATTTACCACATACCAAGTGCAGGGTGCACACGCCAATATTAAAGTCCTTAGATTTGATAATGACCTCATCCAGAATCTATGTTCTTCTCCCACAAGATAAATAGAGCATGGCCAATTTCTTAAGCCATAACTGCTCCAATAGCCATATTTAATGTGTGACACTAGAAAATCACCCTCCCCCTAGAAGGGCTTCATCGGTTCTTCAATGCCCAAGACATGAGTGCATGCAAAATTTAGAAATCCACTGTCACATACGAGCCTGTTTCATTTTTCCCTTGAACCATTGTGCATAATTAATATCAATTGACCTTGCAGTGAACCAAACAGCAAAGAGTAATGATGGGCTGCGTAAGTGTGACCTATGTAGAAACTGAACTAGGATTTGAGCCATTGCCGCACGCCACAGGCTCTCGCATGCTATTCACTAGACTTTTTTGTAATGTTTCATTACACCTCCTCCCCCCCAAAGGGGCAAAAAACCTCTCAAAACAGGGCTTATAGGGATTCTCTATCGTGAAATTGAAATAGTTTTTGTCCTAGCTTTGGATCCACCATCAAGTGGTAAAGACAAACATGAGCAAGTTTGTTCTGCATAAAAGGTGAATTATACATACGTTTCAACATTTGATTATAATTGTTATTGGTATTACCCCAAGTAAAAGACTATGTTTGGTTTACCATTTGGCCTCTCTTAGGCTTACGTTTGCTTAATAAACTCAACTTGGTGAAATGTTTGGATTTTTTTTTAATTTGCAAAAATAAAAAACAATGTAAGAGAGTTTACAACAACTCATTCACTCTTACTTAACCAAACCGAGTTATATTCCATTATTGACATGTTAGGCTTATCTCAAAAGTACATTTGCATACTTGTATTTGGTTTGAAACAAAGTTTAAATTGAAAGCAATACCCAAGTTATTATTGAAAGTTCAGATTCCAAAATGAAATCCATGTAAACTTAAACTCACAAATTTTAATCAAAACATGCACTATATCATTATCTAGAACAGGTTTATGAGGCTTGCAATTGATTTTGAAGTACCTATGACTCATGCTTTGCTGAATTCAATGGAAACTTATCATAGATGGAAGTAGTGTAGGACTTTTCTTACTTGGGCACAATGGCTAATCAATAACTTCTCAGTTTGTGTCCTTGATGGGCAGTGTTAAGGCATTTATGTTACCCTTTGAAATTGTAGTAGTGTAGGGTGTTTTAATTAAACAGCTAAAAACTTTGGGGAGAAAAGGTAAGGGGCTATTGGATATAGGGAATGATATCAACCTAGGGAGCCTCTCACAACTTTGTCTAAAACTCACAAATAATACACATGCCATACTCAAAAACTTGTGGCCAACACGCAAAGCCTACGTGCACTCATACATTATTCTTCTCCCCCTGCTTGGCGCTTGCAAAGGAAAAACTAAAAAGGCAAGCCAACATGGGGGAGTCACGTATGCATGTGGGGCCCAACACTCTGGATCCAAAGGGCTCGGTCGTACCAGTACTCTGCACTGCAGTGAACCTCAAATAGACAAAGGGGTTGGTGACCTTTTTATGAAATTAAGGCAGACAAGACTCCAATCGGGTTTCCTTCGATATCCCTTCTTTGAATTTCTGTGTATACTGCCATCATGGTATGGCATGACATGCCAAGGTTTGGATTGCCACAATTCTTTTTCTTTTCTTCTTTTTATCTACGCTCTATGGAGAGATTATTACATATAGTCTCAACTGATCTCTTTATAACAAAAGATTATTAGATAATTTAAAATCATTATATTTCTAACAAATCTCCATATAACATGTAATAAAATATTATTATTCTTTTTTTAATTTAAAAAACTTGAATACATATCATGCAAAAACTAATCAAGATTATAAATATGTGATCATTAAAAATTATCTAATAATATTTCTTTCTTCATAACACATAGTACATAATCAAATGTTATTAATTCTTTTTTATAAACTGAAAAATTCAATTATGTATTACATGACTTTCATTTTCAGTTCACTCAGTGCTGCTGCCACGCTGCTTACATTAGTCTCTCTCTCTCTCTCACTCAAGTTGCTACCTATAAATACTGAGCCTCTGCTACCACCCTCGCATACTCAAGGCGTGCAGTAATTTTTCTTCACTGGGTGAGAAGCTCCTTGTTGGAGAAGCAGGGCACGTGCAACTCTCTCGGCTCTCTTTAAGCGCCATTGAATCCTTTGCACGTGCTCCCCTTCTCCAACACGGCTTCCTCACCCTCCATTCCCTCTCTTTCTCGGTTACTCCGGCGAGTCATGCCACTTCATGAAGGTAATTGCTTTCCTTCTCTCTTTGTTAATTCCCCCCGTAAATTTAGTTCCAAATTTACATCATGACTCTTCTTCTTCTTGTTGCTGTTGGAAACACTGTGAAGGATGTCAATGTTACGTTGTGGTCTCCAACAAATGAAATATTAATTACCATTATTTTATCTCACCACCCTATGAGCAGTAATTCCATTTCATCACTGAGATAGCATATATGTGCCATGTGTATATATAACTCTGGATGTTTAAGAACTATGAACACATTTTGTTTTTCTTCTGTAGACGGTGCCAATTACTAGTTTCTAGTTTGAAAATGGACACCATAAATTCTAAGTTCGCTTATAAGTAGTAGTTTCTGAAGTTGAGAACATTTAGTTTTAGTTCAATTTTTTGAGTCTTGGAATGCAATGTAATTCAGGCATCTGACACGTAATAGCGGGGTCATTGAGGATGAGTTTGTTTGCAGTGTAACAGCGGAAAGTTTCAATTTGCAAGGCTTGTAGTGTAATCGAAAATGATGAAACATGTTAATCACTCGGTACGACAATCTAGCTGTCCAAATGCATTTCGCTGTCAAAGAATCTTAATTAATTGTTTATTGTAGGCTTATAGTTTGTCTGGAATTAAGCTCTTAAATTGTATATGAAAAGTTTTATAAGAATGTTTTTATTGAAAATAAACTAATCAAGATATATACAACCGTCAGTGTACAGTGTGAAAAAGATTCAAGTACTCCGTCTCCAAGTTCAAAAAGACATGGTGTTACGTGTGGAACTGGAACAACTGTTTTACACCATGTGTTGTGCCAACACTATTTGCAGGAAAATTCTTCTGAAGAAACAACATCGTTACGGAGTCGGAAACCGCAGTTCTGGATCGAGTTCAAGATGATTTCTTACTGTTATGAGAAAATATACATGTAATGTTGTACCATTTTTCTTTTCTTTATAACATAAAAAAAAAGAAAAAAAGAAAAGAGAAGTGTGGAAAATTATAAATGGTGTATTAGATAAAGTTTCCTTGAAATGGAGCTTCATCAAGGAAACTTTGGAAGATTTGAGTTTACCACATAATTTTGTGAATTTGATGAGGATGAGAGTTATCTCAAATGGAGAAGCTTTGGAAGAGTTCAAACCTTTAAAGGGAATCTGTGAAGGAGATCCCTCTAACCTTATCTTATTGTTTTTTGCTTGAAAAGACTCTTCCAGTTGATTATAAATTGTGGGATCCGATTCAAATATCCAGGAAAGGTCCTAAGTTAGCTTATCTTGCCTTTGTTGATGATCTGCTGCTGTTTGCAAAGGCAGAAACTACTCAAATCCAACCTATTTAGAAAGTTCTTCAATTGTTCTGCAATTCGTTGTGTCAGAAGATTAGCTTTGAGATATCCAAAATCAAGTTTTTGTAAGTTCTTGAGATTAGGTGCCATAGTTATCTTGACGAGTATATCAAGTTTCTTGATGGAATGTGGTTGGACCTCAATCTGTCCTCAAGTGGGCCTTCCAAGAAGTTTATATTCAAGTTTAATTTTAATTATAAATAATATTTGTAGAATTCAACTAGTTTAATATGAAAGAATACCTTTTAGAGGATATAATTCTATTATAAATTTATAATTATTGATTGAAAAATCAATTAGAAAATAAGAGCATGTATAACAAATTTTTAACTTACTATAATCGGAAGTGTACTTTATTTTCTTTGATTTTAAAATTACAAAATTTCAAACTTTTTAATCTTCATTTTTCTACTTAATGATTATAGTCACTCTTTATTTTCTAGATACAACTTCTTATTTTAAACGAATTAGCTCAAAATTTTTATTTGTTGAAACAATTCTTTATTATTTAAAAAGTGTGTTATAAAAATAGTAAATAACCTGATTTTTATTTTTCAAAATAAACTAAACCAATGCACATTAATTGCATGTTTAGTTGATATTTTTTGAATATTGATAAACAATGATCATCTTCTAAATATAATTAAATTAAACTATACAAATAGACAACAAAGTATGACATTATATATTTTTCAAACTTGTGTTATATCTTCATTTAAAAAAACACTAATTTTTAAAAATTATTTTTTTAAATAAAAATATAAAATGAACATTTTATTTTAGATACATTATTATTAGAATTACTGATCAAAAGACACATTATTCGAATATTATAATTTGCTCAAGAGTTATTGTGAACTTCTTCTCTTAAGGTTTATTTTTGTTTTCTGCCGATAAAAAAATTATAATTTGCTAAACTCACAATTATAATATAATTTAATATTTATACAGTGACAATATAAAATTATTTTATACTTTTATTATTTAATCATAAATTACTATTTTAATTATTTTAAAAAATAATAAATTTATTGTATTAATTTATAATTATTTTACTGTGTAAAACTTTTTATATAGATAGCTTTTTTTCTTCTCATTATTAATACTACTTTTGTTTTTCAAAAACGGAGTAAAGAAAGTAAGCAACCAGTGGCAGTGTGTGTTGTGTTCTCGGAGTGGTTTTTTTAAAGAGAAAAAAAAAAAATAGTGCTGCTGCTGCTCAATACCTTTCGCACTTTCACTTCGGTCTCTCTTGCGACTTAAACAAAAATTCAAATCTCTCTGATCTAATCCAACACTTCCCATTTCCTCACTCTTCAACGCATGCATCTTCTTCACAAGCGATAGGTTAGTTTCTCAAGAGACAACAATGTTGCACGAGCTTCTGCTAGCGTTGTTGGGCTACACCGGCGACTTAATCATCGACCGCCGGGACCACCTCACCGCCGAAACCCCCATCTCCGACGAATGCACTTTCAAGCTCGCCCCCGACATCTCTTTTATCGACCCAAGCGACAGGTTCTCCCTGTAACCTTCAATTGTTTCTTTCTATACCCCAATATTCAATTCGTTTATTTTGTGGGGTATTTTTATAATGGGCACATTGAAAATTGAAACTTTCGAATGGGTTGTGTTGTTGGGTGCAGGGAACTTATTGAGAGGATCATCGTGTTGGGATTTTATTATAGGGAGATGGAGCGGTTTTCAGGAAATTGTAGGGATTTAAGTTGGATAAGGTCTGCAAATGCGAACCCTTTGGAGAAAAAGGAGAAGGGAAGTGTTTATCGTAGGGCACTTGCCAATGGCATTGTTGAAATACTCTCAGTTTATAGGTCTGCGGTTCTGCATATTGAGCAGAAGTTGTTGTCTGAAACCATGCCTATCTTGGCAACAGTTACACATGGCCTTAACAAGGTAATTTTTTTCTGTTCCCACCTTTTTTTTGTGTGTGTGTGTGTATTTTGATATTCGCTTTGTTTTTTACTTGCTTTCCAGTTTCTTTGCCTTTTGCCTCCTCTGTATGAGCTCATCCTAGAGATTGAGCGTGATGATATTCGTGGAGGTCAGCTTCTTAATCTTCTACATAAGAGATGCCACTGTGGAGTGCCCGAATTACAGACTTGCATGCAAAGGTATGCAGTTCTTTTCACGTGTAGTATCCTTGGCAATGTTAAGATGCAGGTTGTGTCATTTCCAACTAAGTGATAATATGCCTCTAATTTTTGCTGTAGTGTTAGGCTAATAGTTAGTAAACATTTGTGGTTTTAAGTCATGAATTTTTTAATGCTGTTTGTCACTACAAGTCTTTAGTGTAGTAAAAAATTATAGGTGGGAAGAAAAAATATGGAAGACTATGATGTTGGGTTGGTTTGCAGGTTAATGATGGATTACTTTTTGGGACTGATTTTTTTATTCTGGTCCTCAAAACATTGCATCAGTCTTCATATTACTCTCCTGGTTAATTCTTATTATCTTTTTTCGGTTATTCTTGTCCAAAGCTTAGGCTTCTTTGGCATGGAGACCAGGTCATGTATAACCAGCTCGCATCCTGGATAGTTTATGGGGTTCTTCAAGACCAGTATGGAGAGTTTTTCATTAGGAGGTAACTCAGTATTAATTTTTAGTGTGTGTGTTGTTGATATGCATGTTTTTGCGTCTGAAATCAATTATAGGGGTAGACTGATGCGGTGGGGTTGTATTGCAAGAATGCTGATTAGATAAGATACACTCTTTCATTTATTATCCCAGTGTTCCAAACTTTTTGAAGGGCTGAAGGCCTTTGTTGAAAATATTTATTTCCAGAATTGATGTATCATACTATTAAATTGGATATACAGAATTATTATTGTCAATTACTGTCATAAGTTATCAAAACAATTGTAGCCCCTGCTTTATTTCAATAGTTTCTGTTCTATGCTGTTGTCACCATGATTTTCCAATGACTAAATATTAACAATACTTATTTGTTTTTATCTGTTAGAATATATGAAAATATCTAATATTATATTGATCATATCTTATGTTACCCTTTAGGATTAGTTTCCCTATTTTCTCCCTATATTTTAAGATTGGTTACCATATTTCACAATCTCATGATTTGTGTTCTGCTAGTTAGGATTATGATTGTAAGGGTTGGTACTCTAGGTTTTATGACCATATCATCACATTGTAATACATCACATCATATCAGGTTAGTATCAATTTCATAGTTTTTTGTTTCTTTTCTTTCTATTCCGTGTCTCTATACTTAAAACTCCATAATTTCAACATTATCTATTGTGTGTATACTTAAGAGAATCTGTTACCAAAACGATGAAAAGAAAGGTTTTATCTCCTCCAATATCTCCCCTTCAAACTAGAAAAACTATGTGCTAAAATGTATGACGTGTTTGGTACATGAAAATTAATTTATCTGGATATTAGTTCATCCTCTTCACTTCTTTCAAACTTTGTGATTGTTTGGTTGCATTGATAATTTCTGGTTTCTTAAGTTTTGAGATCTTTTTATTTGCAATTGCTTTGTAATTATGTACTTGACCTGATTCATTTGCTTTTTAGGCAAGAAGATAGAGATGTAGAAAATAGCTCAAATCATCCGGACATCTCTGAAAAGTTGGCACGCATGTCAACTGATGATGCATCTTTGACTGATTGGCACTTGGGCTTTCACATTTCTTTGGTAATTGCTCTTGTTATTGGCTAGTTCTGGACATGTCATGAGACTGAGCTGATTTCCTTTGAGTGTGTTTGTTTCAAGGTTTAAAATTTATTGCTGAGAATGTGAACTTTGGAATGTAATATTCCCATGATTGTTATGGGTCATAAAAAAGTATTCCTAGGTATTTTTCAGGCCTGGGAAATTAGTAATACCTTGTTTTACTTATTTGTTGTTCCTATGCTAGGGTTGGGAAAGTTATACTCATAGGAATACGAAAAGTTATTTTCTATCCCAATTATAACTTCCATTTCTACTTACTTTTTATTCTAATCATTTTGAATTTTAAAAGATATTCATTGGAATATTAAAATCTAACCAAACATATTTTTTAATTTACTCAGAAATAACATTTCTGGTTATGGTAGTCCTAGGGATGTCATTCCTTGGAATGCAGTATTATACCTTGAAATGGACGTCATCTTTTTGATGAATATTGTTTTGGCTCTTAGTGTGTGCAGCTCTCTTTTTTGTATCAATGGAATTCCATGTCTCATTTTTTAATGAATGGGATTTTGTCCAGTTTAATACATGGAGTTCTTATTGTCCTTTACTTTAGATTGACAGGGCACCTGGTGTTAATGCATACAATTTTTATTGTTAACACATTTTGTTTTGCAGGATATGCTGCCTGAATATATACCAATGCGTGTCGCTGAATCAATTCTTTTTGCTGGCAAAGCTGTTAGGGTTCTACGAAATCCAAGTCCTTCCTTCCAGTCTGGGGATGCTGTGCATCCTCAAATGCCTAAAAGTTTTCAGAAAATACATGGATTAGCAGGGCGTTTTCATTTTCAGAGGGAGCCTGCAATTCATATGGGAATGGGAGAAGATTTGCTTCCACAATCTGAGGCAGATAAGATTGAAGCAATGCTTTTGAACCTAAAGGTTTTCATTTAGTTGGATTGTTGGCAGCCTTTTATGTGGTTTACTTCTATGGTTCTAACTAACTGAAGAATAACTCTTTCTTTACTATTAACATTTCCAGTTAGTTTTTAGGCAAACTCATTATTAACTTTCCACAGGAATCATCTGAATTTCATAAAAGATCATTTGAATGTGCTGTGGACTCTGTTCAAGCTATTGCAGCTAGTCATCTCTGGCAGGTGCTTAACATAATCTCCTGGTTCATGTATTTATTAGTTTTTAGAGCATTTATGTTCAGAAACTTCAGTTTCTATTCCCTCCATGTCTGCAGCTTGTGGTTGTACGTGCTGACTTGAATGGCCACCTGAAGGCCTTAAAAGACTATTTTCTTTTGGCAAAAGGAGATTTCTTCCAGGTAAATCTTGAAATGCTATCTATACCAACATTTTGACTGTCAACTTGCACATTTTTTTTTTCTATTTGTGTTAAAGAAAAGACTTTATTATCTTTAAAGCTTGGCATTTGTTTGAAATGGAAGTGACAGAAGATGAACAGTTGGGGTTGGGGCATGGGTTGATATGACCAAGACTGCTTACCACCATGCCAACTCTTGACAAATAACACCCTGCATCTGATGGGAGCCCTTCCCTGTTTTTAAGCCATTGGACATGGGTCATTGGGTTGAGCTCGACCCACAGACTCAACATGTACCCTTGTGACTCTTTGGGCATATCAGGGGGAATAGGAGTTTTGAACTTTTTTGATAACTATCCATCCATCAAATAGTGATTTCAATGATATGTTTTCTCCTTTTCTGCATGTGTTTATTTTAACCCTTGAAAGTGATTATATTGGTTTTATCATAATGCTTGTGTGTTTGTGTCTATGGCCATACCATATGATGTTACTTGTAATCAATCTATATGTAGTGAAATTTATGGTGGATTACTGATTATTTTGGTAGTAGCTTGAGTAATTTGTAATTGATTATAAATTATGTTAGAAGAGTTTCTCCCTGTCATTCACTCATTCTTAAATTTCCAACATCTACATTGTTCATTGTTTTGGAATGATCTATTTGAGAATGGTAAAAAATATTCTTTGAATCTCCTATGTTGCAAATTCATTTAAACTTTACAAAATCAACATTGGGCAGTGCCTTGTCTATATCCAATGCCTTGGATATGCATCAGTTGCTGAGGTTCATACTTGAGTTTTTCTTGTAATTTTAATGAAATTATACTGACATCTTTGGTTTACTCATTATTTTCTGTGCAAGTGTTTCCTTGAGGAAAGTCGTCAGTTAATGCGATTGCCACCACGTCAGTCAACAGCTGAAGCTGATCTTATGGTCCCATTTCAGCTGGTTTGTTTACCTTATGATTTAATTTTTTGGCTTAATGTCATTCACCGTTTAGTTTAGTTACATCTGCATGTTCATGTTTTTAGATGCATTAACAAAGCTTAATTGCAATTCCATTGAAATGCAGGCTGCATTAAAAACTATTGGTGAAGAAGACAAATATTTCTCTAAAGTGTCCTTGCGGTTAGGATCCATATTCATTATTTTTCCTTCCAGTTTTGGTAGCTTCATGTTGAGTTGTTATGAGCACTATGTGCTAAAATGTCCTCTTTCTCTTCTAGGATGCCATCTTTTGGAATCACAGTTAAACCTTCCCTATTAGATTTACCAAAGCCAACCTCTTCTGTAGATGGTAGCTCTGGTGCTTCACTTTCAAATGCCTTGTCAGAAATGTCAGTAGATGGTTGGGATGGTATTGCTCTTGAGTATTCTGTTGATTGGCCTTTGCATTTGTTCTTTACTCAAGAAGTCCTCTCTAAGTAAGTTTCTACTGCTAATGTCCTGTAGCCAAGGGTTTATTGACTTATTCTTTTCTCTTGCTATTAGTTTAGATACACTAGATCTAACTGGAAAACCTTTATGGTTTAAAACTTCTTAAAAAGTGTCATGGCATCGTAAACCAAGTGTGCAAGATGTACAACTGTTACATTATCAAAAGGATCATTAGTTTAAGAGATATATATTATTTATGTATAGGGGATATATCTAGTGAAACCGCTGGTTTACTTTTATTATGAACAAATGTGGACCATTGAATAATCTGGCTTAAATGGTCAAGATTGAAAGAGTGTTTGAAAAAGTCACATGACTTTGTGTTTTAATGTTGACCATGTATTATTCAATAATCACTTAATAATGATTTGTTCCCTCCCTCTCGTACTAAAACAATGCTTTGGTATTATGGTCTTTTTTGGATAAACTTCTTTATATAAGCAGTTAAGCACTTATACAAGAAGAAAATAAAAAACAAAATGAATTAAACTTCCTTTATAGTTTAAAATACGCGGATGCACGTTTCCTATTGGAGAAATTAGATTCACGAGAGAGCTTTTGTTAAAGTTGAAGTGCATAAGTTGATTTTACTTATGGTAGAAGCTTCATCAATTTTACCTTTGTATTTTCTTTTCAAAGTGCTTATGGAGAAGTTTATCCAAATATGGCCTTTATATCTTAATAAACTTGATATGTTATTTCTAGGTCAGTAACTTTTCTGCACAAATAATACTTTCAACAGGTACCTAAGAATATTCCAATACTTACTACGGCTCAAACAAACACAAATGGAGTTGGAGAAATTATGGGCATCTGTAATGCACCAATATCATAGTGATTTTCCAAAACACCGAAATGATCAAGAAAAGTGCTCAGAAGCACAGCAGAAACGACAGCGGTTTCGACCAATGTGGAGTGTTAGAGAACATATGGCATTCTTGGTCAGAAATCTCCAATTTTATATTCAGGTTGTCATTCATAACTTGTCTTTGATTTTAAATTTATTAAATTGCTACTATAAATTATCATCATCAGTATTATTAGCAAAAAAAATTCAATGAGTTTGGTTTTAGCAAAAGCACAATAATGGTAACCTAATTACAATTTTTTGGTGTGTACTGTACCATTTTATGACAAATAAAATGTCTGTTTAACATTTAAAATTGTGCTTTCCTTTGCAGGTTGATGTGATAGAGTCTCAATGGAATATTTTGCAATCTCATATTCAAGAGTCTCATGATTTTACAGAACTTGTGGGCTTTCATCAAGAGTAATAATTTCTCTATTGCATGTTTAGTTTTTACATTTTATAGTGGTGTAAAATTGTTTTTCTTGCTGAACTATTTCAGATGCATACTATCAAAACCAGCATGATCATATTTATCCAAATTAAATTCAGCTCTTAGTGACCATTGACTTGGTAGGCCAACTTTTATCCAATTGCTGTCACCTACAGGGATCATAATGGTCAAAGATAACTTAGTTTTTCACTTTGCTGTTATTGAGTATTGATAGTAACAGTAGATCAGAAAACAGCTTCCTTTACCCTGAACTAGCAGTTTAATGATAAACAAGAAAGCATTTGTCAGGTGCCACAAATGTTTAAACTGTTATTGCGTTGTGAAGTATAAACTAGTTAATGTGGTTTGTTCCTTCTGGTGGCTATTTTACCTAAATATTGCTAATTACTACATCATACTATTTGACTTTAATGTCTCCTACAGGTATCTGTCAGCTTTGATTTCACAAACTTTCTTGGACATTGGTTCTGTATCGAGGATACTGGATAGTATCATGAAGCTTTGCCTGCAATTTTGCTGGAATATTGAGAACCAAGATAACTATTCTAATACTTCTGAACTGGAGCATATAGCTGAGGTGATATGCATTGCTGGTTTTGTTTGCCAAAAAACCGTACAGGAATAAGTATCTCAATAAAGCCATTATTGTCTTCAGACATCATATATTTAACTTAGTAGGCTCAATTATCTGAACATTTTTAATTAAGAGGGAAAAAAACTATACTAATTTATGATCATCTTATACAATCTGTGTCATTCATGCTGTAGTATTATGATATATTATGAATAGCAGAAAAATACTCTGCTTTCTCCATATAATTCATTATAACTTAATAAACAATGATGTGGGTAAGGTTATGATGATAAATCTGGGAATTCTGTAGTTGTATCTCTTAGATCTACCATAAGAAAGGCTAAATTGGCTTCAAGGAACTTCAGAATTTACTTCTAAACAATATTAACTATCAACTATTGAACTTGTCTGGTAGTAGTAGTCAGGAAAGGTACAATATAGTTGCTTCTTTATGGTTCTGTTTCCCACAAGCCTCCTTTTTTAGTGGAAGCTGCCAGAAATTATATGGGAATATATATATGCTTGAGCCCTTCTATTTCCCTTCAAATATCTGACGTACTACCTCCTTTGACTCCATGAACAAGAAATGATAAATTACTATTTATGACATTTATTCTCAAATGTATACTGTCAAAAGTTGAACTTTCTCTCTTCACATTAGATGTATTTGTAGAAATTTACTCTAACCCTGGCTAAATTGCTGGGGCAGATTTGTATTTAAATGCAATCTTTGTGTAATGAATAAAGGCACATCCATTTTTCCTCCGTGCTCACTTGATTGGACCTTTTCAAATTACTTGTTACATTTCTATATTTTAGATTTATATAAGATCTCCATCCTTTACTGAAATATATTGTTTTGACTATTTATTATGTTTTCTAACCTAACATCTATAGGAATTCAACAAGAAATCAAATTCCTTGTACACTATACTGCGCAGCAGCAGGCTTGCTGGAAGTCAGCGGGCACCCTTTTTGAGACGTTTTCTCTTGCGGTTAAATCTGAATTCCTTCTTTGAGGTAAAACAATCAGATAGATAATTAGTCTCACTGTTTAACTTTAGATCAATGTTCCTTATTGTTTGTTATTTTGTCCTTTAACAGGCAACTGCAAGGGGGGTTCTGAATGTTGTTAGGCCACGCCCTACACTTCCTGTTTTAAACCAACAATAGTTTCAATATCATTCTATCACCAATCCAAAGTTTCTCACTTGGGGTATTTGGCATGTGAGCTTCAGTTTAGTGACGTCGCTATCTATTCACCATTGCTGTTTGACCATGCTGCAACTGTCCTTTGAAAGTCAGTTGCACATTCCACTTTCTATTTTGATCGTAGCTGGGTTTTTTTTATTTTTATTTTTTAAAATGTAAGCACCGGTCAGTTTGGAAAGCGGTTCTTGATTTTGCTATTTGGTGGCTGGTAGATGGCCGTTGCCGTCTTTCCCACTTTGTTGCCTTTTGTACATGTGAGCAGTGATCTTTGTGTATAGTGCAATTTGTTTCTAACATTATTACTATTTACTAAATGCAGTTCTTCTCATATGGTTAGATTGTTTGTGGAAACGCTTTCCACCCAAAACACGTTTTATAATCTGAATTTGGCCTATTGCCATTATATCCTCTAACTCTGCTTTATATCAGGTGATGATACCAATGGAATATGATATAATAAGCCATTTATTCTGTGTTGCTCTTATTTCAACAAGACAAACAAAACAAAAAATGCAGAGCATCTACCGTATAACTATATTTTCAAATTTCAAGACAAGCTAAAACCTTTTTTTTATCTCTCTCTCTCTCTCCAGTGTGGAATATTCTATATGACTAATCAGACAACGCGTCTTTGTTGAAAATTGGGATGCTTGATGTAATAATAATAATAATGCGTAACAAAGGGAGAAATGATATGGGTAATCGTAAAGCAAAAGTAATGGCAACAAGGGTGATTGTTAATGTTGTCGTAGCACATTCTCCCTCTTTCGCATATCCGATGCTTTGCAAGCGCAATCTTGATGTCAGCATATTCACTTGAGTCATCCTAGAACAACCTGCGTATTCAAAACAAGTACTTCACCTCACTTACAAAGAAGTAGTGGGATCCAGGGTATATTTTTCGAAAATTCATGAAAAAATTTAAAATGTTTGGGTATAGAAATGAAAGAATGTCTGCGCTACATGGATTGAATCAGATGCAATGTGAAGTTTTTTTATAGATTTATTGATCGGAGTTTAACAGAAGGACTTTTTAAGTTTCTAAAAATTGAGGGTACTGATCAAGAAATTGAATTTCAGCTAAGTTTTATTGCAGAATGTAGATTCGCGAAATGTTGTATGAAATTTTGTTCGTACTAAATAGAAGCCCTAAAAAATAAAACTGAAAAACAATTAAGAATGTAAATCCATGTTTATTGGTGAGAAGGAAATTCATGATGAATTTAAAACTTTTTATGCAATACCATGTTTATTTGGTGCCAATGTCACCTTTAAGAAAATAAAACTCATCGCTTGTGTATAAAATTGATAAATCCTTATATAATTGAAGATTATTCAATTTTGTAATAATTACATTAAAATTTTAATCGCATTTCAAGTAATTTCTAAGTGATTTAGAGTTCAACATACCAAAACTATATTCCAATTTTTTTTTTTTGAAAAAAACTAAAAACTAATTTCGTTTGCTTAGAATTGTCCTAAGATGCAATCCATCATGACAGTAGTAAAGCACCCATTATTAGTAAAACTATTTATTTCAAATTTATCTTAGTCACAGTCTACTCTTTTATAGTAACGAAGAAGTCTTTCATATAACTAATGTATTACTAAAATTTCTTTCAACTTTCATTAAAATTGTTAGTATTTTTTTATTCGTATCAAAATTGTTAGCTAATTCTTCTATAACCACCTCTTTTATTCGTAACTGAAATAAAAATCAGAGAATTCATCTTGGTATAATCAAGAATATAGATACCGTAGTAATTACATCCATTTTTAAATTTCAAATTTTTCCCACAATATCGCGTTATTGAGGGGAGAATCAGAGACATGAATTTTGGACTCAGATCTACTCAAAAGATGCCCGATGCAGACGAAATGCTACTCTAAGAATACCAACACTTGCCTTCGAGAAAATAATGTAAAGCTTCCATATTGAAATAATGTATCTGACAGTTACAACAGAACTTCAGAAGGGGAACCAAATCTTGTTCATCCAGCATCCTACTGCCATGACTGCGTAGGGAACCAACCCATACCCTGAAACAAACTTCTTTATGCCCTCTAGTTTAAGCGAATGCACCAGCACATACAGTGGCTGGAGCAGCTTCCAGCTGTTTCTTTGCAGTACTGTATTTTTTTGTTATAAACCTGGAAAAATCAACAAGATATAAAATTCAAAAATCATGCTATAGCGCGATGACGGCTATTTTAAATATTATAATACAAACTAAATAATTTATACTGCACAGATAAATACTAAAAAAGCAAGAAAAAACTCATTTAAAGAAATTTAGAAGTTATAATGTGCACACACACAATCATCGTCAATCTATATGACAAATAAGAACATAGTAATGAAGTCAAAAAATGAATGATAGATGATGAAATTAATACAAAAAGCACATAACAAATTAGATATTATCAGAATGTGAGCCGGGAAGCCTAAAGTAAGGGTGGAAGACAAGATAAAAAAGGTCCTGTAATGTGTGAAGGAATAAAGATAAAAATAGTTAACTATTCATGGAATATTTAGCTAAAAAACCCCAAACAATGATGTGTTACGGGTAAAAATGGTTACCGATCCCTATGTCATGGTGGCAGCTGCAATATATATATATATATATATATATATGTATGTGTGTGTGTGTGTGTGAGTGGCCGCTATTGAAATGTGCTCCAGTATTTGAATCCCATATTGCACAAGGCTGCTCCACTTCGCTATCCCACTATAGTACGCTATTGACTATGATTATAAGTTCTTAAATAGAAAAGTTACATATTTTGCAATAGGGAAAGAAAAACAATCGCATAATTCTCGAAAGAGAGACAGAGTTACTTAAAACTACCACTTTCATCTTAAATCCCTAACTTTCTGTTTATGGGGGGAAATTCCCCAACTGGTGCACCATTGCCATTTCCATATATCCCATGCAAAGAAAATTGTACACTGAAGTTTCAAGCAAAACCAAAAGATGTGCACAAAAAATAGTTACCTAAAGAAGTCCCTCCATAGCAACTCAAACATCAACCAATTTGTTCCAGTTCTGGACGAGCCATTACTACCATCATTCCGGTTTGACGAAGCAGAAATGGCTCTGTCAGCAATACAATTCACCAGTGAGTATCCACCATATTCATACCAAAAACAATAATACCCTTAAACAGAACAACACAAAAGACCACCAACCTGCCGGCAGTCTTCTTCAGTTCTTCATACATTGTGCGAGGGGAAAGGCATCCCATTGCCAACCACGGAGAAATCTTGCAAGAGAAGTTGGCACCATATATACTCTGTGTTCCATCCTTAAACCCCTTGTGTGGCTGAGCAGCACACTCAGCTGCAAATTTTTTAAGCCTCTGCAGTGCCTCAGTCTCCCCTCCTACCATAGAAGCATTAGCAACACACTTTCCATCCTGCACAGTGCACAATGATAACAACCAATATAAACCATTGATGCTAACACAAGAAAGCATAGAAACAAGTTAAAAATAAAAGAAGAATACAAAACCTGTGACATTGTTGCAGATGGATTGAGGCCTAGGTCCATTAAGGAAGGAATCTCCCCAGGCTCAACATCACCGCGAGAAGGCATTCCCTTAAGCTGATCTAATGTCTCAATTGTCTTCCTTACCTCCAATTTCTGAACCCTATCCCTAAACCCTCCATAATTGGAAGGCATGTCCTCCAATTGAAAAGGCAAATCGTCCACGTGATACAACGTGCTTCCCCAGAAGTACTTCACCTCCACATTCTCCTCCTTCATGGCCGCCTCCACCCTCTCCTCCGCCTTCGCCTCGTCGTGCGAGACCTCGCGGTGCGCGTACACGGCGTCGGCCCCGACGGCCTTGGCGAGCTCCACCAGCACCGCCTCGGGCTTCCCGACGCGCACGACGAGATCGGAGCCGCGCGCCTGGAGGTTGCGGCGGAGGTCGGAGACGGAGTCGATGAGGAAGGCGGCACGGTAGGGGCCGGTCTTGTCGAAGCCGGAGGCCGACTTGCCGTAGTCGGCGGGGTCGAAGCAGTAGACGGGGAGGACGGAGAGGGCCTCGTTGTTGGCGGCGGTGAGGCATTCGTTGTCGAGGAGGCGGAGGTCGTTGCGGAACCAGACTACTGCGGCGCGGCGGAGGGCGGCAGCGTTGGAGGGGTCGCGGGGGCGGTGGGGACCCAGGGAGAGAGGGGCGTGGAGGGGGTTGGCTGAGATGGTGGATTTGAAGGAGGTTTTGGGAGGAGTGGGAGGAGCGGTGGTGGATAGAGAAAGGTGTGTGAGGGATGAGGCCTGGGTTGGGACTTTGAGCTTGGTTGGTTGAGGGGTGGTGGATGGGATCTTGGGTTGGACGAAGGGGAAAATTGTGGGAAGAGAGAGGGAGAGTGAGGCCACTGCGAATGCTGCTTCATGCTGCTTCTGTTCCTCTTTCTCTGCTTCCGTTTGCTGAATGGAATCCATTTCAGAACAATGGAGATAACTCTCACTCAAGCCTTATCTGCTACCTCTCACCTCTGCTTTCCTATTTTATGTTGCTAAGCTAAGCTCTTTCTCTCTCACTCTGTCTGTGGCTTGGATGGATTATACCATTATCATGCCTTTTTATTTATATTTTTTTTTCATCTCTTGAGTCAAAATATTTATTTATTTTATCTATTTTTTTAGTGATATTACACATTACATATAGATTTTTTTTTTAATTTTTCAAATTGTTAAATCGTATTATTTTAATTTTCCCCCTTGTTAAATGATTATTAGTTTTTTCTTCTAAAATTACGAAAGTAGGACTAAAATCTAAACTTTTTAATAATTTTAGAAGCTGAATTAATCTCATAAACTAATTTTGTTAATAGTTCATCTCATCTACCTTTGCATTGACGTGCGCCAGCCACCTACACCCCCCCCCCCCTAACTTTTTTTTTTTTTTTTTCCTGCCTGCATTTTTACTTTTTTGGTATTCGGTTCATGCACTACATTACACAATGATATTTCTAATATGCAATTTCCCCTTATCATTGGCGTTTTATTTTCGGAAAATGTTTGTAGTACAACCTTTTTTTTTAGGTGTATGGGTGAGAAAAAAGAGTTAAAATGAAATAAATAAATGAATAAATGTAATGAAAGATGTGATGAAATATAAAATAAAAAAGGATTAGCTAAATTTTTAGTTATTAATTTTTTTAAAATTTGATTTTTAATTTTTAAATTTTTATTTGATTGATAAAAATTTTTATTTTTTATTTATTAAGATTTTTAGATTTTTTATTTTTCAAAATTTGATTTTAGTCCTTAAATTTTTGTTTTATTAGTTAAGTTCCTTCAACATTTTTTCATTTCAACTTTCAGTCTCTAATAAAAATTTAAATTCATTATTTTGTTTATTTAATAAAATTTCAATGACTAAAACAGAATTTTTCAAAAATTTATGAATTAAAAATCTTTTTGAAAAAAGTTGAAAAATCTTAACTAGTCAAATAATAGTTTAAAGGCTAAAAAGTTTGATAAAAAAATTTGAGACCTTGACCATTCAAAATAAATTTAGAGACTAAACATCAAAATTTAGGGACTAAAATCTTATTGAAAAAACTTACAGACCTTGACTAGTAAAAATAAAATTAAGGAATAAAAATCAAATTTAAAAAATATTAGGAATAAAAACTTAATTAATCCATAAAAAATATGAAATAAAAATAAATACATAATAATAATGACTCTTTATTTTCGTGTTTTCTCAGCTTTGCATTTGTGATGGTGAGTTTAGCACTTCATCATATAAAGGGAGATTTTTTAAAATTTTGTTCATATATTTCAAAGAACATTAAACTCTTTCAAGTCGTTGCATCAAAACAAAAATCTGATCGCGTTATTTGAAGTGATAAAAAAGACGTGATATTATAAAAATATACAAGAACCATAAGATGAATTTTAACAACTCGAGTTTAAAATTTAAGCACTATTCAGTATATTACCAGTAGACATGGCAAATTGAACAAATAGAAGCAGCACCCGTTTCATGTCAGAAAAAATGCCCCAAATTTCTAAGGATGTTCAATACACATTAAAAGAGTAAACTAGATCACCACATCTCAATCAGTCTTCATGAGGGAGAAGCACTACAGAGGGGTTTAAAAGCTATCCTTAGCATATCCCCCTCAAAGTTGGTATAGAAAACCAATTTTTTTGTAACGTTCCTCTCGAGGGAGAACTCAATTATGGAAGTATAACAGAGAGTAATACACTAGTACAACATCATTTAAGTGGATAATCATAAAAAGGAAAATTCCAACCTAAAATGAGTATTTAATACATGAAAAGAAAGAACAATAGAAGAAATAACCAGAGAGGCTTGACCTTATTAGTTTGCCGGCGAGACGAAGAGTGATGATGACTGGAGACGGCACCGGGAAATCATAATGCACCAAAGGATATTGCCAAGGGTCTATACAATAAATTGAAATGTCAAAAAATATTTCCTATATACAATTCTAAATGAATCCAGAAACTTTGAGTGAAGATAGTACACAACAACATGAAGAACGCACAGGTAATCCATGCCCCGAGCCTAGGCCCTCTTAGCTCTGCGCCAAATATTACATGCCTTAAAACCAAAACAGAGATACACCCGACAGAAGTGGAGAAGAAAACAATAAAATAAAATAAAAAAAGCTTAGTCCCCCTGCATTATGGATTCCGAGAGGTTCTCTATATGCTATGCAGTTGTACAAAGTATAAATTATCCATGGAACACCAAGAACAACATATATATTCACTGAATTACCGCAAAAAGAATAAATAAGTTAATAACAAACTTTATGAAGCAAACTTCAATAAGCTTCCATAAGCCAACTCCAAAATATTTATATTTGGGATTAAACTTTACCAATATCGGTCAAATTATATTTCAAAATAAAATGACATGCTGGAAAGTAGAAACACATAATCACGCACAATATGGGGTTTAACCAATATTGATCAAATAATAACATCCTTTTAGAACCATCAAGGTAAACTACTAAATTGCAAAAAATCAAAAGCATTCCAGGAATATTATTAACTACTAATATCCTAAAAAGAATCAGGATGTCATGATGTAATGATGACATGTGAGCATTTCTTAGATCAAGAATGAGGTAAGTATTGAGATGGAAAACCTGCAAGTGATATTTGCAATTGCAGAATCAGCAGTTTTTTGACGTTCGGCAGCAATCTTGCTTGCCACTAGATCAGGCCGCGAGGTACCACTGGCTAGAGCTGTAAATGCAATCACATAGGCATTTATTCGTGTCAAAGAGTAAAAAAAGCAAAACTAAGATGCACAACTGACAATCGTAAAGGCTACTTTGGATCTATAATGATCTGTAAAGAAGAGGACAGGAATATCATTGAGTGAGAAAGAAAACCCGTAACACAACTTATAACATCTGTGATCTTAGTCACAATGTAAGCTATCCCACTGATGAAAAGCAGAGAGAAAATGGAGATCCATCCATGAGCAATTTGGCATGGAGGAACAAATGCAAACAGAAATCTCCATGGTAAAATCAGCAATTGCCAGAAAATATGAGCTAAGCGGAGACATGCATTTTCTAGGTTTTTTTTATTCTGGTCTCTCCAACTGTTGAAGAAATTATAGAGTGGTATTGAGAAATTGACAATATATTGTTGGAAATCTACATAAGTGAATTTATTGACAGTTAATAATCGTATAACTCATTTATTGATAGTTAATAATCATATTGCTCATGCTTAACCATATCCTACAAAGTGTGTTTGTGACATTTATGTGGGTATACGTGCGAAGATCAATTGCACTATCACTAGAAAATACACTTTAACAGAAGAAGCCCATATGGTCCATATCCACGTCTTCGTATCCATAATACCACTGAAATTACCTGATTAACTGAATCACAGTAACAGAATTTCTAACAACATTCGTGAATCTGTGATAAGATCTTGCTCTAACTAGTTTTGTGAAAATTTTGGATTTTGAAGAGCTTAACAATGTCAATTGATAAGGAGTAAAAATTTAGTTGTGGTTGATGTTATTCTTGAATCTATGATATCAGCATTTAACCTTAAAGATACAATTGCAACATAAAATGAAATACCCTCAGTGCAACCACAAATTGCTGTCTCCAAATATTAAGCAAGTGCGTATCCTCCAACGTTGTTTCCTTAGCTTTGTCCAAAACTTCAACCTCATCATCTATTTGAGGTACTCTGACATACAATGGATCCGCAAATTAGAAAATTTTGACAAAAGATAGTTCTGACATTTCAGGGCAGTTTCTAAACCCATTTGGGGTAGACATTTCACACTTAATCACCGATTCCCATCTCTCAACACATTCCATCATCTCAATATCTCAAACCATTTTCTTTCCTCTCACGCTTATTTCCAAAGAATCAACTCTAGCTTTCACCATCATACTCTTTAACAGCTCTAACCGGCTCACTAATCCACCTCAACTGTTCACGTATTAATTTATACATTTTGTGCTTCCGCGCGCATGTACTCGGATTTACACACAAGCCAATTCCGCCATGCCTAATAAAGATGAATCGGGTATTGAATCCTACTTACGGTGATCATCATCACGTGAGCAGCAATTTTATGCCCATCGGGGGACAAAATAAAAAGAAACTTCTCCCTATGTAATTGTAAATGGTAACCAAATTAAAGATACATGCCAACATAAAGTAGCATGTATTGCATCTGACTTTTTATGAAATAATCTCTATAAAATTTCATATTAAGGCATAAAAGTTGGTCCAAATAAAACACAGGAGTATTTAAACCAGTAACAAGTCAAATAAACAACACAGATAAAAGAGACTCCACAATAACTAAACCTAACAGAAAATGCCTCAAGACACAGAATTAGATCTTCAGTCTTCCTCTTCACCCTCGTTCTCAGCGATGTTGAAGTATCTCAACTCATAGACATTCCGCTCCTTGTTGGATGCAATCACGCGAAGCCAATCCCTCACATTGTGCTTTTTCAAGTACTTCTTGGTCAAATATTTCAGATACCTGAGAAAGGTGTAATAAGCAAAGGAAATCAAAATACCGGCAAAAAGACTAGTACAGTAGTGTACCTATAGGAAATTGGGCTGCAAATAAACAAATTTAATCTCATGTGTGGGTTTAAAAAAAAAAAAAATCAAAGAATAGATTACTAGGGAAACGGTGAGGAATGTTCGAACTTTTCCTATTTAAATTAAAAAAGTTAAGAGATACTTTAGTTATCTCATGCATGAATACATCCTATCTCAAGCCCAACATGGCAACCTTTATATGCATGTTCCCTAATTCTCTATCACAATCATACCATTAACCCTTACGGAGAGATATGAAAAAACTGAAGGCCATATTTTCATAAAACAAGCATGAAAGAACATACATATACAGCATAAGCAACAAGCTATCTCAGATAACATAACTAAACAACACCTGAATACATAATTTCTTTCTAATTTTACCTTCCAAAAAACTTTTAAGCAATCTGACAATTCAAAACATAAGAGCTAAAACATACATTTCGAATCGTCTACTATTAAAAAAAATGGAAGCATATTCTGCCAGATTACCACATTTAATCTTATACCTATTAGCCAATCCAATAGTACAAAATTATTCACGAATATCTTAGATAACTTTGTAGAAAACCCTAAAAGACTAGAAGAGCTCTAGCTTAAGTTTCAAACAGCTTTCTATCATGCTGATCTCAGTGCCAGTAACAGGGTCCTAGATCTATTCTCCGAAATATCTAAGCCAACAGAAACAATAACATCAATTAACGATGAATAACCATACGGAAAAAGTAAATCACCCTGAATTTGAGAAATGTTATAATCGATAATAATAATAAAAAATCCCCTCCTATGTGAAAAAAAATGGCAGCATACAAGAGGAGCATGGCGAAAAGAGTACCGTTTAGAGAAGTTGCTGTCGGAGGTGACAGTGATCTTGCTCTTGTCCCTGGTGACGGTAATGGAATCGCCGAGTGCACCGGCCTTGCCGCCGACCTTAATCCTCTCCTGAAGGAACTTCTCAAGAGAAGCAATGTCCATAATCTTATCCTCCACAGGCTTCGCGCAATCGATCACGAAGCTCGCTCCCTTCTTCTTCCCCTTCGCTCCGCTCATTTTCGCTCCTCTCCCTTTCTCCACTTGCGATGGTGATAAGCACTAAGCAGCAGCACACACAGTCACCCTAAGCTAGGGTTTCTGTCTTTTAAAACGCCAACAACACCTGCCGTTTTATTATAAGCCAGGTCCAACCTACATGGGCTGAAAAAATCATTTTGTTCTGGGCCGAGACCCAATTTAATAGGCCCAATTGTGTAAAAAAATTGAGAGTGCTTCTTCATACACCAGCAAAAAGTTCTTCTACACCATTTTAAATTTAAAAACCCAAAAATGCCCCTGGTGCTTTGGACACAAATATGCAAAGTTGGCCAAGTGAGCTTCATTTGAACAGCTTCATTTCAAAAGCACAATACATCTGCATAGCTTTGGGAACATCCGTATAGCTTCATTGCAACAGCATTGGTGTTTTTGGGTGGCATTTGATTCCTTTCGGGTGGTTGTTGGTGGTTGTCGGAGTTGCAGAGCCGCCGACGAAGTGTGCAAAGGTGAGTGGTGCTGGTTGGTTTCGTACGGATTCGGTAATCCGTATGAGTTATACGGATTACCTAATTCGTATAGATCAGATGGATTAGCTAATCCGTATGATCCATACGGATTAGTCAATCCGTATAGCTTGGAAATTGCTGAAAAAAAGCCTTTTTAAAATGTGAAAATTGTTGGGAACATGTATTTGCATAAGATTGAGTTTGTTTAGATAAATTAATTGATTAAATGAAGTTAATAAATTTAATTGTTGTATAAAAATAACAATAGATAAAATGAAACAATATAAATAAGGACAATTTAATTATAAGCGTGTGTATATTTATATGGTGTTCCACATGGAGTTTTATTATGTTTAATTGGATTGTTATTTGTTAGGATGGACAACAATGAATGGATTTATGACAGTATAATGTCAGAAGAAGTTAATATGGAGGAAGACCTTGGAGTAGACGATGATGCGTTTGAATTCAATGAAGACAATGATGTAGACCCGGATGCGAATGAGGATAATGCTTGTTTAATTGATTGTTCTGCAGCGTTTCAAACAAACGAGGTAAATTGTTGTATATGAAAGTATTTAAAGTTGTTATATGACACGGTTTAGCATATGAAATATTAATTATCCATTTGTGTAGGTGTTTGAATCGCGTGATGCGATATTGAAATGGGCTCGTACCGTTGCATTTGAAAATGGTTTTGTAGCGGTCATAATGAGGAGTGATACAAAAACTGGAAAAATGGGAAGATCGTCATTTGTGTTAATTGGTTGTGAAAGGAGTGGAAAATATAGGGCATGGAAAAAAGGTTTCACACCTTCAATCACTAGCACCAGAAAATGTGAGTGTCCGTTTAAGTTGAGGGGTAAACCAATCCCGGGAGAACAAGGGTGGATGGTGAAGCTAATATGTGGGAATCATAACCATGTTTTGGCTAAGTCATTCTGTGGACACCCATATGCTGGTCGAATAACTGAGGAGGAGAAGATCATTGTTGGTGATATGACAAGGTCCATGGTGAAACCAAGAAATATTCTGTTAACTTTGAAGGAGCACAATGCGGATAATGTAACAAGTTTGAAGCAACTTTACAATGCAAGATATGCATACCGAACGCGTACAAGAGGCAATAATATTGAAATGCAACAGCTAATGAAACTTCTTGAACGCGACATGTATATTCATTGGCATCGAGTGAAGGATGAAAATGTTGTACGTGACTTGTTTTGGGCACATCCAGATGCAGTACAGCTGAGTAATGCATATCATATGGTGTTCCTCATTGACAGTACCTACAAAACAAACAGGTACAGACTTCCTTTGCTTGACATTGTTGGTGTCACACCAACTGGGATGACATTTTCAGCTGCATTTGCCTATTTAGAGGCTGAACGCATCAACAATGTTGTCTGGGCCCTTGAATGCTTTAGAGAGATTTTTTTGAAAACTGAATTCAGCCCACAGGTTATTATCACTGATAGAGATTTAGCTTTGATGACTGCTGTGAAAACTGTTTTTCCCGATTCAACTAATTTATTGTGTCGATTTCACATTAACAAAAATGTGAAGGCAAAATGTAAAACTTATGTTAGGCAGAGTCATGCATGGGATCATGTCATGCAAGCATGGGGATGTCTTGTTGACTGTGCTACTGAAAAGCGATATGATGAATATCTTATGAAGTTCGATGTTGCATGTGCACCGTGGCCTACGTTTGTTGATTACGTTAAGGACACTTGGTTGAATCCCCACAAAGAAAAGTTTGTCACAGCATGGACAAACAAAGTTATGCATTTTGGGAATACAACAACAAATAGGTAAGTTTCGGCTTGACATTGTTTACATTGACATTTGCATAAGTTTATTGTATTTAAAATTATTTGATGACATGATACACTGCAGGGTGGAGTCAGCACATTCGACCCTAAAGCGCCTACTGCAGAATAGTGTTGGAGACTTGTGCACTGTTTGGGATGCCATAAACAACATGATCACCTTGCAACATACTGAAATCAAGGCATCTTTGGAGCAAAGCACACATGTTGTAGGGCATGCCTTTAAAGTTACTTTGTACAACAGACTTGTTGGCATGGTGTCCAGGGTTGCCTTAAACCATATTGCTTCTGAGTATGAGCGGATTCATTATGCAGGAAAAAACCCAAACCGATGTGGATGTGTTCTCAGAACAGCTTACGGTTTGCCTTGTGCATGTGAGCTAGCTAAGTTTGTGCTTCAGAGCATTCCACTGAACACCGTTCATTTTTTTTGGCGGAGATTAAGCTTTGAAAGTCAATATATGCATGAATTGCAGGTTACCATAACTGAAGAGATTAAAGCCATATCCAACCATTTTGATAAACTTGGTTTGTGTGGCAAAATGACTCTTAAGAGTAAGCTTAAACAAATTGCGTATCCTGATTTAAATTCCATGTGCCCTCCCCCTAATAAGGTTAAAACTAAAGGTGCTCCAAAGAAGATGACAAAGCACGAAAGGTCAACGAGAAGGGATCCGTCTTACTTTGAGTATGTAGACGACTTTCATTCAATGCAAAGTAGTTGTTCCACTCCAAAACAGTCCAATGTCTCATGTGATGTTCAGATGCAACAGGGGATGGTTCCGATGCTAGATCAATTTCATCCATTTATGCAGAAGTTCATCTTGAATGTCACCGATGTCAAAGCAGATGGTAATTGCGGGTACCGTGTCATTGCTGCCTTATTAGATTATGGTGAAGAATCTTGGGCTTTGGTTCGCAATCATTTGCTCAGAGAACTTGGAGAGTGGACTGATGGATATATTGCGTTGTTTGGTGGTATACATAGATTTGAAACCTTAAAGCAGTCCCTACTGGTTGATGGATTGTCCAAGGTAAACCTTTGTTTTGTTTAATCATTATATGCCTGTAATAATAACGCAAATGGTACATATAAAACATATTTGTGTTACTGTTTATTTACAGGTAACTATGGACAATTGGATGGATATTACAGACATGGGGCATGTAATTGCATCAAGATATAATGTGGTTGTGGTATCGCTTTCACTTAAGCAAAGCATGACGTTTTTCCCCCCTAAGAAGTCAACCGCCCAGAGATCCCAACATTCATCGAATTCTGTGTATTGGACATGTTTTTGGTAACCACTTTGTGCAGGTATGACAATATTTTGTTGATTTTATGATAATATTTTTAAACTTAATAAACGCATGATTGTTTACTGTTTTGTGTGGCACAGGTTTCCTTAAAAGACAATTGTCCCTTGCCGTTGACTGCATTCTTGTGGGGTAGTCACCGTACCAGCGAAGCACAAGATTGGCCAAATTACTATCTTAGTAGAATGCAAATGTATTACGCCCATATGAATGTGCGCACTGAACATGTAGACTTACGAGATGTGTAGAAGGAATGCAAAAAACAATGAATATCGTGTTTATTTGCATAACAATATCTATATATATTTATAAATGACCAACTGTGTCAACATAAGAAATAACATAAAACTAATACGAGTATCATTTCGTCTAAAAGATATATATGTGCCTAATGGACTAGTCAAAGCCGCCTCCGCTGTGTAGCTCGTCGTCGGGTCCCTTGAGTGTAGACAAGGCCGTAGTCCCTGACACTACGAGCTAGGAGCAACATTTGTTGCGTCCTAGAATATGCCTCGGAGCCCTCTGCAACCATCCCGTTATCGATGAAGGCTTGCAAGCTCTCAGCCAGTCGTTCGCAAACAGACTGCAATTACAAATGAAAAAAACAGGAACACTAAATCATTAAGAGTGGGAAAATATGATAACACGTGACAGATGGTAATTAAGTTTATATTTTTACCACTGCATGCGTTGGCATGTGCTCATCGAGACTCCCATCTGATGCATGGGGAGACGCATCTGGTGAACGGGGATGAACATCAACTGAAGGGGTCGGAGCTGGATCAATAGTGGGCCCAGTTGGAGCATGTGAACGGGCCTCAGAGTACTGTGCCGGAGTCATGAATGGATGTGACACCCGATAGAACCACTGCATATACCCAGGGACACAGTGACTTGGATACTGCACCAAATCACCGGTCGATATAAGGTAATCCGCGTAGTGGTCCCATCGGTCGTCAACATCGTCTGCGGATGGGACTTCTGCTGAAGGCAGCTCCGGAATATGCTGAATCTGGCCAAACTGCCTCACCACCCTGTCTGGCAGATACCTGCGACGTGAGGACCCCATCTAATGAAACCCAAAAACAAACTGATGGGCTCAAAATCCCGAAGGGGCCTGTGCTCCGTATAGGGTGTCCAGCATATATCATCGGCTCTCAACCTGTCTATACGGGCACGGTAGGTCGTCAGCGGTAACGCCTTCGCACTCTTCCAGCGACAGACACGCGGCTGCGTCTCCTCATATTCATCCTCTGCACTCCCGTTACCCACGGTGGGAAAATGCTCATAGATCCAGCACTACAAAAGAAGACGATTAAATTAAAAAATAGTTTTTCGCATAAAAACCCACAGCTAATGAAATTTCTAACAAGATTACTTGAAGTATAGTGATATATCCAGCTAGATGTTTCCCGTAGTGTTTTGATGCATAACTCAAATTCTCATACATATGCACCAAAGCACCAGCTCCCCATGCATATCCGGCTGCTTCATCAATGTCTCGGAAAGGCTCTAAGAACTGAATGCCTATGTGTGTTGCACTCTTGTTGGCAAACAAGGTGCAGCCAACAAGATGCAAGAGATATGCCCTGGCTGCTAGGAGCCACTGTCGAGAGTCACATAGTCTGAAATAAAGCTCTCGAAGCCATGACAAGCGAACGTATGCCCCGTGGCACTGTGTCGTCTCGGCTTCAGCCTCATCAACTGTAACGTCGAGCAGCTCCACCAACAATGTAATAGCGTCTCCAATGTCAATCTGGTCATACGCATGGAAGACGCCCGTGACAGGGATATGTAGGAGGGAGGCGATGTCGTCCAGCGTAATACTGAGCTCCCCGACAGTCAGATGGAAGCTGGAGGTCTCTGCGTGTCACCTCTCAACAAATGCTGATAACAACCCCCGATCTCCAGTCTCTACAGAGCACCGTATCAGCGGACTAAGGCCTGTAGCAGCCACCAACCCCTCAATCTCAGGAGCTGGCTTCCCGAATTTAGTGACCTTACGTCCATGGGAAGCCAACTTGAGCTCTGGACGTTCCTGCAATAAATAAATGAACACATATTTACAATGATTAAGAAGCAAACATGTCGAAGGTAAACTACATCTCGTTGTCTTAAACATACCTCTCCGGACCAAACTTTAACAGCCACATGGTCCACATAAGCACACAGTACTGAACAGTCTTCTGGGCCACCTGGAAAACCTTCAGAATGCAAATCAGCCGTCACCGGTACATCATCATGTGTATGTCGTTCCTCAACTAGAGGATCCTCAACTACAGCATCCTCAACTGGAGGATCCTCAGCAACACTAGCACCCGCCCTCTATCGACGAGCGGATGCTGTCGGCCTACGACGCTCATGATCTCCATCAACCGGCCGCTGCAGTCCTCCTCTAGTCCTAGCCATAACCTGTACAACATATGTTTATATGTTAGATTATCACTAAAGAGTAAATCACATACGAAGTTTGATTCAATTTCTAACAAAGGATCTCCATTTCGGGTTCCACAAGCATGATTCAAAACCAAGATTCACCTATCATGTTCATTTCTAACAAAGGAAATCCATTTCGGGTTCCACTTTGTGATTCAAAAGCAAGAGTGACCTATCATGTTTATTTCTAACAAAGGATTCCCATTTCGGGTTCCACAAGCATGCAATAATGACCTATGATCTCACATTCTAACAAAGGATCTCCATTTCGAGTTCCACAAGCATGATTCAAAACCAAGATTCACCTATCATGTTCATTTCTAACAAAGGAAATCCATTTCGGGTTCCACTTTGTGATTCAAAAGCAAGAGTAACCTATCATGTTTATTTCTAACAAAGGATTCCCATTTCGGGTTCCACAAGCATGCAATAGTGACCTATGATCTCACATTCTAACAAAAGCATCCCATTTCGGGTAGCACAAGCATGATTCAAAACCAAGATTCACCTATCATGTTCATTTCTAACAAAGGAAATCCATTTCGGGTTCCACAAGCGTGATTCAAAAGCAAGATTGACTTATCATGTTCATTTCTAACAAAGGAATCCCATTTCGGGTTCCACAAGCATGCAATAGTGACCTATAATCTCATATTCTAACAAAAGCATCCCATTTCGGGTAGCACAAGCATGATTCAAAACCAAGATTCACCTATCATGTTCATTTCTAACAAAGGAAATCCATTTCGGGTTCCACAAGC
>CM023960.1:1651661-1734902 GCA_013407115.1 Glycine latifolia
TATTAGCTCATCTCACAATATATAAAAGGCCTCCGGCCTGTGTACGAAAAACTTCATTGATGTGTTCAACATATCAATCAACTTTCATTACCACCTCAACTGCTTATATACTTCTAATAGAAAATCTAAACATTAACAGGGTTTTTTTTATTAAAACCATCGTCCAATTATTTGGTCACCTTTATCATGGATACGAATTTCAAATATTATGAAGTAATTCCTCCCAACTTGACTCTTTCATTCACGGACTCATAGTTCTTTTTCTTTTGTGTGATTGTTTTATTAATTGTGAAAATTGTATCATATGTAACATTATAGGTATACACGAGGAACTCAAGGGGAATGCAACTCTTCACCTGCAGATGGGTGCCTTTTTCTTCTCCGAAGGCCATTATTTTCCTTTGCCATGGTTCAATTGTCTTCTCTCTCTCTCTCTCTCTCTCTCTCTCTCTCTCTCTCTATATATATATATATATATATATATATATATATATATATATATATATCCTATTAGGCTTGATTTTTTAACCTTACGTTTTTTAATTACTTATTACAGGTTATGCCATGGAGTGTAGTACATTCATGAGAGGTAATACATATTCTTTGACGATTTACTATTTTTCTTTCTTTACCATATTTTCTCCTCTCTTTTTTTTTACGGTTAGTTATTGCTTTTCACTCATTGTATATTACATTATTCTACTTGTTGAATGATGGTATATCAATAACACCCATTAAGACTCTCGGCCCAACAATAAAATAAATAAAGCTAAAGTTTTAGACCCATTGATAACAAAATATTTTCTATTAATTTTTATAAAACAAAAAAGTCTCATATAATGAAAAAAATATCATATATGTTGATAAAAGAACCATAAATATAGCTCTCAGCATTTAAATTAAAAAATTCTCTTAAAATTTATTTTAGATCTTATTTACCGTTGGATCGATCCTAACACCCACCAAACTATCATCGAATTATTTGGTCACCTTTATGGTTGATAGATTAAGAAGGGTTTTAAAAGATGAAACCTAATTATTTAAGTTCACGAAAGTAGTTTACAATGTTCCTATAAATTCTTCTATATATTTTTTAACAAGCTTAAGGTTAAGCTTATGAACAAATAACTTTATGTTAAAGAAATTTTAATTAAATGAGTGCTTAATTAATCTATTATCCAAACATGTTTTAAAAAACTACAGAGTTTGTAGATCAACTTAAGTGGGTTGGTGTTAAATATTTAAAGAGTGTTTTAATGGTTCTATCTGGATGGAACATAATTGCTTCCAGTATATTGTAGTCTCTCATTGTCAATTAAGAAATCAATATCAAGATACATATAAAATAAAAATAAGATTTAATTTTGTTATATTATTTTATGGGGTATGGAAGGAATTAAAAAAAAATGCCAATTTTTCATTGTATGTAATGTATTTCCTTTGAATTCATAAAAAAAAACTTATCTTATATATTTGACTTAAATATAAGTCAATCTAATTAATTTTATAATATTTAATATTATCATTCCTAAAAAAACTATTCATTTAATTCTGATTCTATTTTCAATGATTATGTTTATTCATGATATAAGTTCCAAAGAAGAGCATTTTAGTAATCACATTAGTAAAATTAAATTATATCAACTAATTTTCTTAATTAATGTGAAATTAGTTATTTTGTTTATACACAAATACAGAGTGAGTATATATATATAAAAGTACATGACATTAATTGATTTATTGTGTGCTTCATGCCTTTAGCATGCGGAGAAAGCTTAGCCAATGCTGGATATGCAGTCTTTGGAGTCGACTATGAAGGACATGGACGCTCTGGAGGTGTTCGTTGTCTCATAACTAAGTTTGACAATGTTGTTAATGATTGTGAAGACTTTTTCAAGTCAGTTTGCGGTAGGGTTTGAATTTCTTGCTATATAAGCAATAATCTTAGTGTTGAAACATTTCAAAACTTCTTATGTTGAATTGCTTCCTCATTTGGGTATTTTAGAGCTCCAAGATTACAAGGGGAAGCCTAGGTTCTTATACGGGGATTCAATGGGAGGATCAGTGTGCTTACTATTGCATAAAAGGGACCCTTCATTTTGGGATGGTACTATTCTTGTTGCACCCATGTGTAAGGTATGATTTTGTTTTAGAGTATATGAGCATTCATTCAAAAAAAAAAAAAAATTTTCCCACCATATTGAGCATAACATGGTTTATTGTTGGCTTAGGAGATGTGTGACAAACTTTAACATAAATATGTTCAAATGTAAACAGATATCGGACAAATTGATGCCAATTCCCATAGTTATAAACATGTTAACAAAATTTGAAGATATCATACCAAAGTGGAAAATAGTTCCCACAAAGAATATCATTGACTCTGCCTTCAAAGACCGTGGCAAAAGAGAAGCGGTGAGGTTTAGGTAGTTTTGATAGAAGCAACATAGCATATAAATTTTTTTTATGTTTGATTTAAAAGAAACATATAAAACAGAACAATACTTGAGGTTAAAAGTAGTTGATTTTATTTCAACTATACCTAAAGGGTGTATTTAAAGAGACAAATATGATTTTCAATTTTATTTTCTACACGTTTCAAACACTACCTTAATGTGCTTTTTCTATATCAGTGGAATTTCCAAACTTAACAACTATTGAGGCTAATTGAGAAAGGAAATATAATCTTATTTCTATAGTGCAAGAGTTACTTATTGTCTTCTGATAATGATTGTAGATAAGAAAAAACAAATTGATATACCAAGACAAGCCCAGGCTAAAAACAGCAATGGAAATGATGAGAACTAGCATGAGTCTTGAAGAGAGTCTACATGAGGTGATTCATAGATTTTTTTTTTTATAAAAAAATAATATTTGAAGTCAGTTTATGCCACCCTTTATTTTGGATTAAAAATCAAATTACCTCATTTCTAGACTCATTCTATAAGCTTTTAGCAGGTTACAATTCCATTTTTAGTGTTACAAGGAGAGAAAGATACAGTGACAGACCCAGAAATAAGCATGGCATTATATGATCAAGCTAGTAGTGTAGACAAGACAATCAAATTGTATCGTGGAATGTGTCACGGCGTAGCAACTGGGGAGAGTGATGAAAACATTGCAATTGTGTTTGCAGACATCATAGCTTGGTTAGACGAGCGCGCTAGCAAGGAAAATTTTGATTCCTCTAAATCAAATGAAAATGAAGGTATTATGAAATAGACAACAAATGCCAATACCTATAATTGACACAAAATTCATTCGACATAAAGTGCATTGAAGAAATTTTGATTATTTGCATGGATTCGATTCATTAGTATAGAATTATAAATCCAGTCTAATGATTATTATCTATTATGGACATGTAGCTACTAGCTACAACTCTTTTCAAAAATTCATTTTATTATGTCCTACTTCATCCTCCTTCTAGCTTCAATTGTTTATGAAGTTAAAGCAAAATATGTAAGGGTTCAAAATCAATATTGTAGCTCAATTTTTGTAACAACATTTTTGTATGTTGTTGAGAAAGAAGGAAGAAAAAAATTATTTGGATGAAAGTGCAAATATATACATAGGGACTTCATAATATATCACTATTAGACTACTTTATTTGTTTGATTGCATAGTAATTATTGGGATACATAATTATATGCTTAAAAAATGTGTTGCTTGATTATGAATTTTGAAAGGGTTATAAAACATGTAGGATTTAATACAAGTGTAAAATTATCTGAGTCCAAGAGATTAACCTGATTAGTGTAATCTAAAATATGGGTTAGAATAATAAATTTAGGTTCAAGATTATTTTGGTTCAACACAAAGTGGCCTCAAAGTTTAGTAGTTTAATGTTGGCTAGCTTGTTGTAGATAAGCCAATTTGTTAACCTAATATTAAAAAAAAACTATGTATATCATAACACACACTCTACCTTCCCGAATATATTAATCTTTTACGTTAACTAATGTGTACTGCACAATCTTTATAGTTTGATTAGCTTCTTATATTTTAGCTTGGAGTGAGAGAAAAAACACACAATTGTATCAGTAGTAGCAAACTCATTTGTCCACTTTAAGCTTGTTTGATTATTTTTTTTGTTTATTATTTTAAAAAATAATTTGTTAAAGAATTTTGAGAAACAGTTTCTTAAAAAAATTAAGACAAAAATTTTAGTAAGTAATAATTTTGAATCAATTTTAGATATGATAAAATATAAAACAAATTTGCACAGTAAGTTTATTTTGAGAATAAAATTTCTTGTTATGGTTAATTGTATATTTTAATGTAATGGAAGACCAAGTTTAATTGATGACGGAAATGAAAGGGCAACCAAAGTTCATGGTATTAACTGTAATGGCTCGTTGGCATCACATACGACAAAGTAATAAACGCAAAGAGATTCAATTTTAATAAGGCTGTTTAATTTGTTTATGAAAATACAAATAAGTTTTTTTCGATGTGGAAATAACGAAGCACTGTGAAATTAAATATTTGCGAACTTATACATTCAATTAGGTGTATAGATGGGAATGAGTTAATGGAAAATTTGAATTGATCCAAATTAATTTAAATAATTTGGGTTGAATATTTTTTTAATTGGATTAAATTTGATTTGATCCATTTAAATTAGTTGAATTTTGGATTGGAGCATAAATTTTAATATCTGAACTCGTTAATTCGATCCATTAATTTGTATTATATTATTGTTATTATTATTTATTTTTATAAATAATATATATTTTTAAATTTAAAAAATCAATTACTATTATTATCATTATTAGACTTAGTAACTAGGAGCTATATAATCTCTTCTTTTCTAGTTATCATGATTTCACTTGGTCACTTTTATAAAATTAGGGTTTCAACTTTTGGTTATAGAACATCTATTTTGCTTTTTAATTTATTTCAAACTATTTTAGATTTAGTTAAAATTTTAGTTGTATTACTCATTTGACTATTTGAGAAATTTAAAAATTTTAAATTATGCTATAATACTTTTAATTTTTGGACTTTTAAGTTTTGTGTGTGTGATTCTTAAACTGATTTATTATATTTTACTTTTTAAATCTTGTTTAACATAATATGTTAACCTATATGATAATGATAGTAACAATATGATTCCTTTTCTTATATCTTTTTTTACTATTTGACTACAAGTAACAATTATAAATAATATATTTGATATTTCATTTAATAAAAAATAAGCTTATAAAAATATTGGAATTGAAAAAATAACATACAAAATTAAATACTTTAACAAGTTAATTCAACTCAATCCAAAATATTTACAAACATGTTGATTTGAGTTTAATTTTAAATATTTTACTTAAAAAACCAACCTAAATACACCCTTATATTCAATTACCATTATGCATAACAAAAAATATGATGTATCGCATCGTAAGACGCTACATTCCAAAGTCAAGAATAAGATATCAAATATTTAAAAAATGACCTGAATCATTCTTGTGAAATCGTGAACAATTTAGGAAATTCAAATACATGGTAAGGGGATGAGATAACCTCCTACAACAAAATATCCCTTAGTTGGCCATAGACATTAGTCTTAACAATATTAAAAAATGGTTAAATTATTATTTTTAATTCAATTTGATTTTTTTTAATTTAATCTTCTAATTTTTAAAATAGATTCAATTTGATCATATCATTAAAATTGTGTCAATGATATTAAAAAATCATATTTTATAACGGTTTTAAATTGTCACAAAACACATATTTTCTAATATCATCACTTTAATTTAGATGACAAAATTAAATTGAATCGATTTTAACAATTAAAATACTAAATTAAATCCAAAAAATTAAATAATCAAATCCAACCCAAAATAAATTAGAGGAATTAAAGGCTAATTTAACCTTAAAAATTTGGGAAAAGGGCAATTAAACACCTTGAACTTTTATTATGTAGCAAATAGTCACCCTTAATTCTCATTTTATCTCAATTCATACCTAAACTTTTACCATTGTCTCAATAGATCCCTCTGTTAACTTTGCAGTTAAATAATTAACAGAATTAATCTTCATGGTTGATTTTAATTTAATCTTAACGGTTCATTATTTTTGTATTTTAAATGGTAAAATTGACGTTGCCAATAACTGTTGTCATCTGAATATAAATCTGATACCAACAGATTCTAGAATTCGGTGGAGGCTCCAAATCCAATTGTATTATCATTCATCACATTTTATCATATTGCAATGCATTCCAATTTCCAAGTCCATCGTCTTGGTCTTGATTTGCAGTGTACTACACTACTAATATAAATGATAATGTTATTGCCTTTGTCACAATTGATAGCTAAAACTGCAATAATACTGAAAAAAAATAATAGAGCATAATACATGGTTTATATGTATAAACCAATTATTTCATAGGAGTTACATCTCTTAAAAGATTGATTGGCAAGTCCGCTGCAAAGAAACCACCGCATACTTTGGAAGCTCTGAGAATCCTTGAACACCAAATATGGCCATTTCCCTAAATATAACACCTTATGCATCTATATAAGGACCATCATGTGACCCAGTATCTAAGGCAGTCCAAAGCATCCAGAATGTGAGAAGAGTGGTTAAGCAACCCATCCCTGTTTTGACCAATTTCTTAAATAACTTATAATTGTTTTACACTATTTTAATTAAGAGATTCAATATTAAAATTAGTGATGGAGATTGAGTCTGTTAATTATTTAATAGCAAGTTAACATACGGACATATTTAAACAATAATAAAAGTTTAAGTATTAATTGAGATAAAATGAGAGAGCTAAGGGTGTCTATTGGCTAAAAGGTAAAAGTTTAAGGTGTCTTATTTTAAGGAATATATAATTTTTCTTAGGTTTTAAAGTTTTAATTTTTCACGTTACATGCTAAATCTTTAGTTAGCATTCATGAGGAAATCTATTTTTACTATTTTTTGTTGTTTTTTGAATTAGTATAAAGTATTAATGTGGTCTTAAATAGATCAAGAATTAAATATAATGATTAGAGGATTTGCGACCCTGACTTTGCCTGATTCAGTTATTCATAAAAAAATCACCCAAATCAAATTTATAATTTTGGTTTGATTTTCATGTAAAATAAAATTCAAATTTAATATTTTGTGATTGGGTTTAGTTTAATTTTTGTGATTTTTATTAAAATATTATTTTATTATAATTTATATACTTTCTTTTCATCTTTTAAATTAAATTACATTAAAAATTGTTAATAACAATCTAGAAATTTATTAATATGTTAAAGTTTCTATAATAAAAATATGTCAAATTTTCATCAATTTTAAATCAAACATATCTTTAAAAAAAAATCTACAAAAGAAAATTGTATACATTGTATAAGTTTCATATACATAAGACTACAAAACACTGAAACTCAAGTAATATACACATAAAATATATAAAACTAAAGTGACATAAGTGTTGCGGTTGAATTTGGTTTCAAAAATGCAAATAGCAAATCGAACCAAATTGATTGGTTTGAGAGAAAAATCATCCAAACAAATCTAAAAAGAATTAGTTTGGTTCAGTTTTCGGGATTTTTTAACCATTTTTAATTTTATTTTGGATCAATTTGAATTTGAATACCCCTAATAATGGTGAATAAATAGGGGTGAATTTTTGTATGTTATGTATCTAACATTACCCTAAAAATTGTAGCTTTTCATTTTCAATTAAGAATCTTATGTCAAATTTCATAAAAGTAAAAAAATAAGGTTTAATTTCTTTACATGGTTTAGTAGGCATGAAATGAATAAAAGAATCACAATCTTAAAAATTATGTAATGTTTATATATCTCAATACATATATAACATATTCACTACTAGAAAAATCATTTTCTACATCGGTTATTTTGGATTTTTAACATCGATTTTTAATCGATGTTGAAAATATTAACGTTAACATCGATTTTCAAAAATCGATGTTAACATAACCACACAACATCGATTTTCTTAAGAAAACAGATGTTGCCAAATAAGAAATTAATAAAAAAATATAAAATCAACATCGGTTTTTACAAACACCGATGTTGTAAGTACTATTCCAAAGAGACTTTCTACATCGGTTATTTAAAAAACCAATATGGAATAATACTTACAACATCGGTTTTCTACTACATAACCGATGTAGAATACTATTTTTTTAATAAAAAATACGACCTATTCTTTTGATTGTTTCTGACCCTTATTTAAAAAAATTTCCAAACTCCACCAAAAGTTATAAAAATAAAGTACAAAAATTAAATATATTATGACATATATAAAATTAAACAATAAGCTCTTACAATTTTAGTCGAGTGAAGAAAATCCAATAAAATAAGGAACAATTACAATGAGTCAATCAAAGAAGCAAATCTGTATTAAATTATCCCAATCTCAGATCTAGAAATAAAATAAAAAGACCAATGAACTCAGAATCCACACTATATCAATATTATTATGACATTAAGCACAAAAATAACCTCTATAAATTAGGAACCTTCATGAATTGCATAGCCAGTTTTACATTCACATATGCCATTGGAGCAAGAACCTGAAAAGTGAAGAGAACAAGAATTAACAGAAGGAAAAGTGAAAATTTTATTGTGCCACTAGACAGAGGGTTAGAATCAAACAAGTTGTATTAAAGGCCTTAATGTTGAACATATAAATTCTAAACGATCATAATTTTTGATAGAAATGTCTGATTGAGGCGTACAATATGTCAAAACACTCGAAATTCAGAGAGAAAGCCCTGGGCAAATTTCTGAAGGGGATTTGGTCAACTGTTTTTTCCAAAAAATGTCTCTAACTAGGTGAAAAATAGGATGCAACATTCAATCACCCAAAAAAAACAAACATGACAACCTTTAATTTTGATTATAGAACTAGAACACTATAATAAAACAACAGGAATAGAAATCTCCCAATAAATTGAAATCATGACAAAAACTACAAAATATCATATACACACACAAGTCAGGGGTTAGAAGCGAAAAACAAGAAACCGACCTCAATAACATATTAATGTAAGAGCTGAAGCCACAACAAACATCTTTTTGTGGAATGCACTCAGAATTTGCTTCTGGTTTCACAATTTTATCCTCCACGACTGCCTTTACGTCTTCCTTCCGATTTTCAGTAGAGAAAACTCTTAAAATAGATAGACACAACTACTGGCAGAGCAGAAATTACTCACCTTATAACCAAGTACCAAAATTAGCATAAGAAAACCCAATTTTGGGTTTCAGTTGCTGCTTGTCATCAAGCTTTCTGTGGAACTCGATGTCGTCTTCTTCTTCGGAGTTGGAGTTTTAGTTACCATTTTTGCCGGTCACTTCTGGATGCTTCAATTCGTTGGGGTGGTTCTACAAAAAAATGATTTAGGGTTTCATTGTGAGGTCCGAGCGAGAGACTCAGAGTATAGTCATAATTGAGAAGCCGCGAACGAAGTAAGGTTTACACACCTTTATGAGACTCAGGCGCGAATGAAATAAACCCTAAATCCTTTATAGTAATTTTTTTTAGTAAAAGACACAACATTGGTTTTTTTAAAAAACCGATGTTAACGAAATAATTTAACATCGGCTTTTTATAAAACCGATGTTAACTTAATCATCTTAATTACGAATATGTCACTACATTTTTGTTAACATCGGTTTTATAAAAAATCAATGTTAAGTAGGCGATATTATATCTCTATTTTGTAGTAGTGATTGTGTCATAAGTATTTTTGAGTAATTTTAGTATTTGTTCTTACAACCATTAATTTTGTCACATTGAATACATGGTAAAACCTTGTATGATTTATTGCTTGCTTCATGCCTCTAGCATGTGGAGAAGGGTTACCCAATGCTGGATATGCAGTGTTTGGAGTCGACTATGAAGGACATGGACGCTCTGGAGGTGTTCGTTGTCTCATAACTAAGTTTGATAATGTTGTTAATGATTGTGAAGAATTTTTCAAGTCAATTTGCGGTAGGGTTTGAATTTCTTGCTATATAAGCAATAATCTTAGTGTTGAAACATTTCAAAACTTCATGTGCTTATTTGCTTCCTCACTTTAGTATTCTACAGATCCAAGAGTACAAGGGAAAGGCTAAGTTCTTATATGGGGATTCAGTGGGAGGGGCGGTGTGCTTACTATTGCATAGAAGGGACCCTTAGTTTTGGGACGGTGTTGTTCTTTGTTGCACCCATGTGTAAGGTATGCATGCTTTTTATGAAAATGTGGACATTCATTTAAATTAAACTTTCTTTTTCTCTACTTTTGACCATAACATGGTTTATTGTTGACCTACAAAATATGGGTCAAGTTTAACAAAAACGTGTTCAAATATATGCCAGATATCGGAAAAATTGGTGCGATCTTCTGTGGTTATGAACGTATTAACAAAATTTGAAGATTTTATCCCAAAGTGGAAAGTAGTTCCCACAAAAGATATCATTGATTCTGCCTTCAAAGATCGTGGCAAAAGAGAAGAGGTAAAATAAAAAAAAAAATGATTAATAATGGAAGGACATAATATCACACGAGGTTAAAAGTAGTTCCTTTTAGTTACATTATACCTGAAAAAAATGAATTTGAAAAGACGAATAGAACTTTCCTTTTTGTTTTCTCTACACATCAAACACTACCATAATTGTTATTTTCTATATTAATGGAATTTTCAAACTTAAACAACGATTGAGGCTTCTTGAGTAATGACTTAAAATCTTGTTTTTATAGGGCAACGGTAATTATTGTCTTATAATATTGATTGCAGATAAGAAATAACAAGTTGATATACCAAGACAAGTCCAGACTTAAAACAACAATGAAATGTTCAGATTTTGCGTGAGTCTTGAAGATAGTCTACATGAGATGATTTGTACATTTTATTTTTTAATGCAATTTGTTATCAAATTACCTCACCCTTTGTTTAGGCCTAAATTCATGTATATTACCCCATTTTAGACTTATTCTATAAGTTTTAAGCAGAGTACACGTCCGTTTTTAGTGTTACAGGAGGAGGAAGATGTCGTGACAGACCCAAGAATGAGCAAGCTAGTAGCGTAGATAAGACCATCAAATTGACCACTGGAATGTGTCATGGCATAACAACTGGAAAGACAGATGAAAACATTACACTTGTGCTTGCTGACATCATAGCTTGGTTGGATAAGCGGGCTAACATGGCAAATGTTGAGTCCGTTAAATTAATTGAAAGTGATGACATTGAGAAATAGATAACTCCATCACCTACAAAATATTGACACAAATTGCCTAATTGTGTTTAGTTATGGCCAACTTCACCCTCCCTTCTCAAACCCCAATAGTTTTTTCCAGAAATAAAGCAAAATATTTTAGGCTTCAAAATCAAATATTTTAGTATAATTTTCGTAACAACATAAATATTAGGAAAGGTTCATTGGACCGACCCATTTGGCAGGCTGTTAAAAAACAATCCTTTTATGATTAGTATTCCATTGATTTAAAGAAAACCATTAAATGGTATCTAACCGGATCTTGAAATATCATCCATTTTGTGATTGGGGAATATAATGGTTATGTTAGGAAAAATTAGCTATAGAGATTGAAAAGTTAAAAAGATATTGAGAAGTTAAAAAAATTATTTTATTAAATTATAAATATTTGAAAAATTAGTTATTGAAGTAATTGAAAAATGTAAAATAACATAAAATTATAAAATTATAATTTATTTAAAAAGAGTAATAAGAAAATTTGATAAATTTATTAAGGTTAAAAAGGAAAAAAATATAAAAATTAGAAATTAGAATGTAATATTTAAAAAATGAAAATATTAGAAATTATTGAAAAGTTACTAAAAAAATTTGTTTACTAAATAGTTAAACAAATTTTTCAAAAAAATTAAAAATCAACTAAAATGTCTGTGTGTTTTTTTTGAGTTGGTCATTGTATTGAATCCATTATGGGTAGAGCTATTATATTTTAGATGACTATAGTATGAATTATTGTAACTTATAATAAAAAGTGAGTCTTATTCACTTTCTCTAGTATTATATAAGGAACGGAATCCTTTTTTCGTTACTAGACTAGTAGAGAGAAAGACACACGACCGACTTTTGTGGACTCCACAAATTTGTACAGTTTTCATATTTATTATATAATAAATATTACTTCCAATTTTATATATAAGAAATATAAGACATTTTATTGATGATTATACTTATCTTCCTATAAAAATGCATGTATTTATTGAATTGTCAACAAAAGAAGACATACCGGTTGATTAAAAATTATCTTTTAAAAAATAACTCCTCCTTTTAATTATTAACTACTTTTATTGATTTTGATGAATTACATAATTGTTTATAGGATCGGAGGCAGTAGTTTGTTGTAGAAGAAAATCATAAACAACGAATGATGATGATCGTAATAATTTCAACAAGAGTGTAGCATACTCTACAAATTCAGAGATCAAATTGTAAATAAGTGGTGAAGTAATGAAGTTCGAATAAAAATAGAACAAGTGAGAAGGTAAAATGTTGAAATAACTATAACTGTAGCCTCTTGCACTGTTGCACATACCAATTACATCCAAAAAAAAAAAAAAAGAAATAGAATATAGATGGCAGGAATTTGAAAAATGGAATCAGGGGTGGTGGTCAATCTTGAAAGAGGGTAAATAACCCGCATGTAAAGATTGACGGAGAACAAACGATAAAAGGGACATTTTAGTAGAGCTCATATAATGCTGTGATGACTAATGGGGCCTTTGGCGGGCCAGGGTTATCCTCGAACTATTATCTTATCCCTTTCTCACTCTAAGATACATGACAAGAATTAGGCTACGGTTGCCTTTTCCTTCTGGTCACCAAAAATGCGTTGCCGGAAGTCAGAAACCATTAGTGGGAGGCCCTTGCGCAGATCAACCTTGGGTTCCCAGCCAAGTTGATCCTTAGCCCTACTTATATCAGGCTTTCTCTTGTGCGGGTCATCCTCTGTGTTGGGCCTGTACTCTATCCTAGCATCAGGGTCGATTGTTTCTTGAACCACCTACATCATCATCATCATCAACAAAGCTAATGTTAACACATGTATCTTGACCCCCAAGAAAGAAAAAAAAAAAAAAAACGCAATTATCTAGATGCATTCAATTAAATGGGGTCTATCAGCTATGAGACTAAAATACAGAGTCCACCGACAAAAAATACAACCCTTCTTTCTTCCAAACTGACATTGTTTATTTCCATCCACATGATTATAAAATGAATAAAAAAAATCTAGAATGTAGGTAAAACAATCACGCCACAAGGTAAATTGAGAATAGGAAAAATGAAGAAACTGGTATCCCATGCCAAGAATGATGTATAAGTGTTTTTCTGTATCGGTAAGGTTCAATTCACTTATTCGGATGAACATGCACCTTTCGGATTATTAGTATGCACATGACTGAGCAATTTCCTAATCTTTGCACTTTCTTGTGGGCAGTTTCTCAGAATAAAGCTCAGGCATGATATTAGCCTAGTTTAAAAGTCAGAAAGTTTCAACCTTACCCCTCTTATAAAATATAATTGCAGAAAAACCCAACTTTACCTTGGCAAGTTCAAGCATCGTAAATTCTCCCGGATTTCCAAGATTGAAAGGTCCCACGTGTTCTCCTTCCATGAGGCGGATTAGACCCTCCACCTATACCAACATGAACATCACATTAATACAGCCAAATAGTAGCACATTGAGCTAGATTCTGAAGGTATAGCAACAATCTCATTATCTCACTGCATGTCGATCTAGTCCATAACTCAACTAATCGACGACAATATTAAGTACTATTTAATTATTTACAGTACACGTATCATTCATTTAGTGCATTCAGCTTACAACGAGGCTGTCACTTCAATTTATTTAGTAGGCTTTTGTATTCCATTGTTTTCAGCGTGGAGCTAGTGAACTTTTTATTGAGTAAACTGCAATAATTAAGAGCTGCCCCTCATGGGCCTTCAAACTCGCTTCCAGTCACATGCTAATGCTTCTTCAGTGAAATTAGCCACCGATAGCATCACACAGGACAGGAGTATGCACAATGAATGAGTCATTCAAACACACGGACGAACCTTATCATTTACCAAAGGAAAAGACCCTTTTTTTTCAGACATCGAAGTGAATTGCTTCTATTAAATTTGCAGCATGCACATTGGGTAAAAGTTACCTTAAAGTTTCAACTAAATTACCAAAGCTACCCGTAATGTTATCCAAATTCAACCCTTGCGCAACAAGCACCATATTATAGGGGGAGGAGGGATACGTCGAGCAATTTCAGCTAAAGAACAAAGATAAATATGCTAATTAAATTATAAGCAAAATACAAGCCAGTGGCAATTAGTAAGAGTGATGAGAAAGATATTATTTACTAACCAAATCAGAGACATATTGGAAACTTCTTGTCTGCTTCCCATCTCCATAAACGGTCAAAGGCTCCTTCCTTAGTGCCTGCAATGAGGTCACCAAATAGAGACAATTATCACACAAATAAAGCCAACAACTCCTCCATTCCTAATTCAAATCTAAATAAACAAAACGCTAACCTGAGCAACGAAGTTACTAACAACACGGCCATCATCTAAGCACATTCTAGGCCCGTAGGTGTTAAAGATTCTAGCAATTCTAACCTGTACAACACAATACACAAGAGGCACCGTTTAAATTTTCACAACTTGAAAAGTCCATCAAAGGCTGAACTCAGCACACGAATTAAACAGCAACGAAAATTGATGAGAGAGAGAGAGAGAGAGAGACAGAAAAGAGTCAGTTAGGTCCGTAGAAAATGACCTCGACGCCGGCACCTCGGTGGTAGTCCATGGTCAACGTCTCGGCCGTACGCTTTCCCTCGTCGTAGCAGCTTCGGACACCTGTCACACATCCATGCATCCACACATATCATAAAACCATCCATCACACTCTCATCACTTTAAGAGTAAAAACTGGCCTATTTTGTTTTACCCCTCTTAAATACGAAAACTAATAATATAGTAAGGCTTAAATACTTTTTTTTTTTAACTTAACTTTTTTTTATTTTTCGTCAATATAAAAAAATTATTTTAATCTTTACAAAATATATTTATTTTTATTTTTTATCTTTAAAGAGCTTTAGATAACAACTAATAAAAAATGTCATGAATAGCAACAAAAAAAAAACTTTAAAGAAAAAAATTGCAATGACAAATTAATAAAGTTCTGAGCATTGCGCAGCCAGGTACTGAGCGTTGCAGCCAGGTCCCTCCTCCTTCCATAGTTCCCAGTTTCTAGTTTCTACCCAAGTACTTCCACTGCCACCCACCCGTCACTTTTACCAGCGCAGTTTTCACTTTTCACGTTTAACCGCTGCTTTGTTGCAATGAAATAAAATGACTATGGACGCGTAACAACAAAAAATATCTCTACCCTTCATTTTGTGGACCAGCATATCACGGGTTCCTCGTTGGCGAGACCCTGGAATTCCTTATTTCCTACAACGTGGTCCTCCACCTCCGTTCCACGTTTCTTATTAAGATAAGAAAAATATGTCTCACACGGAGTGTGCTGCAGCTGCAGCAAGTGCAAGTGCAAGTGCAAGGCGTATCTCTGACAATTCTAATTCTAAAAATGGCCCAGGCCCAGCCACCCAGGCCCAGAAAGCCCGGTAGTGACTGGAGAACATAATAAGAGAAGGAATGCTAACCAATTGGGTTGACGTTGCCCCAGTAAGTCTCCTTCTGAGGGTGCTGCAGAGGATCTCCATAAACCTCACTGGTACTCGTCAACAAGAACCTCGCGCCCACTCTCTTTGCAAGCCCCAGCATGTTCAAGGTCCCCACCACATTCGTCTTGTGAACACAAACACAATTAAGGACTCCAATTTCCCAAACCAGATCCCTAAAACTTTGATTAAACTAAAAAAATCAAATAGATAAAAAGGATATGATAGTCTTGACGGGGTTGAACTTGTAGTGAACAGGAGAAGCAGGGCAAGCGAGATGGTAGATCTGATCGACCTCGAGCAGGAGAGGCTCAACGACGTCGTGTCGGATGAGCTCGAATCTAGGGTTCCCAAAATGGTGCATCACGTTCTCTTTTCTTCCCGTGAAGAAATTGTCCACCACAATCACGCTGTCCCCTCTCGCAATCAACCGATCCACCAGGTGCGACCCCACGAACCCCGCGCCGCCCGTCACCACGATCCGAAGGCCCTTCCTCTTAATCCCCAGCGGCACCTTCCCCACCGAATGCACCGCCGCAGCCACGCGGTGGTGGTACGCCGGAATCTTTGACTCGCGCTCGAAGTACGAGATCGGGAGAGAGTCGTACGGAACGCTTGAGGATGACGCGGAAGGGGAAGATGAGGAGGAAGGAACGAGTGTGAAGAAGAGGGTTGCTATGATGACGCCGATGAGGACGAAGAAAAGTCGCTGCTCACGGAGCATGTAGTGAATCGGGCGAGTCAAGGTGAACCAGGGTTTGTGGGGCTTCGGCGAGTATGCGTCGTCCACGGGCTGGGTGTCGTGCCCTCTGAAAATCAGTTCGGAGCCCATTTCTATTTTCTTCTTCTCACTCAATTCTCAATTCAAACCTCCTTCTTCAGGGGTTTGGTTTGGGCTTTGCGAAGTGAAGACAAAATTGAAATGCGGAATGGACTAAGTTCCGAGTTGGGAAGAGACCGCGACTCAGTCGCCGTGGTCGGGAATGAGATGCGGGTCAAGTGTGTGAGGGTGTAGATGGTGGGTTTTTTAGTATTTAAAGAGCGTGCGTTGAAGGAAGGGGGGAAGGGTTTCGGTGCAAAGACGGAACTACCCTGTCATTGGGTGCGAGGTCAAGGTTGGGTGAGATTTGGGTTCGTGGGTTTTCAGAAATTGGCACTAGTAATTAATTTTGCCGTAATCTAAATGGAAACTACTGCTACTATGCAGTCAAATAGGGGATTTTAGTCTTAATTATCAATTTCATCTTAAATTTTTTTAAATAATTTAATTTAATTTTTAAATTTAAAAATTAAATTGAATTGTTTAAAATAAATAAAATATTAAATTGATTATTTTTTAAAATTTGAAGATGAAATTGAATTTTTTAAATATTTGAAGATTAAATTGATTTATTTTTTAAATTTTAAAGATGTAAATGTATTATTTAAAAACTAAATTAATAATTAAGCTAAATGGAGAATGCTACAGAAGTAATTTTAATTAAGGACTGAGATATTTCTGATTTTAAGAGTCTCGCTTTGAATGGTAATTGCAATGGAAACATGCCACTGGAGTCAAATCGTGAAAATGATATTTTGATTATTTATTCATACATGAACTGTCTGCCGCCACCGGTGATGTCACAGGAAACACACCTCACCAGACACAAGGCACTAACAACTATTTCGCTCTTTCTCTTTCGTTATAATATATTCACTGCCCCAAATATTTATACTTATCTTCAAATAAAATAAATAAATAATAATTTAGACGCCCAAAATAACAACATTAGAATGATGGTAAGGAGTAACTAAGGACCTCCCCCAAAAAAATACAAAAAACTTATAATGAGGGCAATCATTTAAATATAGAAAATTAAAACCAAATGTAATATTATAACAATGTGTGTGGGTAAGTGATACTTAGCGGGTTATGTATCGTAATCATTTTAGTTGAAATTATGATTATTTAAACTACAATTTGTAGAACTGTTTTGGGAGAGAATACTTCCAACTATTTTTTCTCTGTTTTTGTTTTCTTTTGCGGACTGCGTCCATGATTGTTTTTCAATTCAGGGAAGCATTGCGTGATAAATATTCAGTCTGCGATCATGTATAAGGAAGCTAAACGATAACCAGATATGGAAAGGATAACCTAGAGGTTACAAGTTGTAGGAGTTATAAAGTTAATAATTAAAGAGAAAAATAAAAAGAGGTCAAGAGTTTAATTTTTTTTCATTAACATTCTAACAAGACTAATAATTAATATTTGTCTGATAAAAAAAATTACAAATTGTTAGGTTATGTTTGCAAAACTAACTAACAAGGAAGGGAAAAACTGAAATATACTTAATTTAAGATTATGAAATGTTCATTTTTATTCTCAGGTATCGTTTTTGCAATAACTACAACCTGATTAAGCCAACTTTACGTTTTTGTCCCGGTCCGTATGTCTTGGGAGTAGGGGGCCAGGGAGAAGTCGTATATTGGTGCCCATTATGGTTTGGTGAAGTGAAGAGAAGTCCTTAATGGATGTAAATTATTATAAGTAACACATTTGACACATTCTAATAAAAATTATCTAATACTAAACCTATATGCACTGGTTTGCTAAACTGGATACCATTCAGTGGCTGTTGACCATTAACAGCATATGCATATGTTATATTGAATATTAATAATTGACCTAATATCTTAATAAGGAAGGATATGATAACACGCTAACTAATGTGCTGTTTAGATAATTTTTTTCTTATGTGATTTTTTTTTCCTGTTTTTATGAACTACTCTTTTAGCTTTTGAGAAAAATATTAGATCAATTACTTTTTAAAAAAAAATTACATTTCAATAAAAAAATACAAATTCTTATAAATGCATTCTAATTTTCAAAATACTTTTAAAAAAAAAGGTCATAAATTTCAATGTGTATAGAAAGGGCAAACTAATCTCCTGGACCATTGATGTAGTCAAATGTTAACAAAATCTGTCACCATACAACATTTTATTACCCTTTTCCTCGATAATTAATTCTATAGGATACCACGAAAAATAGAAAATGCATCCTCTAGGTGACACATTACCCATTTCTTATAATATTATTTTTTCTAGATAAGCTAAGTTGTGTCTTATTATAGTTTAAAAAATTGATGGAACAAGCATATATAAATGCTTTTTGTTTCTGTACAGTGTATATATAACTTGAGGTAACATTTTCTCCTTTTTAGGCATCTTTCTTTTTCATTCAATCACGACAAGAAGTTGATTAGTTGATAAGAAATAACATTAGTAAAAATGGGCAATAACTTAAGATGCAAAACACAAAATTCGCTTTATGACTTGTCAAAGCTTTCAAAAACTAATTGAATTATGTTAACCTCAATAAAAGGTTTGGCGTAATAATTTCATATGCCTGTCAAGAAGGGAAGGCAATTCCCAAATTAATTATAATGAACTTTATTTATTGTAGAACACCTAACACTCACTTTAGACCAATAGGTTTTTGGTAAGACTGTACTACTGGTGTTTGTTGGCAATCATGTGCCTGTTTCCACTTGAAATCCCTTGATTAGGGCATTGGCCAAAAAGGTACGAATTCCTGATCAAACTTTTCATTTGTTGCTCAAGGACACTGATTAAACTAGACGAAAGAACCATTATAATATTTGGAAGTACAAATTCTAAATGTAATTCGTTAAATATGTTTTATATTATTCTTCTATCAAAGATAAAGTTTCACTTTACTAATTCATATAATAATATATCGACATTAAAAGTTAATATGAATTAAACAAATACCTAAACAATTGTACCTTAATGTTGTCGTATTAGCAACTATCCCAATATTTCTCATTATTCAGTTCAAAATGGTCATAATATTTAATTACAATACATTATTATTATAAAGGTTTTTTACACTCTTATTTATAGATTGTCGTGTAATTAAAAATTGTTAGTTTTTTAATAATTTTTTAGTGATTGATTTCATCTATAAATATTTTGAATTTGCTAAAAACAATCAAATTATATCTGATTTTATTTTCACTTTTCCAGTCATTTTAAATATCATTTTAAAATATTTGATTTTCTTTTATTTAAATCGCGTATTATGTAAATCAAGATATTTTTCAATGAAAAATTAAGTACTAATATTTTGATGTATTGAAATTTATTTAAAAGATTGATCTCTTCCTATAAATATTTTTTCACATGCACAAGTCAGGTTAAAAATATATTTAGGTAAAAAAATTAATTGATTAATAATGTAAAAAATTAAAATTATGATTATCTAAGAGATATATAATATCTATAAATTTTTTGGTACAGCCTTACATATATAATATCCTGAATAACATTTTTCATATTTGAATCATTCTAAAACCTCCAATAACATATTTTTAAAAACCACTCTTCTTCTTTTTATAGACCAACCATTCTACTTGATAAATATAGAAATTGTTAAATGTTTTTTCATATTTTCAATAAATTATATAATTTAATTTTTCATCAAAAACATTCTTTATAAAAATATTAAGGATATTTGTAAGAGAAATGATAGAAAAATATAACATTACTTTTTCCATTTTAATTTATAGACAAATCTTATCCAACATTTTCAAATTTAGTTGTCATTAAACTAAATTGTTACTAAAATTACATCATGTCTAATGGGCTTCTTTTTAGACATTAACATTGTGTAGCAACTCAAATTTTACTTTAAACAACTTATATGAGGTCCAAAGAAAACATCTTTCTTATAAAAGAGCAACTGTTTTTTCTATTGTTTAACGGAATCCACTTTATTATAATTAGTACATGTTAGCATGAAGTACATAAATTAATTGACACAAAGTAATTTTGGCTTAACTAAAAGTTTTAAATTTAAATCTTGGATATACAGTAACGTTTAATGTTTAGAAAAAAATATTTTTCTGTCTATAGTTATTTTATTCAACTTAAACATAATTGTTTCTAAAAAATACTTATAGTCTATACCAAAACATTAGTATTATATTATTTATAAAAAAACATTTTTTGACGAAAAATTTATTTGACTGATGCATCACTATTATAATAAAATAATGTAAACTAAAACTCATGTTAACTACTATTTTATTTTCGGTAACACTATTACTCAATTAGATGCAAAACTTCTAACTTTCAAATGATCAAAATGTCAAAAATTCTTTGATGTCTTCAAATTCTCCACATAACTCAAACATGAAAATATTGCTAAATTTTCATTCTCTAGTTTAATTTCTTTCAACCAAATATGTCATATGTGAGTAATTCATTTTTAATATCAGACCAAAGTAGATTATTTTTTTCCATTGTCAACAACTAGTCCCTTGTGTTTAGTGGGCCTTCAACAATGAGTAACAACAAAATTTTGTTCTAATCAACAATCACAAATATTAGTCTGGTCTATTTCAAAGTCTCAACTTCAATTTCCTCCTAAGTTAACATGGAAAATATTGCAATAAAGGAAGATAAAGCTTGAGTGATTATGCAAACTCTAAACAAAAGTTTACAATGTAAGAGGATAAACTAATCCAAGGACTTAATTATAGGGATTGACTAACAGACAAATAGTTTCTTGTCTAAGGTCAAATACAACTATAATAAGCATCAAAATCGATGTCAATGAGAGAGTGAAACAACAAATGCACTAAAATCTCATTCGCAGAATATAAATTTTACGATTCAAAGGTTTATTGGATAACTACATATAAGTCGTTTGCAGGAAGAAAAGTGAGAGTTTTAAGAATGATGTTATGAATGACGCATTTACCATTTTTAATCAAGATGAAGGAAAAATATTTAAATTTGAGTGTGCATGACGATTATTGAAAGACAATCCTCAATGATATTTAAAGTGGGGTGGAGGTTTATAAAAAAAAATGGTTTAAGGACATACATATCATTATTTCCAAAATGTAAATTTGACCCAACATATCATCTCCTTTACAACACCCGGTGGAAATTAACCAAAATGATGAAAGAAGACGAAAGTGAAATCTAGAGAGACATCTTTTGAATTTGTAGAAGTTAAGGCAATAATACAAGATTTATTGGGTCAAAGATTAATAGTAATAGAATATCACAAATGTTTTAAGGAAACTCAAGTCTAGCTAAAAAAGAGAAAGGTAACTTTGAAAGAATTTGATATCCTTATAAAGAACACATCCAGGACAACAAAGACACAACTTTAAAATCACAACAAATTAAATTATGCAACATAATTAAATAAAGACGTAGATTGAGATAGGCATATTTGTTAGAGCAAACTAGCCATTGAGTCGAACTAGCCAACGGATTAAATTAGTGTGTGTCTATTTTTTCATTTACTATACAGTAAATATTTTTTTCACGTATTCCAATGCTCAAAGTGGAGAAAAAAAGTGTATTGATGGATTAGGAAAAATGTGGGTTATGTTGAACCCATCATTTTTCAAACACACCCTCAATCATCAGATGAAACTTGCTCCTGGATCTGATATATACTCTTAATATTTACCATTTTGTATAACATCATTTTATTTCGCTAGTTCCTCTATTTAATTGTGTGAAACTTTAAACTCCTTTTTTCATTTTTCGATGGATCCATATGATTCATATTATAATAATATGAGCTCAAGTAAAAATTTATAAAAAATGAATTGAATAAAAATCAAGCACAACATTAAAGTTTTCAAAAACTTATTAACATATGCGCATGCAACAATGAGGTAGTAGTTATAGGAAATGTACACGTAATAGAACTCATATACAAAGAAATCATGAGGAATGAAACCTTTGTTCACTCAATGAATACTTCTTGACAAATATAATGTACAACAAAGTTCATTTCCGAAGAAGTTCTTGAATGCAACGAAATGTGTTCCTGGACATTATAGAAAAACTTAACTAAAATAATGAGTATTTCCAATTGTGTAATGATGCAACCGATAGAATTGATTTTTTGTAACACCTTAAAATCTGTTATAGAAAATAATTAAAATTGCTTTGAAGTTAGTTAGATTGATTTTGGTTTAATTAAATTACAATTTAAAAATAATAGTATTTGTTCACGTCACATTCATTTCACAATTGGTTAAATCATATTTAATATATTATAGCTTAACATTCCATAATTTTTTTATTTAAATATGCTTATTTTAATTTAAAAAATATCCTTATAAAAAAACACTTAAAAGGAGTAAAAAGCAATTTGGTATATAGATTTTGGAGTGATATCGAAGCTCTTTGCATGACTTAAAATACAACTTCCACTTGCGAAAATATATGTACGTAAGTAAAGAGAAAATTTTAATTTTAATTATTAACTATTAATTATACCTTTGACTATAGTATACTCATGAAAAGAGTTCATTGTTTTCACGCCAAAACCCACTTTGCGTTATAAGCTAACATCAGTAACATGCCGTTTCCTCCAATGAACAGGACACGTCCGCGGTTCCCTTTCCGACAAACAAGTGTGTGTTCTGGTCAGTATTTATAAAATTGATTTTACATAAAATCAAGGTATTTAGTTAATCAAGGTATGCAACTTAAAATAATTTCTGGCTTTCATGTTATTGAGTTAATGAAAATCGATTAAGAGCAAGTAAATTTTGGCTATTGAGCACTTACTTTCTTTTAATTAACATTTTAAATTTGATCATTTATTTTTTATTTAAAAAATAAATCAAGGATATAAAATAAACAAGTAAAACTCATATGTCTTTTAATTTATATATTTTATTAATCTAAAGCATTGTTCACATAAGTATTCAATACGAATTCACTTTGTTATCACATCATATTAATCATTAAAATGATTTGGTAATAACATGCCTATATATATATATATATATATATATGGGAATTCGAAAATTTTCACTACCTCCAAAGCTTTCCTTCATGTACAATATTGCTAAAGTTTTAGTTTCAACTTCAAGCTTCTATTTTGTTGGGCATGTTGTTATTGTTTTAACTCTTCCATTTCACCCTCTTTTCTGCAAAGAGCACTAATAATATATGTTTGCTAGTTTGATTTGTTTTGTCTCTAAACCTAAAAGCAGTTTGACCTTCATATATATACACCCCGGCCATTTCTTGTCTGAAATGTAGTATAGTTTGTTTTTACGTTGTGTTTGATTGATTTGAGGGAGGAGGAGAGAAATGGAGAATTAATTTTGTAGATTTCATGTGTGTCTCATATTATCTACACTTTACTTTAATTGAAAAAATCATATTTTTATTCTCTCTACTTTTATCCTTTAAACCAAACACAACAAATCCTAATAATCACATCTCACCCAATCAAATATGACCTTGCGTTTGTCATAAAAAAATTTCACCTTGATTAATGCTTCATTCTCCAATTTTGTCAGTTATGTCAGCACTAAATTAACTAAATTTAATGATAAAGAATAAAAAAAAAATCAAATACTACTCAATGTTCTAAGAATATTATTAAGAAACTTAAAATAAAAATATTTTTATTAGAAGAAGAAAAATTATATTATTTTCAATTATAATTTTACGTTTTCCTATAATTTATACAATGAATATTTTTTTTTTTAGAAAGAACCAAAAAAGTATACTAAAAAATTATCTGAGATAAAAGTAACAAGCTTTTTGTGAAGACTAAAATCTAACAAAATCACATTTGTTAAGATTTAATATATATTTAAGTCTATTATAAATATATAAACTTTAAGTTGTTCACGCATTAACTTTATATATAATATTTTTTATTCGTATTTGAAGTAAATAATTCATATCATGCCTGATAAAGGCATGTTTGAAGTCTCGGGAGAATTAAATCTTACTTTCAGCATTTTTTTTTTGGTGTGTGTGAATTTCTAAAATAATCGATGTCACAGGAGGAAAATTGCACCATCGCTTAAAAACGAGTGTCAATTGCCTGGAGAGAAAAAAAATATATGGAGCAACTCATCACTCATCAGATGATCAGAATTCAGAAATGAAATTGTTCCGCCATGATTTTAGAGTGTGGAGTGCAGTGTGCACGTCGCCATGTTCCCAAGCAATGTTGTTGCTGTTGACCTTCAATGCAATGCATAGTACATGTGAATGTGGTGCTTATAAAGTGCGCACGTTTATTGTACCCTTCCTACGCCACCATTATTGCACGGAATCCCAACCAGCAATAAATTTCTTCAGACACCTTTGCTTCCTCCTTAAAATGAAATATCTATATCCTAAACCAATAGGTTAGTTATGGGTAGATGATGGATCAACCACTCACATAAATAAATCCTCACAGAAATGTACCAATAAATAATATGTGTGTTCATAGCCATAGCCAGTAGGGTCGACCCCTAATAATATGGAGCTTGAATAGTAAGCATAGAGTTAATTATAAGCTTATTAAAAAACAATATAACATAAATATTTGTTATACTTTATTATGTAATTATCATCTATTATATATATAATAAATTTATTTACCATAAAAATTGAATAAAAATAATTTTTAATCAGTTAATAATATTTTTTTTACTAGCAAATGATCAATTATCAATGAAAGTCAAGCTTCGTAACAAACACGCTGTCATATTCACCTAGTCCATTTTATTTTTTTATGTATGAGAATTTTAAAAAAATAAAAAATGCTCCCTCACTCTCACATAAGAGGGACCTGCATGGAAATTAAAAGTAAATGGTATGATCCGGGAAAGGCAGTATCTGGTGCTGCCAAGTTGCATAGACAGACACGTATAAGAGACAATCAGTATCTCATGCCAATGCCAAACTTAAGAGTTATGAGAATCGTCAAAACGATTAATGACTCTTAGTGTTTAAGTAAAATCCTATCCACCATCTGTTGTAGATTAATTAGTATGATATTATTTCCATTTAATTATAAGTTTTAAAATTAAATCTTAAATATGAATTTGTATTAATAGAAAGAGTTTTTGATATATATAGTGATTCGAACAGAATTATTTTTCATAAAAAAATTTATTGTTTAAAATAAAGTCCTTTGATAGACTTTTCTATAAAAAGGGGACCGCTAGCTAAGGAATATAGTTAATAACCCTTTTTATTTTCCAACGTGAAATTCCAATTTTCAGATACTTGTTTGGCCACTCAACAAATTTTCAAACTTGTTTAGAAAATGTGATCCGTGATGGTAGGATGCAACTATCGTGCCCAACATGGCTTTGACTATAGCTCATCTAAGTAAAGAAACGGCAAAATGGAAAATTTATTATCTCCGTTGAAAGATAGGAATAAAACAAAGGTTAAAAGCACCACAATATTCTTTCTTTTACCCTCAAGTGATGGTTCTAGTGATGGGCCAAGTCTAGGGTAAACCATCCAAATAAGTGGTGTATAATGGATCACTACTATTTATCATCAGAATTATCTAATTTCGTTTCTCTTATTACACCTCCCCACCAAATTCAAACTCCTTCCTAGGTATGCCCTGTCAACCGCTGCAAGCTACCGCCGGAGACGATTTGAACAATTGCTGCGAGAGATTCATGTCTAACGCTTCCGAATGCACGGTGTGCTCGCACCAGATCCACGACACCGTTGAGTTCGTTGGACCCAAATCCATGACACTAGATCACTATTTGAACAACCATTGCGAGAGATTTAGCATCTGATGCTTCGAATTCCACGAGATCTATGACGTCATCTAGTTTGTTGGAGCCCAGATCCATGACATTTGATGCTACTACTTGTTTTGTTGAATGGGGGTCAAGGGAGTTTCCCTATCTGGAGGAAAAGTTGTTGCTGAGTTTGTTCAACGATGGTGGTTGCATCAGAATAGTTTTTGGTTTTGGGAGAAAAGAAAAGGATTAAAAATAAATAAATGTCATTGTCAGGAATCGTCTTCGACGACGACGAATGGTAATCAACGGCTATAGTTGCTGGAGAGAAGAAAATAGACGGTACTATTATGCAGGTGTATACTGTAACACTATGAACATCATATCATTATTATGCAGGTGTATACTGTAACACTATGAACATCATATCATTCTAAAGGTCATTATTAATAGTTTATAATGAACCACTTATCAAGGTGATCCACCAAAGTAATGATCCTAATGATCCTACGTGTGTGTATGAAGAATGAACCAGTCCAGGAACTTCATAAATTTCATCGTTCATAAATAAAATGAAATAATTTTTATATATCATAAAAAATATGTTGCATTACTAAAGCTAATAGAGAAAAATGCATTTATATGTACAAATATAATAATTTAAAACTAAATTAATTATATAAAATTGTTATTAATATTAGGTAAAGTATGTAAAAATAGTTATAAAAAAAGTTACTAAGTATGTACATGTAATTTATTTAAAAAATATATTAGTCGAAATTTTAAAAGAAAAATATTATGTGTACAACAACAATTCATACAAGTATGTAACGGTTAGTAAAATAATATTTTTTATGCCTTTTTTCTTTTCTATACATTATTTATTACATGTCAAAATGATGAAAAAAAAGATAAACACCAAAAATATGTAGTATGAATTTCTTTATAAGTATCAAATTTTTTTATATGTAGAAATCTCTTAGTAAGTATCACTCATCTTTAAGAAAATATCGGCCAAACATTTCTAATAGTTTACTTTTAGTCAAAAAAGCTAACTGCCTAACTTATAAATTTTCTAGAAGGCTAAAAATAACTGATCGTCGAAAAGCTAATTGAAGGCTAAATAGTTACTACAAATTGAAACGTTAAGAGTTGAAAACTAAAAGTTGGTAAATTTATTCAAATAAAAATGTTTGGTAAAATAAATTAATGAATTAGCTGATATATATAAGATTATGTCAAATATGATACTTATGTACTTGTGTGCCTACATAGTAATTAAAATTTTAATATTTATCTATAAGTAAAGTACTATATTTCATACAAAATTAAGAAACTAAAATAAGTATGTATGTAATTATTGAAAATAAGGTTATTAATTAGGGCATGACTTCTTAGAAATTAATAGGGGCGATCGTGCATTAAAATAACCTATAAGTAATACTAGGCTACTTCTATTTAGTTCACCAAGACAGAGCAAGTCAATAGTTTTTTTAAACAAAAAAAATCCTGAACAAACGCCTTCAATAAATTATTTTTGGTTAAATAAATCAGTTGACTAAATTTTAAACTAATCAATTGTCTTGCTAAATACGCCCCTAATTATCTTACCCATCATTCACGTATCACTTTACTTGCACTTATTGTTTTTCTTTCCATATTTAAGCTGTAGAAACTCCTTTTTTAAAAATAAAAAAAAAATATAAAATCATGATTGCTGGAGTTATTAGTATTCACTTTTGATCTCTTTGCAAATCAACCGAATTAGGACCCATATTTAAAGCACTTATATATATATATATATATATATATATATTGATCTCCAAGAATTCGTTTGTATAAACTTTTCAACAAGTACATCTAATGAGAGAAAAAATAAAAAATAAAAATAAATTAAACTTTTTGATAAGTTAAAATTAATTTAAAGATAAATTAATTTGTAAAGACTCTTTTCCAATAGTTTTTTTTAAAATGATTCGTAACTTATAAATAAATAAATTTTAACTTATGAAAAAATTTATCTTATTTTTTTTTACAAATGTTTATAGAAAAGTTTGTTAAATATGTCCAAATTACCTAATAATTTCTCATGTCATATACTTTTTTTTTCTTTAACAGTATCTTATGTCATATACTAGTCATTGGGGTCTGCTCGATAATATTGAGAATAACTTGCTATTGTATTTGTACTACTTCGCGAGAAAGAAAAAAAGAACGAGCACGTAACTGTAGAAGTGTACTCAGATCGAGTGCGAAGGATTAATCTGTCAGTCCATTGGGAGTTACTTGAATTGGACATTTGTTTTCTGCACCTCCATTATTACATCCTCCATCTCCAAAATGAAAATTTGCATTTCAGAATAAATTTTCTGGAATAAAGATGCAATAGTCCTTCGTGTTGGATTACAGCCCACGATGCACTATAGAAGTTTGCCAAGGGCTTATTAATAATAGATTGCACAAGCAACAAGGCCTTTCTCAGTTTTTTTTTTAATATATATAAATATATAAATTTATCAGGAGTAAAAAATTCTGACAGTTTAACTTAGAGTTAGCCACCGTGGCATTATAATTTCATATATGGGAATTCTTTTGATTATTTAGAGCTGCTTGTGGCACATAAAATTAAATAATAATTAAATTAAATAAATAAGAAACTAAAATACATTTAAGTCTTAATATTGTTTCTAAAAAATGTTAACTAATATTTTAGCACATTATATATATATATATATATATATATATATATATATTAAGTTAAACTTCTTTGATAACAAATGTGATTGTTAAACTCTTGTATTTATTTGACAATTACGATGACATGATGAATATAAGAAAGAACTATATACCATAGATCAAATTAAATCCTTAATATGAAGACGTTATTACATCTCAGTGCTACTCTGTTTCTTCCGGTTACACGTTAGATATACTTAACCTCACCAGTTGTCACCGACACTCTCGCTTTCGCCCACTTGCCGGGGGACTTCTTCCAGCATTGCTAGAAAATGGTGCTAGCGAGCACATACAAAGGTCTAGATACCTAGTTAGCAGTTACTCCACAAGCATTTCTAACACTGTTTCTCCGTTTTGCAAATACTAATTGACCAGTATTTGCGAGGAATAAAAGAAAAATAAACACAAGCAGTAACATATTCTGATAATTTTAAAGGAAGACCAAGAGAGAAGTTGAACTTGAAAGAAGATGGAACAAGTAGTTATGACGCTAGTTTAATATTAACAGTACAAAAACAAAGTTAGGAATGATATAGAGTTCTTATGGTGGACTTGGATAACTGTTTGACTAGTTTCGAAAATGGTAGGCTCTTTAAAAGCATTGTGCTAGCCTTATATCTCACTTTATTGCACCTTTTCTGGGGGAGTTTGCTGCATATAGTAGAACCCAAATGGATTTCACTCAATAATAAAGAATGTGTCAGAGAATGTGTTCTTAACATTTCTTTTCAACCTAACATGCCTCTATGTCTATTGATTATGTCAAACTGTCAATTGGGTATGCCTTGATAGTTATAATTGTTATTCTACATGGTTATCAGGTGCATTTTCATTTTTTTTAATGTATAAGGCACCAGGGAGATCAGTGGTACAACAAATACACGTGGGATCTTAGCTATGCCACCTTAAAGCCTCAAACTGCCATGCAGAAGGAAAGTCTAACCTAGCCTTAAATTTGAAAGGTTTAAATATCAATTTAATCCGTAATGTTTTCACCCATTTGAGCTTTGGTATGTATAGAATTGTTGCAGTTTTTTGTCTTAAACAAATGTATCATACAAATATTTTCTCATTTCAGTTTCGACTCCCCATCTTTAAGGTACCAGCCCCTATATTTTCACCCACTTGAGCTTTTTTGGTATTTATAGAGTTGTTGTAGTTTTTGTTATAATCAAATTTATCAGTACAAATATTTTCTCTCATTTCAGTATCAGCTCCCTATCTTTAAGGTGTCAGTCCCTATATTTTCACCCATTAGATTTTAATCCCTCTACTTTCTACTTATTAAGGTTGTCATTGTTTTTTCATAACACTTTGGTCCCAGAGGGAAAAAAAATACACCCTTAGTGATACGACACTACAAGGATCCACACGCCATTACCCCATTGATATGTGTGAGTGTGTTATTTTATAAGGACTGAAATCGAAATGAATATAAAAACAGCAAACTTATCTAAACCAATTAGAAATTCTGCTGAAGGCAAAAAAAACCAGAAACAGTTGGGATACATTATGTAATCATACAACAAAAAAAGGGTATCATATACTTTTACCAGTCAGATTTATATCCTGTCCACTCTGCTAGATAGTTGAAAGGAAACATAGGATTGGGAGCCAAAAAAAAAAAAAAAAACAAAGCTACAACCACATAAAGGAATCTAAGCAGAACAATTCAAACACCCCCATAAAATCACTGTCAACACTACTTATTGATCCTAAACAGAAAAAAAAATCTAGAAGAGGAGACACTTTGTTCTAACCTCTTCTCTCCTGTCCTTATCCTGATTTCTGAATAATTTCTTCCGAGGGAAGTTCAAGCGTTGCCCCAGCATGCTCTTTACCCGGCTTCACCGCTGCACCAATAAGTTTGGAAAATTTGATGAAGGGACTGAGTCTACTCAGATACAGATTTTATTGAATGAAGTTCCTAGCTCCTCCAGACATAAAAACAAAATAGATAAAATGTAATGCCAAAATTGCAAGCACAAAACTCTAAGGATACTCTTATAGTAGGCAGGCAGGCAGATATAATATGGTTAGACATCTCAAATGCCAGCCTGTAATGACCATGTTTGGAATATTCACACGAGATAACCATCGACATCTCAAATAACCTCAAATCAACTGAGATGCCCATTGTGTGAAGACATGTGATGCACTTCCATAGCCCTAGGAGGTCTTATATGCTGGTGACCGAACTCAAGACTTACACAGGCAATGAAAGGTAATTGTTAATTCCTAATGGAAGATGCGTAGATGGCAGCGGCTAAAACCTATCTCAGAAACGAATGGTCATAATTGGAAATGTCATTCTCTTATTAATCAGGAATTCCGAAGAATATTGCCGAAATGGCATGCCACAAACACAAGTAAATTCAAAACAAGTGTAAATAGGAACATGAAAGAGTTGGCGGACAAGTCATTAGTATCATTCTGCTCCGACTTAACAATAAACAGAAGCCAAATTTTTTCAATAAACCAGCTGAAGTAAAACATTTATGTTATAATTTTCTATTTCTAATGCAAGCTCCATGACATAATGATTTTTTATATTTTTAATGTACAAAGACTGGAAAGCGAGTCTTTCAAGTAGTGTAAGAAATAATTCCATATAATAAAAAGTTGGTGCAACTGCGATGTGGTAGTGCTGACCGAGGAATGAAAAACGAAAAAAGAGGAAGCAAAATAACAAACAGGAGGTGAACATACCGTAGGAGCCAGAAGCGGGATTGAGTTGCGCCTGGACGATCATGGTGGTGATGAAATGGGAGGCTTCTTCAGCCTCTTGGAGAAGCTTCTGGATCTCCGCCTCGGAGCTCACGCTCTTGTTTTCCTCGAACTTCTTCCTTACTTCCAACGCTGATTCCTTCAGCATCATGGTGTCGCCGGAAAATGATTTCCGTGTCGCTTTCAGAAGCGCCCGGTACGCGCTCAGAACTTTCCCTCTCGCCATCTCTGACACTACTGATCTCTCTCTCTCTCTCTCTCTCTCTCTCTCGGGAAGGATCTGCTTTTTTATCCTTCGCGTCGTTTTCAGTTTCGCTTGATTGTACAAGTACTATCAAAGTTTACTAGTCTACCTCTTATCATTTTTTTTACCCTCCAATTTTTTTTTCTAAAAAAATGTGATAGTACATTTTGTGGATAAAAGAAAAGTTTTTAATCTTTATATTTTTATTTTTGGTAAAATGTAATAAAGTTTTCTATATGGATGAATTTGATCTAATTTTAAAGATAAAGTAAATTTAATTATTCCCAGCTTTAAAAAAAGGTAATGAAAAGAGAAAATGAACTAAACTTAAACGTTTTTTAAAAGTAACGAAAATATAAAAAAGAAGTTGATTATATTTTACTGAAAATGTAAGGAGTAGTTTGGTATTTGTTTTTTTATCCAAGTATTTGAAGATTTAGGATGGATTTGTAATAAAAAAATAATTTAGGAATTAGAAATTTAGTGAAAACTTGATAAAGTTTAAAAGATTTAATAAAATGTAAAATCGGGATTTGAATAGAAAAAATTTAGATTAATGTTTAATTTCAATAAAATTCAATATTCTCGTTAGTAAGTTTAGGTTAAAAAAGTTTTAAATAGTTTAATAAATTCAGTACATAAAGATTTTGAGTAGGAATGATAATTTGGAAATTTTAAATAAAACAAAATTGATACATGAATCGAATTTGTTAAATTTAAAAAATAGAAAGACTTAATTTACTTTAAAAAAAACTTGAAAACCAACGTCACTCATAATTCAAATTAAAAGGATTAAAAATACAGTTAAACTATTTTTATAATTTTTTATTAATTTATTACTACACACATCATTATTTGAACATAATTTAACTATTCAACCCTGAATTAATAAGTTTCACTTAAATGTTCTACTTAATATCTTAATTAGGGTCCACTAATGTATATTGGCAAATATCAGCAACTAATATTACAAGTTTAGTAAAATCAAGAATTGAAGTGAACAATAATAGAAGACCCACTTGTTTAAATTTAAGAAAATAAATTGAAGAAGCACTAAGCCTTGTATTTTAGAAATTTAATAAAATAAAGACAGTATTTTCATTTAGTTATAATTATAAAAAAAATACTTTGTATTAAAAAGATAATTTGAATTAAATTTATCAAAAACTATTTGAAACAACTAAAACATAATTTATTTGTTTTATTTTTTAAAGCTTAGTAGCCACCCTAAAGATTTTTTTCAAAATAAAAGGTAACTACTTATGGAGAAAAAAAACTAAAATAATGAGCTCGGAGTTCTGTTGTCGGTCAAACTATCAAACAGGAATTAACTTGCAATGAGTAACTGATTGCAATCAAAACTCAGAAAGATTAATGGCAGGATAGTACACATAGATTTTTTAAACGCAAGCCCAGTATGCTAGATTATGTTTCAAGAGATTTTTTCAACTGTTTCCTATGAAATCTGTATGACTCAGATTGAAAAGTTGTACCCATCCCAAACAAATAACCAAAGCCTAATACTTATAGGTCCGTTCTTGTACATATTTTCCTTCTCAGAAATCATTATCGTAAGTACACCACTTCATACTTGGATCAAAATATACCGAAACTGATTCATCCCACATCATCATATTTTTCATACCGTGGGTAAGCACCAAAACCACACTTGGTCAGGGATTCATGCACAAAAGTAGCCAGTCCGTCCAATATGCAAGGCAAGATAGAATTCCGTTGTGTTCATAGTCCACAGATTTCTGCGAAAATCACCTTAATGCATCAACCATTCTACAATCATGCTTCCTGCGACGGCATCTATGATGAGATTTTTGATCTAGCAAGGTGTTCTCCCCAACCATCTCCCTTTTAGAATCTACAGCTGGTGCAATGAAAGTCAAGTCAGTCTCCGAAACAGCCAATTATAGTACTAGTTGTATATGAAACAAATCAATTAGTAGATAATGCTTTGAAGATATTTGTATGAAATCCAAAAAAACAATCAAATAAGAACACAATAAACTAGAACCTTTCAACCTATCCACTCTTGCATAACACATTGGTTTGTGTGTCCACACTCCACAGGAACACGCAAGAGGATCAGTAAAGTTTATCAGGGAAGCTTTTAGCTTCTGATCCTAATTGAAAGTTCCATTTAAACTTTCATGGCATGCTATAGAACAGCAACACAAAATCTTTATGAAAGGCAGCTAGCAAATATGAGCAAATTGTCACCAGGCATCAGTTGAAAAGGTAAAAGCAAAAACAGAATTTTTTGTAATTGCATTTATGCTTTTTCTAGTGATTAATCAACATGTTCAGAATATTCCATTCCCTTACCTAAAAAAGTTACTGTCAAAACGGCAATGCCATTTCTAAAACAACCTTCTGTTTTCTGAAAGTCAATAGTTTTTGCCACAAATATATAATGTGCAACTTCATATTAGCACTTCTAGAAAGAAAGGAAAAAGAAATCAACAATCTTCACTTTCACCACACTATGGTCTATTCTAAACTCCAGCCAAATCATCAGTTCAACACTACTAACACAATTGTACTGTTCCATCCATCGACTTGTGATCATTGAGACCTGAAGCCCCAACCATCAAACCTAGATTTTTGCAAAGAGTTATCTTGGCAAAGAGTTTCTCAGCACACTCTCCAAACATCTTGCCAAGCATCTAGAAACTGGGAATCAACATTCTTTAAAAACATTAAAAAAATTGGAGGCCTTTTAAAGGCAGCTGATCGAAAACTATACTTTAGATCTTCGTCTTCCCACTCAAACACTACATAGTTGAAAAGGAGAGGAGGATTTGAGGCAATAGATTGTCACTGTTGTTTTAGAAAAGGTTCCTTTAATAAGTTGGGATGCAGATTAGATGATCCTTTTATTCACCAATCAGAAGCTTTACCAAACTCCAACAAGATACATAGCATAATGGAATCCAAGCATCACCCTCCCAACACCAAATATATTATCATTGAGGCTAAGTATGGTTTGGGGGTAAACCAGGGAGAAATTTGAAGTTAAGTTTTCTTAAAAATGAGATGTTTGGCAAACTAGTAATGAAAAGAGAATTTTACAGGAACTTAAATTTCCCTCTTTAAGGAGTAAATTTATTCCCAAGTGAGAATATGATCATTTTCTTCTGCCTGAGTCGTGACTTTAATTTTCGTATACATAAATTTTCAGTCCAAATTATCCAGCAAAGCCTCTAGTATATTTTAGTCCAAATGTTCTCTGGCATGAGCCTCTAGTCTCCTCATTTGTTATGCTTCCATTGACTTTGCCAGTAACAACAGCAGTTTCAAAGATGTTTTTCTTCATGGCACAGCATCACATGGCTCCCTAGGGCATGGTTTGGGATGAGGTTTGTGTGGACTAGGGTCTGACCCATCTTGGGCCAGTTGCTTGTCCCAAAAATCTGTCCAGAGCTCAATGGAATCTCCATGTCTATTCCTTTGCTGTCACAAATAACCAATGGAAAAGTTCTGCTGATTTATTTTATTTCATTTCATTTTTAGAACTAAATTTTTTATTTATCTACCAATAAATCTTTATATTTTAAGGTCTAAGAAATTTTACTCCAACAATATTTGCTCTACAAGAAGTTTCTCCCTTTTCCCCCTTGGATGCTCAACTTGATTCTAAATACACCCTAAATAATAATGATTAATCTCGCAAACATTAATGGGTTTTCTCCGGCAACCCAGCTTAAATGGCACTATAGCAAAGGCAAAACAACACACAATATGTATACCTATATGTAACATAAACATGTTATCTTCAGTTTTTCTTTCAAACAAAGGCTCAAAAAGCATATCCAAAATTGAGGAGAAACAAACTCACTGGTCCAATATTTGGAATGCCACAACTTTAGAATTGAGCAGAATCCACTTGAAATGAAATAATTAAGAAATCCCATCAAAACAGGTAGGACTTACAAACTCACTATGAATGTCATTAATTTGAGTAACTTTTTTTTTATCAATTTTGAGCATTTATATGTATATAGTATAAACATTAAATAAGCTATCCTTCTATCTCCTATCCCGCTATCTGCTATTCAGCTATAGCATTTTTGGGACACACTGCTACATTCGGCTATCCGGGATTTAAAACACTGTAACCCCAAAATGGTTTGTGAATGGACTGAAAACTTATTATATAGTAATCCAAAAAAATGTTTTGTAAAAGAACTCACCGAAAAGAAAAAAAACCAATCCTTTCATTTGAAACATTCCAAACACAAAAATTCACCAGCCCCAACTAGAAACATAAATATAAATACCTCCCAAGCAAAAGCAAAACAACAAGTTAGTGCGTGTTTGTTTTGAATGGAATTGATATTGGTTAAAATTGATTTGGAATAGATGTGATTTATGTTTAGATGTTTTTATTATAGAATCAAGTTAAGAGTAAATTTTGAAATTTTCTGATCCAATACAAAAGATACTCAAAGTTGCTTTAACTCATAATCAATTATGGACCTAGAATCAACTTTGAAATCTTCTGCAATATGAAACCAAACATGTAAAATCAATTTTAGACCAAAAATCAATTCTCTAACGTGAAACCAAACACACACTCAGTGATCACACACACCAAACATCATCCACGAGCTTCAACGGAGAAAGAAAACAACTAAATCCAATAGAAAGGTACTAAAACAGAAGAAGCTTTACCTCCAAGTTGGTCACCCCAGAACAACAATCTGGGATCATCTTCTTCCTCATCAAACTCATCCCCATATCCAAACTCAGCATCCCCGCGATAACCCGGTTCGCTCCCATAACCCGATTCATTCCCATTCGCTTCAGAACAGCCACTCACCCCAAACCCAACGCCCACATTCTCCTTCTCGCCGCTCCCGCCATCCCTCTCTCTCTCCCTCCTCGAATTCTTCGCCTCGCTCACGTCCGAAGACCAGTTCGGGTCGCCGTTGCCGAAGAGCTCCCCGCTGGAGTCGGTGCCCATGGCCACCGGGAAATCGGAGCAGGTTCCGTACGCGGCGGAGGCCCCCACCGAGCAGCAGCGGTGCGTCCCGCTCCGGTCGCTGCTGCGGCCGGACACGGATCGCGAGCCGCGGCGGCGCCTCTTGCGCGCGACGAGGCGGTAATTGGTGGCGCGGTTGTTGGGATTGCGATTGTCGTCATCGGCGAGGGTGAGTTTGGACATGTCGAGGGAAAACGACGTGGTGGTGCGATCGGAGAGGCAGGGGCGTTTGTGGTAGTAGGGTTTAGGGTGGGGCCCGTCTTGTTGGAGCTTGAAGGGTTTCCAAGTGCGGAGCTGCAACAAGCAGGAGTCTATGGAGTGGCGCGAGTCCAGAGGCTTGTGCGACATCGATTGAGTCATGACAGACACACGCCAGAACCAGGAATTCAAATGCACGGGAACTGGGAACTGGGAAGAGAGATGAGAGAATGGATTTTGATACGGAATCACAATACTCAATAATAATCACTTCAAGCTTTGTCTATCACTTACCATAGCAGTAACAATGTAATATCATCTTTTTCACCGCTACATTCCTTCGTCCCAGATAACCTTGACCAAGATACACTATTATAGACCATTACATATAATGAAGATTTGAATATTCATTTAATAACTATTTTCACTGGATTCAATTCTGTTAATCCATCATAAAAAAAATGTTTTCTATTATATATACGTTAAACTTTTTTAACTATATTAATTATGTTAAATTTCATTTTTTATTTTATTTTCATAAGGTTATTTTTTATTATGACTTAAATAACATTTTTATTTCTATAAAATAATTTTTTTATTTATCCTCTAACAAAACAATCCACCTTTCTGGTATGTCCTCCATTTCCTCTCTTTTTCCCATTTTTCCCTTTATTTCATCATTATCAATACAAGTCGGAAGTGGCATTAGTGGAACACACATGTTTGTAATACTATTTTCATTTTATATTGTTTGACGTTTCAGAAAAAAATAAATTATTCCATTTTAAGTGTCATTTTGCAATATCAACTAAATATTATTTTTTTCCTATTATATTGTTAATCATTTATTGCAAAGTAAAAAAATAATAAATGAGAGGTAATCTAATAAATATGAAAGATAAAAGATATATTGTCTAAGAAACAAAAAGGTGGAAGATATATTAGAAAATGACATGAGAAATTTTTTTGAAGAAAGCATAACAGTGTTTTTATGAAATCTAAAATATTAATCATATTTTTTAATTTATGAATCAAAATCTTGAATGTCTATTAAAATTAGACGAAATAAGTATTAGTTTACAAAGAACGTTAACATTACATTCTTCCCGATATACTTTTTGTTATTGGTTAAAATTTGTGAAGAAGTTATAAAATTATAAATGTAACTTATTAAAGATCAAATAAGACTTAGAAAATTGTGTTTTTTTATTCAATTTTAACCAATAATAACTGTGTTAGTGATGTAAAAAAAATATTATTAACATTTCTCTTAATATATTTTCAATTCCACAATCTAAATATGTTTTTTCACATCCCAAACTTAAAAACAAGAAGTTAATGATTTGAGGAAAATATTAACTTATGCACTTAGAATAATCAAAAGTATAATTTTTTTCTTATTGGAAAGTGCATCAATATACTAAACTATGATTTCTAATATAACCTCAACTTGAAAACTTTTTACTTATTCCTTCTTTAATTAGTATCTTAAAGACACTCATAAATAGAAATCATAATTATATTTCTCGTGAACATATCCCACACACACTATTAATTTATTGGGTGTTTGGAAAGGAAATTGAAATACTTATTCCTTCTTTAATTAGTATCTTAAAGACACTCATAAATAGAAATCATAATTATATTTCTCGTGAACATATCCCAAGCACACTATTAATTTATTGGGTGTTTGGAAAGGAAATTGAAATACATTGGCAAGCCGTAAAAAATCATAATTATTACAACTGAAACAATAAATCGGTCAATCACGAATGAATTACCATTAGATCATAAAATATCGACTATGTGATAATACTGCATAATTATTATTGTATCTGTTTCTTTTTATCTGTATTTTAAGATTTTTATATAGAAATTAAGAAATACAATACATTTTCTATAATAAAATCAGTGGCGGATCCACATTTGTGCCAATGTCCCGTAAATGTGGATATAAAAATTTTGGTTTTTTTTTAATCAGGCAGCAACACGCGGCAGGAGGAAAGGAAGAGAAGTATATACTTGGATATTAGGTTATTTTTAGTTGGGCCTGGTTAGATCCAGATTATTGTTTTTTTTACTTTCTGCAGTTTTTATTTTTCATTTTTTAAAATCAAATAATATTAATTATATACGTACATATAATATAATTTTAAAATTTTTAATATAGAACAGGTCAAATCGGACCAATTACTAGTACACTGTACATCGGTTAGAACCACTGACCTAGTGACCCCCTACCTCGACCGGATCGCTGATTGGACCGATTTTTACAACTATGACTGGAGTATATTCTCATATTTATTTTGGAAGATTGGCAAAATTTGAGAGACTAAATGATTGGTCAAACTATTATTTGCATATTGTTACAAAAACAACTACGTTTTAAAAGGGTTCATAATCTTGTACATAAAGCGTTGATTTAAATTTTCTTTACAAAATTTTTTTTTTGAGGCGCTGTCCCCGAACCCCTGTTACTAAGTGTGCGGACATAAATAAATTTTCCTAAGTCCGCCACTGAATAAAATGGTTATGAGATTTATTTATTTTTTCCTTTTTCATTTATATTTCACAATGAATAATGTTAATTGATTAAAGATTAGATGAAAAGTAAGTAGATAATTGAGAAAAGAGTAATTGATATTATCTTAAACTTTGAAAACAAGAGATAGATAGAAACATTTTTTTAAAATACAATTAAACATGAATTAGGAAGTATATAACTACTTGTATGTTTGGTTTGCTGCTAGAAAATCTCTAAATAATCGTTAAATCACAAAATATACATGTGACTTGGACATTCTCAATCTAAAGTTAAATGAAACACACTACATTTTCACTAATTCTCACTTTTCAAAGTAAGTCCAATGTGAATCCTAGTGACCTAGTCACACATATCGTTCACGTTAAAGTGTTGAACTTAACTGAACGTAAAATCAATCAATACAGTTGGAGATAGACTTGGAGTACTGCAACAAAAACCTTCCTGCCAATAGCGATAAAGTGGTGATCTGAACTTAGACACTAGAATGCCCATTGTCTTTACACAATACACAGAACAGAACTAGCTAGCCCCTAGGTTTTACTTCTTTCTTTCTTTCCTTCCTTGCTCCACTAAACTTCTTTTCTGTCTGTAGCGACTAATCCCACACGCACACTCATTTTATTGTCTTCCCTTAATTTTCATCCTGCATCACTCAAGTATTCAGTCTCAACTTTTAACCTGCCCCGTCTCCTCTTTGGCTCGTTCATTTTTTACAAATATTAATCAGTGTCGACACTAAGTACATTGAATATTGGTTAAAAATTTTAAAATAAAAATATTTTTATTATTTAAAAAATGAAAAATTATATTATTTATAATCTTTTTTATATATTTTTATAATTGACACCATAAATCTTTTTCCATTTTAGTTTGTTAATCAATACTCTTAGATACTAGTCAGTAATATTTTATTTTTTAAGAGATGAAAGAGAAAGAAAAAAAAACCAACAATAAAGTCTAACATAAATTCATAGATAGGTGATTTAATTTCCTATAAACACATGGCTAGGTATTTAATATAGTCAACTATATGTATAAAAGATTCACTTTATTAAAAGAGATAAAATTTACTAAATTTTTTGTCTAAAAAAATAGTTTTTAACTATAAGTTTAAAGATATTTTAGAGACTAATTTTTTTTAGAATTAATCTTGACCCCAAAATCAGGATGAAGAACTAAAAACGTTGAAGAAACTATTCATTACTTTGAACATTAAAACTATTAACAGCTTTGACCATTAATGTAATTGTGAAATTGATTTTAACAAAATTATAAGTTACTCCAATTAAATACACTTTTGTTAAGAAGATTAGTTTACTTGAACAGACGTGTGAGTTCTGTAAATCTTCATAGTATCTATCACACACACATATATATATAAAACACTTTTATTTATGAGAGAGAGAGAGAGAGAGTGGCATAATAACAGATGCCAGTTGCGCCTCAAGAAAGAAAAAGGCCTTGGGCATTTATCCTTTAACAGAAGCCGGTTGTATCTCCAAGAGTCAAATCCATTTGCGACAGAAGCACCAAACGACGATGGATGAAAGCGTTTTCGCAGCGCTAACCGACGACATCGTCCTCTCCATTCTCGCGAAGCTGGACGACGATCCACGACACTGGGCGCGCGCGGCGTGCGTCTCTACCCGATTCTCCACCCTCATTCGCCACTTCTGCTGGAAGACCAAATGCTCCCAAACTTTCCCATCCCTCGCCTCCGATTCCCCCTCCACCTGGTCCTCCCTCCTCAAGCTCACCGTGTGCTGCCCCGGCCTCCGCCACGCCGGCATCCCCGTCGACCGGAACGCCGCTAAACGGATTAACATCGGCCGGAATCCGCATTTGGCCGGCGGCTATCGGGATCTGAGGAGAGAACAGGGATGCAAACTTCTCGCGAGACAGTTCCGCGACGATAATCTGTTCCTCTGCGACTGGCCCGGCTGCGTCCACTCCCACCAGAGGCGCGACTACATGCTCTTCCGAGGGTTCTTCCATAACTTCAAAGCAAGCGGGGTTTGGAGAAGCATCAGCGACGAGAAGAGAAGGAAGATCAATGTCGAGTGCGCCTTCTGCACGTGCCAGCACACGTGGGACCTCCAATCCGCCTTCTGTCTCAGACGTGGCTTCGGCTACCATCTCGATGGGGAACCAGTTGTTCGAGCTTATGTCTGTGAGAACGGTCATGTCTCTGGGGCTTGGACCAATATACCCTTGTACTCTTAATTGCTTTAACGTTGTTTCTTTTCTTTGTGCTTCTGAGAGTCATGGTTTTTTTTTTTTTTTTTTTTTTATCTTAGAAGACTTGAATTGGATCGGTGCAATAATCTGATAGAAGAGGGTCTTATAAAGAAGAAAATTGGGTCTTTATCAGATTCAAAATCATGCTCGTGCTATTGGGATTGGCGAAATCCCTCTGTTTGCTGGGGATTATGGCTTTTAATATTTCAATCTTATCTTCTGCTGATGCTAATATATACTTTGAATAATCAGGTTTAGAATTCTTGGATTTTATTATTGTTTGCAAATTTGATCACTTTTTCTAATTTGTCTATAGTTGTTGGAGAGAAAAAGGACAAACTTTTGAGTGTGTTGAGATGTGTTCATTCAGGGTTTGCATTTGCATTTTGATTGGTTTTATATAGATCAGAGTTTACTTTTTTTGTCTGCGAATGCAATCTTACGTATTTCAAAATTGGTGCTTTAAGCATATTTTGTCTGGATTGTCAAGTTGTGACTGACAAATGCTGTGGGACTTTCAATTGTCTTCTATTTATGTTCACAAAAAAGAATGATTTTTCTTCTTTTTTTTCCTTAGAAAAAGGATATGAAAACTGGGGTGAATTTCGGTCTTGCTTTCACTTTATACTTGTCACTTGAAATATTTTAACTTGTAGTTATCAGAATTTCGAAAGCCTATATGTATAATTGTACGTAATGCTAACTTCAAATATTTAATCTAGATAGATCTTTTGAAGGGATATATATAGGACATCTAATGCTGTGATTGTATAGTTCTTCGTCCCTGGCTTTACAACTTGCCGTTGACCCTTTGGTGAATTTAAATATCAAAGTCGGTCTATGTCAAACGCCGAGTTTGTGAAATATTTCGTTCAGAATCAGAGTCTTACATTGGTTTTGATTTCTTAATTTTTGAGACGAGCATGTGTTAAAGAGAGCTAGTAATTTAGGACGTTAGGCAGATATCCTGTTCAATTGAGAGGCAATTTGATATGTGAAAACCTCTGATTTCGAGGACGAAGGACACCTCCAAAGAAAGAACAATAGAGAGAGAGAGAGAGAAAAAAATAGACTTAATTCTCATTACCCATTCAATGGAATTACAGGGATATATAAGTAGAGCACCTGTAATGTAATTGCTATAATATTCTAGAATCTACCTGAAATATTTATTCTAACAACCAAAAGAGCCAATTTGTAAACAACATAATTGTTTCATTTCTGAGCTATTGAAATGATTCTCTTGGACCTAATATTCTCAGAAGTTGCAATCTGTTCTTTAGGAAGGGTAATGTTGGGCTCAACACTAATGGGCTCGGTCATAACAATATCACCCCCATCGAAAGCAACATCGTCCTCGAGGTTGTAAATAGTGCACAAATGATCCCAATTTTCCCAAGGACCAGCAGAAGAGAACACAAGCCACTCAACCAAAGTTGGATGGGCAAGGACGGCATTCACAGTAACAGTTTGGAAATCCAGAATCAGTGTTCTCTTGGGCTTGAAGATGGTGTCATCAAACTGACTAAGGGACCAGAATGAGGCTTAAGAAAGTAAGCTTTTACCAGCAATACATATGAGGCATTTGCAACTACTCTAGCTAGAGTATATCCTTGTTGCATAGGTGACTTGAACAGACTTGTTAACTCTGTCATATGAGGGAAGATCTCTTCAGCTTAAAGAATAACTGATAGCTTAACCAAATGAACATGATGAATACTTCCAACTATGGACACTTCCGCTTTAAACTCTTTTGCACCTTGTCCAACACCTTCCAATTTTTTTACAGCCAATTGAGTGCCATCTTCAAGCACACCTAGATACACCAAGCCAAACCCTCCTTCCTCAATGTTTTCTGGAAAAATCCTTAGTTGCTCTACAAAAAGCAGGAAAAGTAAAATGTGCAGGCATCCCAGGAAGTCTGTCCAAGAAATTATCATCTTCATCCAAGTTATCTTGAGGATACTTGGCAACATTCGTCTTCCTCTTGTAGTAGTACCAGAATCCTGTTATAAAACCAACTATAATCAGAACTGTGAGAGCAAATATGAGAACAACTAGCACCGTGTCATTCCTACCCTTTTTGATGCCATGTCCAGCATCACTACTAATGGTAACAAAAAGGAAAAGTTGAGGAGTTTCCTATACAAGCCTCTTTGCAAGCTCCATGGTTGATTTTGAAACCGGTGATGTGTACTTGAAAAGCAAAATAATCAAGCTGGTGGAGATGTTGGGAGGTTTGCAATTAAGATGAGATTTGATGAGTTTGGGATAGATGCACCAGTTTTAAAAGAAGCAACCATAATAAAGATCAGAAGATTGAGGAATGCCAAAAGGGTTTTGTGGTACCTTAACTGCCTCTGGGTTTGGAGCCCTCCCTTTGTTGAGATCATAAAAAGTGAATGCACCATTTGCAACCCACAGTGACTTAGGATCTGAGTGCTCAGAGAAGACAACTTTCCACAACAAAGCTCTAACCCCTTCGGATATCACAGATTTTACACACCCAACAAGGCTATCAATTGTGTAACTTCCTAGGTGAGCCCGAACGTGCTTTGTCTTGCAATAAGTGCAAGCACCTAAACAACCAACATTAATAGGAAGAATCTCAACAAACTCGTTCTTCCTTACCCTTTGAAGCTCAAGTGTTGGCAATTTCTGACAGGTCAAAAGGTGCACTTCATGACCTTTTAAAGTCTTCTCTACAATTTCAACAACATTATCGATTTGCTGGAGTCCAATTATGCTGATCCGTTCGAGCTGTTTCAAATCTCGACTTCCTTGAGGGGAAACAACCAACAACAACTAGTGGTTTATTTGAAGATTTTCCTTTTGATATGATGATATACATGGCATATTGACTTGGGGATTTGACTGTGCAATTCTTATCCAACTTTCTCTTTGGAAGTGCAGAATCATGAAATGGAGGATGGTGTTGAGCATGTGCCAAGTATCTGGTCTTCATAGCACTAGAGCATAACCCCTTGTTAAAGGTGCTTACAAGTAGTGCATTTGCTACCCATCATGTATCATCAAACAGTTGGCGTGCATCAGCAACCCGAGCATTCAATAAGACAAAGTGTACATCCAATTTCTTGAGAGATCGCATAAACCAGAAATAAGTTTGGAATCGCTTGGCATAGCATTTGTATGCTATTGTGATTTTGCTGAAATGCCTCCATTACAGAGGGTGCTTCTAGCCATTGGTAGCATGTGGAAGATAGTTGCAAAGCATTAGGTATAGAAATTGACAAAAAATTCATCTCAGAATCTGTTATATGAGTCATGCAACTTGGGACTGGAGCAGAATCTATGAATGAAAATATAGCTACTTCGTCACTGCTTATGTTTGTCACTGCGGCAACTTGAAACTCCTTCGTTTCCCTTTGGTTGCTCAGAGCATATTTTACCGGGAGATGTTTTTGCAGAGTAACGAAAGTGTGTGTCGAAGGAGTGGTATCGTGCTATGAGACTGGAGAACGCCTTTCAAGGGTCGCTACGCAATTGGCCAACTCGTCCATTTGATCAGAAAAAATCGACTCCAAACGAGTGATAAATTGAACGAGCTCATCATACCGATTAGAGAAGGAACTAGAATTTAGGGAACGTGTGGTGTCAGCCATACTCTCAATGAAAGCACCAATTCATGTGTGATAAACCTCTGATTTCGAGGACAGAGGACCTTCAAACAAAGAACAATAGACAATGATGATGCGATGAATTGTGTCATTACTATTTGGAACTCCTTTCTAAACTGAGTATGTTTTACTCTCTTGGTTCTTTTTTCTTTTCATTGTTGAATTTTTGGAAAAAAATATTTTTATTTATATGTTATTTGTAAAATTTAAGATAATATTAATTATTATAATTATCATGTAAAAAGAAAAATTATTATCATTTTAATTGTTTAATTTAACATTAATTTAAACATAGTTATTTCATTCATTTTCTAAAAAAAATATCTTTATTTTGGCCTTTAAATGCATGTGAATTTAGTACACGTGTTTGTAAATGAATATTAAGGAGCGTTGCTTCTTCTGTTCTTCGTATAGCACCAATATTTGATAGGGTGGGATTGGATTTTCTTTGAGACTACTCTGAAAGATTTTGGGTTATATCAATAAGAAGGTGCGGTTTTTCCCTTCTACTCCGACTAACAATTTGTTGGGGGGAATAAACACTTAATTAAACTATTTATCTACCATTAAAAAAACTACTTATCTAAACACACTCGTAAGTCTTAATAAATAGGCTTAATTACCTGACGTGTATATGATAGATAAAATCTACGACAAACACTTGTTTTCATCCCTAGATCTAGGTTGTTGTTGCCTCAAAGGCATGAAAGCGGTCATGCTTTTACATCTCCATGTTTTCAACAAGATACAAGCAATATTCCAGAAAATGACGTTGCGCGCGTCACGTTTGGAACTTAGGAACATAAGGGACGATGATTACTAGGATAAAAAGTTGACTACCGGACTTTTTATTGTGAAAGAAAATCGTTGGTGCTTGATTCCTATTTTGAGGTCACGGGGGGAGCGTGTATTGTTCCCTGTCAAATTGTTAGTGCAACACTGATAAAACTGACATTTGCAATTTGTATCTATTTATTGTTTGATTTGGATTTGAGTGATTTGGATTTGAGTTTGCAGATTGGCGTTAATGACAACCACAGGTTCTAACAATTTGCTTTATCAAATCCTCACATATATATTCCGGTGTCATCCAAAATCAAAGGATGGACGGCATTATTTGGTATCAGTGAACGACATTGCATTCAGTCCACTGTATGTTTCCTTCCCATATAGGTTGCCATTATAAATTCTAAAACTTGAAATATGATCAAATGTAATTTCTGTTTAGTGTATCTGGTGCCTTTGCCACTGATGACAATGAAGGTTATGTTACCATATGGGATGCTGGAAGTAGGAGAAGACTAGTTGAGGTATTTGCCTATTAAGTTTCGTAATTGTTTCTAATCTTTATGGTGTTTGTAAATTGTAGGCATTTCATTAGTTTCCGAGCTTTACTTTTCTCAATTTCAGTTGCCCAAGTATCCAAATAGTGTTGCATCCTTATCATACAACCACACAGGTCAGCTTCTGGCTGTAATTCTTTCTTATCTTGTCTGTAGCTCCTTTCCTCTATATCAAATGTGAAATAAAGCTTGATGTTCTGTTCCAATGTTACCATTGGCATTGTTGTTTTGTATTTCTTGCTTCATCGTAATCACAAAGGAATGAGACAACGAGTTTCATAGTACACATTTAAGGGTGCATAAACATCCCTTGATCATATCAAAGTATTAGCCAATGTTAGTTGGAGCTGCTAAATTTAATATTTTATTGAAAGAGAATGCCTAAGATGTATTAGAGTGAGATATGGTATTTACAACACCTAAATCTTTTTTTTTCTTTTCATTATATGCTTTGAATTGTTGGAATTTCTATATATGCAGGGTCTGATTATCAATTATTGATGAATCTGAAAATTAATTTTAAAAACAAGTTTGATCCCAAAGCAATGTGCTGAGATGAATTTTAGAATTAATTCTATGACAAGGGATGCAGAGGCAGTCCAGTTGTTATGGTTGGCTGAGCCCCAAATTACAGATATGCATTATTTGATCAACGTGAGTTCATATTTTTCCATATTGAAATTGAGTTATTGTGAATTTATTGATTACTATTAAGTTCAATGAAGTTTCTTTTTGTTCCTTGAAGTGATGCAAGACCAAAATACTGGTTCTTTTGTTGAAGCTTTGAACCATAACTACGGGAAGCCTCATGTTGAAAGTAAATATCTATTCTGAGATTTTTATACATATTGTTGGGTACTTTTTTAAATTTCAAAATGCTAGAACCATGACCTTGGTCCTTTGAGGCCGTGACCACATTCCTTTGAATCTTTCCCGTAACCTTGTTAATGAAATTGCAAAATTCATGGATCTTGGAAATAATAACTAGCATTACATTTGTTCTTTTCGTTTTGTGTTTTACCATAACGCAGATAATTTACTACCCATTCTGGATCTAATTAAATTTTCTTTACAAAATTTTTTTTCGGGGGTGCTGCCTTCGAACTCCCGTTACTAAGTGTGCGGACATAAATAATTTTTCTTAGGTCTACCACTGACACTATACATTGAAAGAACATGAAAAAGTTTAAATATTATAAGCATCATGTTATAAAAGAGAAAAAAAAATATTCTCATAAACAAATATTAATGAAGTCTTTACAAATTAGCAGGCATTACGTTAATTTTGATTGACAAATATTAGTTTATAGGAATGTTAGTTTTACTAATAGAGAAGATTGAACTACATCTTTTGTAATCTTTTTCTTCAATCCCTTAATCATCAAACTCACCCTATATCTCCCCCATGCATTATAATCATGTTTTATTGAGTGGAATAAATATAAAATATAAATTATAAATTATTTATTCTGTCTGATTATAATTATTGTCGTAAGTTATTTTGCACATATTAAGAAAAAGTAATAAATAAATAATAATAATAATTTTACAAAATTAATCTTATATCATTATTAATTTATTTATAAATTTTATTGTCTATCTTTAATATTATAAGAAATATAAATAAAAAAATAATTAATATTAAATTAAAAGGTTAAAATCACAATTTTTTGATATTGTTTTTTTTACACAATAATTATAATGAGAAAAAAATGAGTAATTTTTAAAGAGAGAACTAAATCTAAATGATTGATAGCCTTATTCTTCAAAATCAGTGTAGATCGAAAAACGAACTATTGAGAGCTCAAATTCCTCTTTTCTCTTTCTCATTGAAAATATTTGTTTACTTTATTAGTTTCTACCGATTTTTTTCCCAAGTGGGTCTACGTGATGATATAGCGTAGTCCAAAAAAAATAGATTCAACAAAAATGAGAAAAAAAGGGAAAGAAAATATTATCTCAATACAACCAGCTCAATCTGATCTAAATAAAAGTGATTTTTACATCATTGAATCTCATGTCTCAATTAAGAGGAGTGATGAAAAAAATAAGTCCAAAATCTCTATTATATATTTTCTTTTACAAATTTTGTGGCAAGCACGAGTTCTTCTTGCATGTCATAATAACCTATAAATAGAAAGAATCCTAAATCAGAACAAGAAGTAACCAATCAACTCCTAAAACCTGCATGAGCAAAGCCAAATCAACTGTTACGAGTCATCCATCGAACCAAGTTTTCTTAATTTGTATATTTATAAAAAAAATTAATCGGTATGCATGATTAAATTTATCATACACAGCAACTTACGATTAAATGATAATATAAAATATCATTTTTCTGTTTATATATTTTAATTTGTTTTTTTCATGAGAATGAAACATAAAATTCAATATAAGAAAAAGTTATTAAATTTTCTCCATTTAAAATAAGGATTAGTCATTGCACAAATAAGCTATTATAAAATTTAAATATTGTTGGCATTTTTTCCAATGAAAATCAAAGTTTTACTTTGATATGAGCTAAAAAAAAATTGACTATAGTTAGTAGTTATTAAGACAAAACTTTAATTTTAATGGGAAAATAATATTAAAGGTATTTAATTAAGTTTTTTTAAAATTAGTTAACATTATATATAAAATGGTTTTTTAATTGTGTTTCTGATCACCCATGTTAAGAAGAAAAAATATTATTATAAAACTATTTATTATATTAAAAAAATATGACTAATGAGTGCCATAAGAATATTAGTTAAAAAATTAATCAATAGATTTTCTTTAAAAAAATCATAGTGAAGATATATCGGTAACGTTTTCTCTTAAAAAAGATCTTTTGCATTCTTAATGGATAATTAAGAATATAATTTATAGAGTAAATTACACTCATACCCCTGAATTTTACTCAAATTTTACATAATAATTTTCCCTTTTTTCACATTACTTTTACCTCATTTTATTAACGTCGTTAACTAAAGTTAATTAAAATATGTGAACAAAAGAAATTGTCATTATATTTTAATTGTAAAATCCAAATTATCGGTAACGTTCCATTCTTCTTCCTCATTCGCGAGTACGGTTCATCTTCCTCTTATTGGTGAGTTCTTCTTTAGCGTCCCCGAGTGCGAATTCCTCTTCATCTCATGACATTCACGTTCCATTCATCTTCACCGTTGCGACTTCTTACTGTTCATCTTCTAGTTCACGAGTTCTCTATTGTTCCTCTTCACCGTTCGCAAGTTCTTATCGTTCCTCTTCCAGTTCACGAGCTCTCCATTGTTCCTCTTCCTCTATCATTATCTAGTCTTGTTTTATACTCAGTTTTGCATTGTAAAAATTATTGACAATTTATTAGTATAATAATAATTACTTGCAAGGAATTTTCAAGAACACAAGGAAAAATAATTGACCAATAATCAAATTCATAGTAAAATATAATTTTGTCTCTGTTCCCTAATGAAAATAACATTTCTTTTACAGTTTACCGTTTGGATTATTATCAATCTCATTCTAAAGAAGCATCTCATAGGTGACTATCCAACAAAATTGATTTTGAAATTAAAATTAATATGTCAAAACAATTTAATTATGCATGCTGGTTTAAATAGTCTTGTCTCTGTTACATCATCAAGGAAAATTAAAATGTATAATTTCCCAAATTGGACAAGTGATAAATAAATTGAATTGAATTACTCAATCTTTTCAGTTTAACATTATGATGTGCCTTGCAGCTCTTGATTGAAACATTATGTTAAACATCTTGCCATAAAAAAAATATTTCAAAGAAAGGAGTTGAAAACACAAATGTAGAAGCAAAACACTAAATTTAATTTGAAGCAAATGACCATATTCAATTAGAGAAAAAAATTGAACTAAAAAATTGAAAAAGAAGAAGGAAGGGTGTTAACACTGCATATCAAAAATGTGGGTTCACGTCTAACAAAAAACTGGGTTCACATCAAATTACAGAGAAAACAAAAAGAAACAAGAGTCTTAAATATATTTTCAGATTGAGATAAAGAAGATGAGAATATTTTAGATATAAAATCTCATTAAAAGTTATATGACCAGCAATGTACCTAATTTCTATTAAATTATTAAACGGTATTTTAAGATGGAGGGGGTCTGAGTGTAATGTGAGCTAAACAATTAAGGAGTTTTTTATAGAGTGCAAAAAGGAAGAAGTATTAGGTGAAATTTAAGTAAACTAGAGGGAATATCAGTGTAATTTACTCTTATTTATATTCTAAAAGAATATAAAAGTTGTTAAACACCAACTTTATTTTTTTTTCCAGCAAACTAACTTTGTTAAATAATTAAAAGTATATCAATATTAAGTTGATTTGATTCACACTGAATTTAGATTTTTAAGTAAAGTATTTGGTTTCAAATGTTATAAATTAATAAAAATACGTGATTGAAAAGAAAGATTTAACTAACGGAACAAGTTAAGTTTTTCTATAGAAATAGTTGACAGACAAAATTAATAAATATTTTATATTTATAAAATGATAAAATATAATAAAAGTATACTTAAATAATTTTTAGTTATAAAATAGGAGAATTTTTAATCCTTTGAAGATTTATATATATATTTATTTATAAATTCTTTGGATCTACTCTCTTTTATCACTTAACAACAACATTAAATAATTATGTAACAACCAATTATATTGATAAATTATTAAAAAATTTGACGATAATAACATGTAATATTTTCCATTTATATTTTTAAATCTTTGTAAATTTAAAACAATTGATAATATTAAACTAAATGATTGGAGATTTAAAAATAATTAAAAAATGTTATATGTAAATGTGTTATCAGATTTATTGGTTATATATTAAGGAGTTGTCAAGGTCGTTATTAGTTAATAGTTAACACTAATATTAATAGATGAGACTAAAAAAAATCTTTAAAAACTAAAACAAAATAAAAACTTAAAGAGACTAAAATAATAACACTATTTTATAGAGACTAAAATGCTGTTTAAGTCTAAAAAATATATAATAGAATTCATTAATTAGTCCTCTCAACACGGGAAAAAAAAGTATATAATAGAAATTAATAAATTAATTTAAAATTTGGGGCATTTTTGAAACAAATTTGAAAAATAGGCACTCAAACATGCCTAGATTGGACCTGTTTTACCTGGTTGTGACACGTGTCAGGGATGCGCACTGTTGAGCGAACTTCGAACGAATATAACTTTTGACTAGAATGTCTGATTGAAGCGAAACCGGTGGCAAAATGCTCGAAATTGAGAGGAGAAGGCTTAGACAGATTCCCAAAGGAAATTTGGTCAACTATTTTTTCCAAAAAATACTTCTAAGTGCTTCAAAATTAGGATTTAAGATTCAACCATCCAAAAATGTCCTTTTTGTCTACTTTTTTAATTAGTTCATTTAATATTTTTTTATTTTTTTAATTACTTCTCTGAATTTCGACCGTTTTGACATATCATACGCCTCCATCGGACATTTCTATAAAAAATTATGACTATTTGAAGAACATATTGTACACCTAATTTGGGTTATAACCGTTTGAATGACATATCGTACACCTGATTTGGGCTAATTTTTTTGTCGACATTAAGATGTAAAAATAAAAATATCAACTTAAACAATCATGGATGAATTAAAAATTATATACATATTTAATTATATACAATAATTAATTTGAACAGATTAAATTGAATTTTGACTCAAATCTTAAAAAAAAATTGAACCAAAATCAAAAACTCAAAAATTGTATCTAGACACAAGACACAAGTTATTTTCATTAAAATAAATGTTTCGTAAAATTAAAATAGATACAATTTTTATGGAATTCAATTATAAAAACAACAAAGTTAATAAAAAATTAGCTCAAATTAAGTATTTTTTTTTGTATATTTATTTACCAAAATTATAAACGTTTTCAGTTTAAAAAATTAAAAAATCACAATATTGTGGTCATAACACATTTAACAAAAAGCACAATATTCTATAAAAAAATGTTAACAACTGAATTAGAGACAAATTTTTTTAAAAATCCTAATATACTAAAAAAAATGTTAGCGACCGAATTAGCGACGGACAGAAACACGCCAAATTTAGACATGTTTGAGTGCTCCATTTTTTAAAGTTGTTTCAAAAATGTCCCAAATTTTAAATTAATTTATTAATTTGTATTTTTTTTTTGCCCTCAACACTTGTCACACATTAAAAATTTGTATTATTTTTTAAGGACATTAGAAAAATCTTATATAACAAAATATATTTATGTAAATTTATATTTATAAGGTAACAATTTTCAGTAAAAATTAGTGATCACAAAAATTAACGAATACTTCACATACATGTATAATATAATAGCTAAAAAAGTAATTAAAAATATACCATATATAACTCATTTGATCCTTCTAAAGACGTGTTCAAACATCAGAAGAATCAATTTTTTTAGGTACACGTACACGTTGAAAAAATCAAACAACATAAAATACATTAATGTAAATTTAGATATTTAAAATAATAATTCTGTCAACATCAATCCCTACAACTACAATTGACTTTAAGCATCTAAAAACAATATTTTTGTTAAAAGTATCTATTACACTTTATATTTTAATGTAACAAATAACTTTTTAAAAAACTTATTACTTTTAAATATTTAAAATCAGCAACAACGTACTCGAATATTATCTCATCTGATCTCTCTCTCCCTCTCTCTATATATTTTATCTATTTTACAAGAATTGAGAAATTTAATTAATTTAATTAATAATATGAAATTTAATAATTTATATAATATTTTTATAAATACTTTAAAATTATTAAAATTATATTATTTTTAATCTTTTTTCACTAACTAATATTTTTTAAAAAAAAACCAATTAATCTAGTCAACAATCTGAAAAACAAAATTTATAAATAGTGTTGGTGGAAACTTCTCTATTTTAAATAACTTGTTAACCCCTATTATTTCTCTCTCTCTATCTTGTTATATCACCTACTCTTATCATACTAATAGTTTTTTTCTTCTCTGTTTTTCTTATTAGTTATCATTTATAGCAGAGGTGTTTATTAATATTTTTGTTTAGAAGAATTTATTATAAAAAAAATCACATGATTAACATTTCTCATAAAATATAATAACCACTCAGAAGCATGTGCTTAAGAATTTTCAACAACTACCATTAGGATAAATTGAAAAGACGAGCCTCATTTTCATGGCCCCCTCCTTATTGGCACATTCGATTTTAAATGCTGTCTTTCTCCGTCTCTACTTGTGATAAATGAAGTCCTAAGATGCCATAGAAACAAGAAAAGACGAACATGTATCTTGAATGATGGAGCCACCACAAACGAGGTTGATGATAAACATTTTCATACTGAGTTTCTTAGTACTACTTGTGAACTTGGTTGTGGGAGTGCTCGGCGCTGATAACTATAGCAGAGATGATTTTCCTCTTGACTTTGTTTTCGGTTCAGGCACCTCTGCTTATCAGGTGCGTACTTCAATAGTATTCCTCTTTATTTCTTCATATCATATGAATAATTTCATTTCTTCTATCATTCCAAAAGCAATTTAGTTTAGCCGATTAGCAAGTATTCTGCAAAGATTAATATATAGTATAGTATAAAGTGGTTTTGTCATAATTATTATAAATTATAAACAGGTGGAAGGAGCTGCTAACGAAGATGGAAGAACTCCTAGCATCTGGGACACCTTTGCCTACGCTGGTTGGTGGTTACTTTCTTTCCCTATTATTATTTCTTCTTCTCGTCCAACATTCTTCTTACCAATTATAGGCTTTGATAATTTTGGAAACTTTCTTAATTTCCTCAAAGAAATAGATATTTAACTTGACTTTTTATAGGTTATTTCTTTTAAAAAATATTAATTATAAAAAGGACTTAGCATCCCGTCTAATTTGAGTTTTATAAATAGGACCTGAAGGAGTATAGAATACTAAAAAGGATAAATTGTTAAAAAGATCTAAATAAAGATAAGAGTAATTAAGAAAAATTGTTTTGGCTAGTTGGGAGTTGTGCGTTAAATGCACATCCAAATAAGAGAATATTATAAATATCTAATTGAGAAAGTGAGGAGAGAAAATTTTATTTTCTAATAAGTATATTTCTTTTGAAGCCTATTTAAAAAAATATGGTTAAATATGTTTTCAATCTAATGAGTGAGTTTTCAATTTCATTTCTGTGCCTGTAAACATTTTTCTTTGCGTATTTTCTCTCTCAAATTTAAAATCACTATATTTTGTTCCTATAAAATAGTGAATTTTAGTTTTGGCCGTAGTAAAAAAAATTCTTTTACTTTTCATTCCTCCAAAATCTTAAATTACTACTTTTTGTTAGTAGCTCTCCTCGTGCATGTTCATATAAAATAGAGTAACTTTAGTGGTAGATCTTGAAAAATAATCTTCAACTAAAGATCTCTTTTTTCCCAGATCTACCATTAAGAAGGGATTGAAGATCTCCCCGTGGAGATTCAGTTTTTCTCCAAAAATCCTGAAAATTTGTACAAAGTTAAAAAAAATGATTTTTTATGTGATAGGATAAAAAAATAAAAATAAATAAATAAAATGAAACTAAAAGTTAAAATTAATTATATACTTTATTAATATTCATATATTTTTTATGCTTTATTAATTAAAATTAATTACTTAATTAAATTAAATTAAATTTTAAATATTTAAAAGTGGAATTCATGTGTGACCCATTAAAATTATCTAAGATCTCAATTTAAGATTTACAACTAAAAAAAAAATATTACATATTTTAAGTGAAGTACATGTGAGACCCATTAAAATGATATTATAAAATTCACCAAAAAATGATATAAGATCTTAATCAATACGAGATCTACTGGTACTCTTTCATCTCATCTCATGCAATCATTTTTAATGAACAGGATACATACACGGAGAAAATGGAGATGTAGCCTGTGATGGGTACCACAAGTACAAGGTGAATACGCTGCACCTCTTTTTTTTTTTTTTTTTTCATTTGCCCGTTAATGCATTCCTTGTGATTTTCCCATTTGTGGAAAATAAAAAAGATTGAGGCATAAACTGGACAAACAAAACAAGCTTAGTCACTATTTTGTTCAACTTATAAAGCCCTTTAAGACTTGAAAAGATATTAATTGTTTTCATGAAAATATATAATACAGGAAGATGTGCGGCTAATGGTGGAAACAGGGCTTGATGCCTATAGATTTTCGATTTCATGGTCAAGACTGTTACCAAGTACTGTAATATTGAACGCAAACTCTTGAATGTTATATATCTATATTTCTTTTTAGGGTAAAACCTTTCTCAACACTTAAGAAAATGCTTTTGTTTCTCTTCAGATGGCAGAGGACCCGTCAATCCCAAAGGATTACAGTACTACAACAATCTCATCAACGAACTCATCAGCAATGGTTAAACTTAATTAGCTTACAAAATTAATCATGCCTTGTATTCATTCCAAATAAAAAACCGATATAGTTCCCTATTTCCGTGGAGCAGGAATCCAACCACATGTCACGCTACACAACTTTGATCTTCCACAGGTACTTGAAGATGAATATGGAGGATGGATTAGTCGTGACATCATGTATGTTCCTGATCTCTTGCACTATAATGCTATTATTTTTTTCTATTGACAAACGTTGATGATTAATTTGTTAATTTTTATTAGCGGGATAATTTGAAATCAGGACTTATCTCTCCCTCTCTTCATCATTTACAAGATAGCAAACCTTATATCTCCTATACTAAAATTAATTCATGAACTCTGCTACACCGTATATTGAAATTGTAGCTATCCTAACAAATGGGTTTGCAAGCGTCAACTTTTGCCTAGCAAACAAGCTCCTTATATTATTAAATCATGCACAAAATTGAGAAATACTAATGGATAAATTTCTTGGACATAAATGCAGAAGAGACTTCACATACTATGCAAATGTATGTTTTAGAGAGTTTGGTGACAGAGTCTTGTATTGGACCACTGTAAATGAGCCCAATGTTTTCGCCTTAGGTGGTTATGATCAGGGAAACAGCCCACCTCGACGATGTTCTCCCCCATTTTGTGTTACAAACAGCACTAGGGGCAACTCAACATATGAACCCTACTTGGCAGTTCATCATATTTTGTTATCACATTCTTCAGCTGCGAGATTGTACCGGAGAAAATATAGGGTATATCACCTAATCTTAAATATATATGTTTAAATTCCAAAAGCTTCAACTTATATAGGTTAAATATATTTTTATTCTATGTAATTTAGCGTTTTTTTTTTCCTTTTTGTTCTTGTAATTTTTTTTATTCTTACAAATTATGTTTGTTTTATTATTAATCCTTAAAGGACTTTAGATGACATTTTGAAGGGTGAAAGAAATATTATCTAAAAAGTTATAAAAATAAAAAATAAAACAAAACAAACATAATTTATAAAAATTAAAAAACAAAAAAAATATTTTACAAAAACGAAAAACAAAAAAGCGCTAAATTGCAATAACTAAAAAATATTTAAGCCACTTATATACTTTCCATTAAGCTTAGAAAAAATAGTCTTTGCAATCTTAGTGTAATGAGTTTTTGCAATGTTATCCAATTACATATTATTATTATTGTTTTTGGTAAATTTGTTAATTAACATTTTACTTACTCTGACTAGCTTAAAAGTGATATTATAATTTTGTATTACTTAGCAATGTAATAGGTTTTTCGCACACATAAAAATTAAACTTATAAACTTAGGATCCTTATCTGCTTCTCAATCTTTATATTTTGACATTTATTCTTCTCATACGGACACTGATAGCAAAGAGTGTTCCCATTTTCTAAGTAACTTAAGTGGCTTTGCAGGACAAACAACATGGATTTGTTGGTATCTCTATTTACTCGTTTGGGTTTTTTCCTCAAACAAATACAGAACAAGACAGGGTAGCATCTCAACGAGTCCGTGATTTTCTTGTTGGTTGGTAAGTTACAGACCCTACAATTGGTTAGTTTTACTTCTTTCTACCCCTTGTGTTCTTTATATGTTCTCTTAAGACAGAGGAATATATATAAATGAAGTTTTATCCATTAAACTTTCTGCTATTCTATTCTTTCTTCAGTTCCTTAAAGGCATTAAAGCTTGCTTTCTTTCATTGAACATACACATAGCTGAAGAATATGGCAGATTTAATTATAAGCCCGTTTTAATATTGCAGGATTATGGAACCCCTGCAATATGGAGACTATCCCATTTCCATGAAGACAAATGCAGGTGTAAGAATTCCGGCCTTCACAAATCATGAATCTAAACAAGTTAAGGGTTCATTTGACTTCATAGGCGTAATTCACTACACCAATATCAATGTCTCAGACAATTCTGACGCCCTTAAGAACCAACTGAGAGATCTCAGTGCAGACATGGCTGCAAATATCTGTAAGTACTTCGTTAAGTTTAAGGATAATAAATTTAGTAAAAAAATTAAAGTTGGTCATATAAGATTACTGTGGAAATTGAATTCACGACGTCTTTTCATCATCATTATCAAATTTCCGACCTGTTGAACTTACACATCATTTACCATTTCAATTTCTAACAAGAATGTAATATCCCTCTACAATAACCTAATAATTTCTTGATACTTTTTTCTGAAAAATTTAAATAAAAAGATAAATGTATTTAATATCTTAAACATAGAAAAAAACCAAATGCATTCTTTATTTAGTAATTAGGTTTTGGGGAATTATGTGGACAATGTTGTAGAATGATTTAAATTTATCAATTTCAATAATGAACTCGATTGCCTGATTCATCCATTTCTAAGTAATGTAATAACTCATCACTTTCCTGATTTTGCAGTAGGAACGGATCTGTTTTCAAATGAAGAGGTAACTATAAAATAAAAATTATTTGTGCTATAATAAATTGGTTCAATTTTATAGATTACTTCATTGTATGACTAACTGGCTATACTTGATTGATCAGTACCCTATCACACCGTGGGGTTTGCGGCAAGAGTTGAATAAATTCAAGCTCCTTTATGGGAATCCTCCTATATTTATTCATGAAAATGGTCTCTCTCTCTCTCTGTCTCTGTCTCTCTCTCTCTCTCTCTATATATATATATATTTATATATTTGTGTGTGGGGGTTTGTCTTCCCCCTCCTATGACCCCTTCCCAAATAACAGTGTTACATAATGACAAAAGTGATTAACAACAGTTGAAGAAGATTACATAATTCCGGTGGATATTTTGTAGTGAAATCATCTCTAGTTGTTATGAGGGTTGAATATTAAATTGGAGTCAGTGTTTTGATGTACGTAATAGACAAAGCAACTTGATACCATTTAATGTTTCAATCATGTCAATTCTTTCTTATACCCTTTTCCCACTTCATTAATACATGTAGCCAACAATGTCATTAGTTAATAGCATATTGCTATTAACTTATATTTTCCTATGTATGGCCATCCTAAGTTGTATGGAATTTGAACTCAACCATACAGTATACTTATAGTACATGTATCAATGGTAAACTAGGAAGTTCTGCTATTGATAGCTAGGGTGCTCGTGTGGAACATTGTGAGCTTAAATGGGCTGAGTTACTGATGGATCAATTTTTGGGTTGTTAGGTCAACGAACAGCAAGTGATTCGTCACTGCAAGACGTGTCAAGGGTGAAATACTTGCATGGATATATTGGTAGCGTGCTCGATGCCTTAAGGTTTGTAGTCCTGCTCTAGTTCATGCAACACATCACAAAAATATTTTCTTAATCACTTCCAAAAGTTTTGTGGATGAATTGGGAATCTAAATAATTGATAACAAATCTATTGAACTATATTGATGTATATATTAAGTTTTTAATTTCTATAGTCATCTTGAGAAGTGACTTACTCAAAGAATTAATCAAACCAGAACATACACTGACACGCAAAAAACACAATTTCTTGAAATAGAAAGAACAAAGTGGTTATCATTAGAACTTAATACAACATTTTCTTTTCCTGAAAGTGTCCACATAAACACTTCTAATGTGTTCTCTGATCTTCTATATCTTGCCAAATTTTCTCAGGGATGGATCAAATATAAAGGGGTATTTTGCATGGTCTTTCCTGGATTTGTTCGAGTTGCTAGATGGATACAAGTCGAGCTTTGGCCTATACTACGTTGATAGGGATGATCCAGAGTTGAAGAGATACCCAAAGCTCTCTGCAAAATGGTACAACCGGTTTTTGAAGGGTAGAAGGACCTCTATAGTTGGAACTATTGAACTTGAGAAGGATCCATCACTTGTTTTTGTTTCCCAATTATTTGAGTAGGTTCTTTATTAATTTGTTTTCACAAGATCATGCTTAGTGGTGTTATTAGCTATGCTTACTTTTCCTTGTGTACCAACATAAAATAAGAATTTATGTGGAGAGAGCCTAGCTGCCCGGGCAAAATTCCTCTCAAATATGGGTAGTGTTTAACAGATATATTCTTTTTTGAAGATATTTGATAAAGATATTTTACAGTGTGTTTGAATAAAAAAAATTAAGTTGAAAAAAGTAATTTATTAGAGAATTTAAAATTTTTTAATTAAAATTTATTATTTGGATATTTTTATATAAAGAATTAAAATTTTAAAATAGAATTTTAAATAACTAGAAATATAAAATTTTAATTTACTGTAAAAATTTGAAATTCTCTTTTAGGCTGGCACCACACCACTCAGCCCAAGTTTCCATTTCAACGCCGCCGCCACATAATTCTGGCACTCCCACAGTTAAGCAAACAGTTCAAATGCACCAAATATAGTATATAGTAAATTTGTAAAAAAAAATGCTGAAAAACGGAGAATGGCAGTTGGCAACTACTAATTATTTCTATCTTTAATTTGAAATACGGGTGTTGCGTTAATGATACAGAGAGATGGCAGATAAATGGGTACACCAAATTAATGCCCTCCTACCTCTATCCATCCGTCTAGATATAATAACTTGGTTAAAATTTTAAATATTGATATTTTGGTTATTGAAGGTTGATATCATTTTTAAGTTCAAATATTATATATTTATCTCAATTCCAAAAAAGATAAAATATTCATCTATCTCCAACAGTTTTGGGTGGCAGCAAGTTAAATATTAAGATTTAAAAAATGACACGCTTTTATCGTGATGATGGTTTCGGTAAGTTAACTTTATATTTTTATCAATAGTATTTGCAACAAAGCACGGCCAAATTCATCCATTAAACGCTTATTATATTTTTATTGAAATAATGTAATAAATGGATACTCTGCATTTGAGTATTTTAATGTATTAAACAATTTTTATTTGTAATTCCATAATTTAAATTTGATTTCTATTTTGTAATTTTTCTTCTTATTTCATAACTCCTATAACATACTGTTTTCTTAGTGCTATAACATATTTAACTTTTATACTTGATTATACATCAAATTTAATTATATAATTTCTAAATAATAATAATAGTTATAAAATATTGCAGTTTTTCTTATTACATTACTATATATTATGCTGATTTTGTCAAGTTTAAATAAACAAATAAAAATAAAAGAATTAAAAAGTAGAAGGCAAGGATTATGTATTAGATTCATTCAAACTCTTATAAAAACAATTATAATAAGCATAAAAATATATGATAAAAAAAAATTCTAACACTATTTTTTAAATAGAGAATACAAACTAACATTAGCCTCACTAAGTAGTCATTGTTTTTGCTCGTGCTCATTGTCATTATTGTTAAGTATATCTCAATTCTTAAAAAAATGGTATAATTTTTTGTTCCATGACAAGAAATAAGAATTTTTTTTTTTTACAAAAGAGTATTGAATGGGATCTATAGTGATGCAGGAGGATAATTTCATGACACAAATTTGTACTACAATATATACTTAAATTAAAATATATAAAATGAAATAATAAATAAAGAATTGATCATTTTAAAATAATAACATATCATAGAAAGTAAGATATTGTTTTATAAATTAATAATAATGATTTATATATAATAAACTATATTTTTATTACATTAAAGTTGGAGAAATAATAATAATAATAAACAACATAATTTAATTTTGATTTTTAACTTTAAATTTGAAAGGCATGAGTAGCCTGCCAATGTCGGTTGGAACACTAGTAAAACGACAGACAAGACACGACCAACAGTATGAAAATCCTTCCATTTTCGTGTATAAATTTAAAATAGAATCCCTCTAATAAGTCTTATCCTGATGAACACACACCACACACGGGGTGGGTGAGTTGAGAAAAAAAAAACATGTTAGAGCCACGCTTGATACTGATTTTGTTAGCTGTGAACTTGGTTTTAGGAGTGCTGGGAGCTGAACATTATCAGAGAGTTGACTTCCCTGTTGATTTCGTTTTTGGTTCAGGCACCTCTGCTTATCAGGTCAACGCTCATCTCTCTCTGGTCTTTTCCTTATACCAAAGCCTTTCACTTTTCTAAATTAGTGAGTGTGACAATTAATTACCCATATTACTATTATTATAATTAAACAGGTGGAAGGAGCTGCTAATGAAGATGGAAGAACTCCTAGCATCTGGGATACATTTGCCCGTTCTGGTCAATTCCTTCTTTTGCTCTTGCTTGTTCCTCTAATCCATCTTGTTCATAAATTATCGATTTTGTTAATTTTGGAAGCTTAATTTATAAACATGCGGGTCTTTGTAAGAGATACATCACTATTCATTGGCACACCAGGACACAGATGAAATTTATGATTCTCTGGACACAAACCTTACACGTGGCACCTTCTAAAGTTATCTTTCAGTCAGTTTCCAATTGTTGACTAGTTGCAGCCATTTGGGCTTCTATGCCGCACGAAATTACTTAGTTCGTGAGAATTAAAATTATTCAAAAGCCTTATTAATAGTTATTCATAACAAGGTATTAGAACATATGTGACTATCTAGCGGTTGTTGCGGGAGGGGATCTACCAAATAATTAAACTAAACCATCCTTTTCGTGAGCCATCACTCAGTTTAAGCTCTTGCATATCAGTTCATGTCTAATTTTTTTTTTTATCACATCACAAAATCTAATATACGAAGTGCATTAAGTTTACATATCTCTAATTAGGAGGTCTTCCATGTTTTTAGCCACTAGTTATTATGGATTATTGGTAGTATGTACCAATGTCTCTGAAGTAAGAATCAATGATCAGAAACGGGGAATATTAGAATAGCATGTACACTTCAACTACCCAGTTTTTGCTCTTTAATCCAGTGGCTATCGTGTGAGGTATAGAGAATAGAGAGAATGAATAGAATAAAGAGCTCAGTTTCATTGATGTTGATATAAGTTACATATATAGAGCTGAGAATTCAAATTACAGATAAAGCAAATTAAGAATTCAAATTACAAATAAAGAAAATTAGAGATAAAGCACTAGAAGGATAAAAGGCTAATAGCTAGAAAGATAATAACTTTGCAACTGATTACAATTCTGAAAATTGTTGCACTATTCTGTTGTTCCAATATAAGGGCTATTCCTTACTCTCATGTTATCATTTTATATAAACAGTGTATGACCATGGTGAAAACGGAGATGTAGCCTGCGATGGGTACCACAAATATAAGGTAAACAATAATACAATAAGCGTCCATCTTTTTGCTTTTGCCCAGTAATGCATTCTTCAACTCAACCAATAATTTATGGAAATTTAAATAAATTGGGCAAACCGCTGGTTTATTCAATGCAAGTTGTAGTTCACTCTTTCCTCCAAAAAATCTGTAATGCAGGAAGATGTGCAACTCATGGTGGAAACAGGCCTCGAGGCCTATAGATTTTCCATTTCTTGGTCGAGACTCATGCCAAGTATTTTACTACACTTAGACTTGAGTACAAAATGGGAAGCATTCACTTTTAAATGTTCTTTATTTCCTTCGCAGTAACTCCTTTCTGAATGCTTTTTGAAAATGCTTTTATTTCTCCCCAGATGGTAGAGGACCTGTCAATCCCAAGGGACTGCAGTATTACAACAATCTCATTAATGAACTTATTACCAAAGGTTAGTTGCAAGTTTCTTAATTTGGAAATTGCAAGATAAAACATGTCTTGAAGCCCATTCTGTTTCTTCAACTAACTGTCCCTTGAACAGGAATCCAACCACATGTTACACTGCACAACTATGATCTTCCACAGGCACTTGAAGACGAATATGGAGGATGGCTTAGTCGTGATATCATGTATGTTCCCGTGCGATTGCAATTCAATCAAAGTGTTATTAAAATTAATTCTTGAAACTTCCGGTATATCTATTACATTGTATAAAATTAGGCACTACACCCTTGAAAGGGGCACAAGGCAATTTCTGTTTGAAATAAGACTTTTGTCATTAGGTCTCTAAAAGCAGGCACAATGTAATTATGCTACTTTATGCTTCTATAGCTAATATTTGTTATTCTTTATTCTCCTTTTACTATTCCCGTTCCATTTGCTAATCTGATCCTTGGCCTAGCACACTTCAATACTGTGAAGAATTCTTTTTATAACATGTTTTTTTTCTGCATATGGTAGCCATAGACAGAATTCAGATAAATGAGTAAAGAAATGACTTGAATGTCAATGCAGAAGAGACTTCACAAACTACGCAGATGTGTGTTTTAGAGAATTTGGGGATAGAGTGCAGTATTGGACTACTGTGAATGAGCCCAATATCTTTGCCTTAGGTGGTTATGATCAGGGAAGCGCCCCACCTCAACGATGTTCTCCCCCATTTTGCGTTACAAATATCACAAGAGGGGGAAACTCAACATATGAAGCCTACTTGGCAGTTCATCATATCTTGTTATCACATTCTTCAGCCGTGAGATTGTATAGAAGAAAGTATAGGGTATATTACCTAATCTTTTTCCATATCAATATTTCACTTTATGGATTTTTTTTAAATATTGTTACTTTCCAAGTGCCAAATGTCTAAGGCTTCATATTATGTACATAAAAACTTAATCATTTTTTAGATTCCTGATCTTCTTTTATTGGATTTTTAAATATTTTTGTGTATATGGAAAAATTCATCAGCAAAGTATATTCACTAACCATAGATACAAAATTACATTGCAGGATGAACAACATGGATTTGTTGGTATCTCTATCTATACACTTGGGTTCATTCCTCTAACAAACACAGAGAAAGACAGGGCTGCCTCTCAAAGAGCCCGTGATTTTCTCATTGGGTGGTAAGTTACAGACCCTAAATTTAGTTATTGTACTTCCCTTCTCCCCTATGTTCGTTGCTTTTGCTCTGTACTAAAGAGTCATGACAGGTGAATGTATATGACTGAATTTTTCATTTATTAAACTTTATGTATGACAGAAGTATTTGAAGTTCCTTCCTTATGACCCTAAACTTTTTAGCTTCTAATACTCTAGTTGCTACCTTGGTGGTGATGACTATGATAACAATTTCATGTGAAGGATATGGCAGTTTTATGTGCCTGCTTTATTGCAGGATTGTGGAACCCTTGGTGCATGGAGACTATCCCATTTCCATGAAAACAAATGCAGGTGCAAGAATTCCAGCCTTTACAAGTCGTGAATCCGAACAAGTTAAGGGTTCATATGACTTTATAGGTGTAATTCACTACAGCAATGTTAATGTCACGGACAATCCCAATGCCCTGAAGACAGAACTGAGAGATCTCAATGCAGACATGGCTGCACAGCTAATCAGTACGTATTTTGTTATGTTTGAGAATACTGGATTTAAAATATTGGAGTTGGTCATATAACTATATAAGCATGCTGTGCTAATTGCATTCACCACATCTTTTTTAATGCTATTTTGAAAATTTCAACTGATTGAACTTTAACTTCATTGGGCATCTGATTCTCCAATAATTTGCTCAATCATGTCTATCACTCATTCTTGAATAACTGATGGAGCAAGTTGAATAATTCACCGTCTTTCCTGGGTTTTGCAGTGTTACAGGATCTATTTTCAGATGAAGAGGTAAAGTTGAAAAATAAACCAGAATTATTCTCTTGATTAATTGGCTTAATTAGATTACTTCGCTCACTATATAAATATTTGGCTTTACATGATTCAGTATCCTGTCACACCATGGAGTTTACGGGAAGAGTTGAATAAATTCAAGCTCAATTATGGCAATCCTCCTATATTCATTCATGAAAATGGTCCCACTCTCTCTCTCCTTCGTAGAATTTTCTCACAATTGCAATTTATATTTTTGAGAAAACCGATTTTGTGATTGAATAACAAACAATCCTTTGTTAAAATAGACAAAGCCATTAAATAGCACTAGAAATTTGGTTTCTTAATCATCATAACGATTCTTGCTTATTGGCCAATTCTACCTCGTTTGTATATGAAGCCAATTTATTCAAGATATGGTGAACCATTTATAACACACACTGTCAATGTTGCACAAGTTGAGTTAAATGGATTTAATCATGGATGAAAATTTGGCTTGACTTGTTAGGTCAACGGACACCGAGAAATTCATCACTTCAAGATGTGTCAAGGGTGAAATACTTGCATGGATACATTGCTGGGGTGCTTGATGCCTTGAGGTATGCAGTTGATGCTCCATTTTATGTTGTTGACGACTATATCACACAAATAATTTTCATCACTACTGCAAAAAACTTATAATGTCTTTGAAAAGTAAGGATTGTGAATCTATTGAAGTTTTATTAGTTTATTCGCATTCATCTTGAGAGTAAGTTACTTGTCTGATGAATGAAACAATATCCAAAACACAACTGAAATAAGTCCGTAAAACACACTTGTGTATTGTGATTATGATGATGTGTTTTCTAATTTTCAAAGTCGTCATAAATTTTTCTACAGAGATGGATCAAACATAAAGGGGTATTTTGCATGGTCTTTTCTGGACGTATTCGAATTGTTGGCTGGATATAAATCAAGCTTTGGACTATACTATGTTGATAGAAATGATCCAGAACTGAAGAGATACCCAAAACTATCTGCAAAATGGTACAGCAGGTTTTTGAAGGGAAGTATTGAACTCGAGAAAGATGCATCACTTGTTTCTGTTGGCCATTTATTTCAGTAGGCTCTATAATTTGTTTGCACTGCAGCATCGTTGGGTACTGGTGTGCCCTGTGCTTGACTTTCCCCTTCTGTACGAATAATATGTAAATTAGCAACTTTGTGTTTAAAATTATTTTTCACATATAATTTATTTCTGAATTTTATTATTAATATGAATTAATCCTAAAATTTATAATATGAGAAAATAATCCGTAGTACAAAAATGGTTGACTCAGACGAAAATTCGATATAATAGAACCATCCTTGATTTCCATCAATTTCCAATTTTTTTTTCATTTTATATTTATCTGAAAAATGGCAATACAAAATATTTAAATAATTAAACATTAAATACATCACCAATGACTTTAAAAGACCAAAAATTATTAACATTAATATTTTAATTCATTGACTTCAACAAATCTACAATTAAAAATATTTTTTCTAAGACTTAAAATAAAAAAAAATCCCTTCAGAGATTAAGGAGCCAACCCAATAATTGAATCAATTTTGTCATCTCTATTTGTAATTCACAAGTAGAGTACAGATCCTCCACTACTCATGAAAAAAGAACACGTTGAGAGTTTGTGGGAGAGGAGAGAACTTGAATTAAGTTTCTACATAAAATACAACATTAAAAAGGGTTAAGGAGTTTAAGTGTTATTAAGTCTTAAAAATTAAGTTATTATGATTTTGGCCCTTTAAATATTTTTTTAGTTCTTACAAAATTTAATATTTTAGTCTTTTTGTTAAATAATAACATTAATTGATGAAATAATAATGATATTTACAATTCAATGACCTGTTACCTGATTAAGAATTCTGACAAAACATTTATGTATATATTTTTTTAATAAAATGTGCTTTTAAATTACTTGTCAACTAAATTGACGTTATAAATTATTTTAGATACATAACAAATTCAGCCTAAAAAATTACAGTGCAATGGAGCACACTAGTACACTTTTTTTATTATTATTAACCAGCACATTGGTATACTAAAAATTACGGAACTAAAATCAAAATAACCCAATCTTTTCATAACCAAAAACATATTTAATTCAATAAATAAATAATAGAAATTGTTCAGGCTAGTGGTGCATTGCAATAAACTAGTACAATATTTTATTATTATTTTTATTTAGGATGAAAAGAGCATAATGGAATTGAACCCAGTTCAAGAACTTTTCGTGTACAATGTAAGGTAAGGTCCTGTGAAGCGGGGACCTGTCTAATACGTACATATTTTTTTATGATTCCATCTTTAAAAATAAACTGTGCCTCAACCTATCAAACCATAAAGACATTATGCCATATCCGTACAACGAGCATAGCTACGAATTTCTGTGAACATTATTTTCTTTTTCTCTTCTTTGGCTGAAAGGATTATGTTTATTGTTGTACTATATAGATGTAGCCATTACAGATCAGTGTTTGATTTTTGGCTTCTTCACGATCATCACAGTACAGTGAGCATGATGAGCACAATAGTCACTAACACTACCTAAAACTGCCCTGAAATAGAAATAAAATTAATAAAATGTGTCAAGTATAACTGAATTAAGAAACTTTTCAGTTAAGTGTTTGCTTCTAGCAACAATTATTACTTCACATGTTCCATTCCATGATAAAAAAGAAACAAAAAACAAACGAACTTGAGAATGCAAAAAAGTGTTACCATAGATTAAGAAGAAAATGATGATACAAATTTTGTAATCAGCAGAAAATTAATGTATGCATGTCACGGTAGCATACAGATAACACACAAGCTAATGCTGATCTAATAATTTTTCAGGACTTACATTAGATTTTGGCTCATGTTCTTACCAATTTAATTATGATTGTGATCACATTGGTACATTTAAAAATGCTAGAACTCAACTCGGTTTATTCATGGTAGACCCCATTCACACACGTTTCAGAAATGTATTTATTATTCTCCAAATCCAATCAACTATCATTGCAAATTGCGGAGCAAGAATGATAACAAAGAGCAAAACGAAGCTTTACCTTTTTATAGCCCCATAACCATGACTACCCACAACTAACATTGCAGCCCGATACTTATCCACAACATCACAAAGAACATTTCTAGGATCACCTTCCACCACTTCTGCTGTCACATCATTTACCTGACAACATCATGTATGTTTTAAAAGAACATTCATAAAATTAATTTTAAATCACTTTTCTTTTCTTTTCTTTCTTTTTCTTTCCATTTTTCTCTTTTTTTTTTGTCTTATTTCAGTATTGGATTCATTTTCCACATATCCCAATTAATTTGGATTAAAGATATTGTTATTGATGTTGATGATGATGATTTAGGTTAGAATATATTTTAGCTGGATCCTAATAAATTATCAAATTTTATTTTTAGTTTTAATTTCTAATAATTTTTTTAACCATTAAAATTTGTAATTTAAATTTTAAAATAAATACTATCGATTTTTTAGTCTTTAGAAATCGCATTTTTTCAAAACAAAAATTGTTAATTTATTATAGACCTTAAATATATTTTATCCAAAGTTGAGATTTTTTATTATAGAAGTAAGTCAACAGTAAAAATCAATTTTTACTTCGAAGGAGTCACTTCAATTGAGAATCAATTATGGACACATTATTAATTCCTTAATGTGGAGTGAAGCATACGAAAATTTACCTAAAATCAAGTTAACCGGTAAAATTGAACGTGAAAAAAAAAAACATGCAGAAGAAGGGTTAAGAGACAAACGAAAAGGCATGGAAAGAGGAAGAAAAATAGAATTACGGATTTGTTGATGCAAAGTTGTTTAGCGGTTTCGAGGACTCTGGCGCCAATCTTTCTCAAATCGGAATCTACAATAGGCAAGATCTCAGCGGCTCCTGCATACACTAAGAAGGGATTCTCAATCAAATAAGAAAGCGTGAAAAGGAAGAGCGTAACAGAATAAACCTACCAGGGCCGGCGAAGCCCACAGCGGAGGTGGCGGTGGGCCTGGAGTGGATGAGAACGAGCTTGAAAATTGGGCTCGGGAAGAAGTGATCCAGAGCCCAATTCAGCGCGTACGTGCTCTGCTCGCTGTCGTCTATGCCTATCACCACCACTTGCTTCTCTGACGACGACGCTGCCATTTCAAAAACGACAACCACCACACAACACAACTCTCTTTAGTCTTTACTTCACTTCCTTGGAATGACACGACGCGCACCACATCTATATATATATATCAGACCAAAACCACTTGTCAACTATTGAATCGTTGCTTCACTATCGAAGCCGTGTCTGAAAACGACGTCGCGGCTTCTCGCCCTTTGCGGATAATGTAGGATACCAAAGAGGCCAGAATTTAATAGTTTATTAATTATTTCGTATATTTTTAAAGATTTTATTGTTACTAAAACACAATTCTCATTCAATTATAAATTATGGTTGGAAAAATAATTATTTTTAAATATAATAACTTATTTTTAATTTTATTTTCTCAGCCAATAAATGCTCTCCTTCGTGGTTGCCAAAACTCAAATAATGATCAAGTTGAAGAAGCACACTGAATATGTTCCCTAAGATAAGATTAAAACTAAATTTGTTTAAAATAATTGTAGCGTACGATACTTTTATTTTTCCTTTATTGGTTTGTAGCGTACGATAATTTCATTCAAATCTCGAATAACTATTCTAATGAAAAGACGGAGGCCAGCATGAGGCAAGAATTACTTGTTCATGTGGTTCACGCCTTCACGGTGACTACGTTAAACATATTATTTTTAATAATTACAAAATTAATATGAACAGTTAAATATATTATTAAATAAAGATAGAATTGAAATGAATGGAGATATGAAACGTTTGTAACGTTGCTAATCTCACAGCAGTGAGGGTTTATTTGGTTTTGAAGGTACATATGGTGTAGGTGATGTGATTATCGTTCAGAAAGCAAATCTGTGTGCGGCGAGTTTAATGTGATCCATGGTAAGCAATATTTGACGAGGATAAGTCTTGTTCTACATGCTTCTGTTAAGTCCGATAATTGGTGTTGCTAAGCCCCACTGTCTGCATCAATGGCTGGAAGAGTTGTCAAATGGCCCCACCGGCTCACCAAACTGTGTAAGGAGGGCTCGATAGGCCTAACCTTCACCTCCGTTTTTTTTGTAACTAAAGGAAGCTAAAACTGATTAAAATTAAAATCAACCATGAAATGAGATAAAATTCACATATTTGTACTCTATCTTAATTTAATTTTTTTATCTCAATTTACTTTTATTTCATTTTATTTTAATTTGTGGAGCATTTTATGATTCTCTGAAGGATTATATTCGGTGTTCCTTCTTACACCTATAACTGATATCTTTTTTTTTTTAAGTCCAATTTAATTCAGAATGTACTGAATTAAACTTTTTTTATATAAAAAAATGTATGCTATGTATAAAGAGTTGGTCGGTTATGTTTTTGTTGGTTGAGTCTGTTTTGCTGGCTTGTCGAATTAGATCAAAATTGAACCATTTGTTTTTCTTATTTTAACTTTATATGAATTTTAAATGAAAATAATAATAATAATAATAATAATAATAATAATAATAATAATAATAGTTCAAATAGGGTTAGTGATTTTTGGGCCAGTATTTTTCATATCCGCCCTAGCCCATTTGGTTTGTTGAGCCTAAACAATTTAACTCGAGGGGTGTGCTTCATACACAATTTAATATTTTTGAAATTCTGTAAATATCCCTTGGCCGTTTCTTCGTTGTTATATTCGTTGGCTTTGATACTATACTCATTTTTGCTTTTTGTTTTTGTGTTTTGGTGTGTTTGAGTTGTGCATTGGTGGCATTGCTTTCTTTGGTGGTTGTTGAGTGGTGATTTAACATAGTGGTTTGTCGGAGTGGAGCGGTCGGTGGCATCGTGGTGGGTGCAGCGAGGTGAGTCTAGTTTTTTTGGTTCATATAGATTCGGTAATCTGTATGAACTATACGGATTATCGAATCCATATGTAATTGGTGATCCGTATGAAGCATACAAATTAGAGAATTCGTAAAAACCATATGAATTACCTAATCCGTAAGATTCTTACAGATTGTCTAATCCGTATATAACAATTTTTTTAAAAAAAATCTTTAATTTTAATAATATATTTTTTAATTTTGATTTTAAGTTTAAAATTTATATGTAATAAATTCGATAGATATTGTAATATTTGTTTATGAAGCCAATCTGCTTCTTACAGATTACCGAATCCATATCATCCATGGCAGAAGTGCGACGGCCACCAAGACCAAGGACACCTCTTGAAAACAAAAACACTCACCAAAACCACCACGAAACGAAACGCAACACACCACCACCACCAAAGCCAATCAATACCACAAACCACCTCAACCTTGCGGTGCACTGCGGCGGAGAGAAATCAACAATGGAACGCGACAGCGGAGCGAAAGAAGAATGGTGTAGGAAGCTGAAGAATAAAACAAACAAAAAATAAACTTAAAATACAACCTAATTACTAAAGGTTATTTTGGGAAATCCACCATTTAAAAATGGTGTATAAGAAGTTATAATAGTGTAGGAAGTTTATCCCTTAACTCGATAGGTCAGATTAAATTTGACATTTCTAGTGACCGAAAGAAATCCAAGTCCTTAATGAATAAAATTTGTGAATTAATATTATTTTATTATTAAATTAAATTTTAAATTATTAATACAATTATGAAAATGAAATTTATATTATTTTATCTAATGAATATTAAAGAATTGATTTTATGATGTGAGTGAGTTTATAATGGATTGAGTTATTATCACTTAATACTTAATTGTGAGACTTTTATTTTTGTTTAATGGTTATAAAATTATTGTCTATTAAATAATTTTCTGAAATATAAGGTTATATCTAGATGCCAAACAAAGAAGAGTTTTGACCAGGGATGGATGGAGAGGGGGCAAGTAGGGTCCAAGCCTCCCTTTCCTGTCGTTTCTTATATATATATATATATAAAGTTAGTTAAAATTAATTGTGTTTATTTTTTAAAACTGTTTATGATAATGCTTATGGTTATTATCATTTAAAATAAAAATTAGTTTCAATTTTATGTGTAAAAATAGTAAATATTTTTTTTTAAAAATATTACTTATTAAAGATTAGACATTTAAACATTTATAAAAGAAACAAAATTTAACCCTTCCTTTAATATACGTCTAGATCTGTCCGTGTTTCTTACTCATTTTTTGTTTGTTTATGATTTGGATTAAAGCAACAACTATGAAATCAAGTTTCATGGAATCAAAGTACTATCTAAAACTAGATCAAGATTATCAAAATATTTATCTAAAAAAAATTGTCAAAATATATTAAGGGGTTTTCTAAGGTACACATGTTCAAAATCCTTCTTTAATTAACTTGTGTGATATGAATGTGTTATAATTATGCATCATTCTATTATGTAAAATCTATTAATCGGTGTAAATCCTAAGGTTGTGCATGTTGGGGTTGTTATGTGCTAGAATTATATGTTATTTAAGATCTAATTAAACCGGTCTTTTTTATTTTTATTTTTGTCAAATTGGGAAAAATAATTTAGGATTCTTTTTATCATAAGATGTTTGTGATATTTTGTTTGGTATGTTTATGATAGAATTTTTAAAGTGGTTCAAAAATAAATTTATATGTTCAATCTTTACTTAGCTAAAAAGTTATTCTTATTCAAAAATCAAATTATTTTATTTGCGATAAATAGTTTTTGGTAGAATTTATCATAATGTTTGTGACATTGTGTTTGGTATGTCAACAATTAATAATAAATTTTTAAAATTTTAGAATGTGAGTGTAGACTTAAATTAAATACAAAAGTTAGTTTATAAGGTGAGAATTGTCACTCACTTATATATTTTATCTTAGTCTTATCTCTAACTAATGTGAAACTTTGATTGATCCAACACTTTTGGATTTGGGATATGGATAACATGACAAGTAGTCCTTTGAATTGATCTAGAATATGCTTCTGATATAATTTTAGAATGTGAATTTTGACCTAATTCAACTTCAAAAGTTAGTTCATAGAGTAAGAATTACCCCTCACTTATAAGAAGTTTAGAAAAATTGTGTTTAATCTTTACTTAACTAAAAAATTGTTCTTATTCCAAATCAAATTATTTTATTTGTTATAAACAGTTTTTGATGGAGATCACATATATTATTTATTAGAATTTAAAGGTAAACCCAGCTCGAATAAAGTATAACTATTATTGGAGACATAGTTCTCCTTTTGTGTATTGAATGCAAATACATATTTAGAATTTAGACATGAGACAATCAATTAAGTTGTCACAATTTCATGTTAATTTATTTACTTAGTGATCATTGTTATAATTTTAAAAATTATTTATTATTTCATGTTTGATAAAACAAAAAATATAAACTAGTATTTTCTTTCAAGATCTTATATGTTTTTTTTATTTAGTAGGATCTTATATGATTTTTCTATAATATAAACTATATTTTAGTTTTCTTAAACTAAAATATTAAATCATGTGTTGGAAAATATGAGTTTGTTTGAAGGATTTTATTTCCTATATTGTTCCAATAAAAAATTATAAAAAATCATATTTTTTTATTGATTAAATCATGGAAATATGATATTTGAATATATCATGATTTTGAATAAGTTAAAATTTTAAGATATTTGATTTTTTTTATTTATAAATTGTATAGTGATTTCATGATTAGATGATTTTTTAATTTAAATTTAAAATATTTTAATCTTAATATTTGATTTTAATCTAATAGTTGAAACAACTATTTCCATTCTCATATAAAAAATTATTCTTTTATATATATATATATATATATTATCTTCAAAATTCAAATATAATTATAACATGCATATATTATCTTATACTTTTTAATATTAATTTAACAATTTAATTTTTTTTATCTCTATCAACATCTTTAATTCTAACTTGATTTTAATTTTTTTAAAAATAAATTATCAAAAGTTATTAAAAAAATATATCACAACATAAAATATTTATCATAAATCTAAAATATAATTTATATGTTAAAAATTATTTGTTATATATTTTAATTATAAAATAATGTATTACCAAGATGCTATTTATTTATATAACCTACCACAAAGTTTATAATAAATAAAACTAGTAAATTGTAAAAATTAAACTCTATTTTGACTTTGACATTCCGGCAGCCTGGGTGATAATGAGATGTGGATCATCCGTAATCCCTACTTTACCCTTCTGTTACGCGTCAAACCGTTAACAAATATTTGGCAGAGGATTTCGGAAGCAATAAAGAAAGAGCCACTCGTCTCATTCAACCTCGCCCTCCTTTTTTTTGTCACTCGATCGTCACGCTTTCTTTCTCTGCAAATTTTATTCCTCAATCCATGTTTCTGTTTCTGCCAAACCATGAAGTTCTGCAAGACCTACCAGCAGTACATGCAAGGACATGGCCACAACAAGCTCCCTTCTGTTGGCTTCAAGAACCTCAAAAAGATCATGAAAATGTGCAGGAGAGCCTCCAAATCCCTCACTCAACAGAAGGGATGCAACAATATTCCTGCACATTTTCATGATCATTGCCCAGGTCATCATCATCATCATCATTTATTTTATCCCTACCTTTTCATTAATTAATATCGTTGCATGCCATAATTAATAAATGAAAAAAAGTTCCTTTCCCCTGTTGCCTGCTTTGGCATACATTGATACATGATTAGGTGTGGAGCACTAATGATTTAATTTGTTTCACGGATATGTATCCGATACTGATACTCTTGGATACTTCACCGATATGTATCTGTAAAGTATCCAAGCCCTTACAAGAAATTATGAAAATCCAATATATATATGAGACATCCAAGCATGTATAATATATCCTTGGTGAATCAAAATACAAATAATCTTCTTTATGCATGATTTTAAGAAAGGAATGAAATTGATACTATTCCTATTTGTAAACAATAAAAAGTGATTTATGCTGACAGTGATTTATAATTTGTATTTTGTTTTTAGTTATGTCCAAGAAGTATGTTCTTAATTTGGATTTGCATAATTGCAATTATATATTTATTATGTTTTATACATATCTAGATATGCACAGTATCCTATATAGTTCTTGAATAATCGTATCGCCACATCGGATGTGTGTTGTATCATGTATATGTCTTGTATCTGTGCATCATAGAATGATGGTAATATTAAGGAAACAAATTTCTTTGGGGATAGTTTAAAGTTTAAACTTTTCAATATTTCCAACTAACTCTATGCTAACCCGACTAATCTAATTATTCAGTGTGCGATGGGACCTTTTTCCCTTCCCTTCTCAATGAAATGTCAGATATAGTAGGGTGCTTTAATCAGCGCGTGCAGCAATTGCTCCTGGAACTACATCTTGCTTCTGGCTTCAGAAAGTACTTTCTCATGTTGAAAGGAAAATTACACAAGAACCATAATGCTCTAATCGAAGAAGGCAAAGATCTAGTCATATATGCACTCATAAATTCCATTGCAATTCGAAAGATCTTGAAGAAGTATGATAAGGTGTGTCTACATATCAAGTTTTCCCCTATTTCTTTCCCATGCTAATTTAAGTTTTGAGTTTTGACAATCCGTGCTAAGCCGTATGTGTTCTTTAATTTATATTCTCGCTACTACTATCGCTGCAGATTCATTATTCCAAGCAAGGCCAATTATTCAAGTCGAAAGTCCAGACCATGCACAAGGAAATTCTTCAAAGTCCCTGGCTTTGTGAGCTTATTGCCTTACACATTAACTTAAGGGAAACGAAAGCCAAGCCAAGGGAGGCATCTGCACTGTTTGATGGATGTTATCTCACATTCAACGATGGAAAACCATCACTTACTTGTGAGCTCTTTGATTCCGTCAAAATTGATATTGACTTGACCTGCTCTATATGCTTGGTAAGTTACTTGGTTTCACTTGTTGGAAGAATTACTCATTTATGTGCATTAAAACAATTTTTGTATGTTTTCATTTGAATTGAATGCAAATACTGAGGTTATCTATTTGAAGATTACTGCTGCTCAGATGCAAGCAGAATCTAATCAATTTAATGGTTTTGCGTCGGAATTTTAAACTGAATGTTTCCACCAAAAAGCATGCTTACTTACAAAATATCTTATTATTAATTATATGTTTCAAATATTTTAGACGAGTTCTGCCACAGCGGTAAAGTTATGTCTTAATGACTTATTGGTCATAAGTTCGAATCCGGAAACAGCCTCTTTGCATATGCAAGAGTAATGCTACATACAATATCCCTCCCCCTTACCTGCGCATAGCGTGTAGCCTTCAGACAATGGCGTACATGGTTTTTTTTTTAATGGTTTTCAGCATCCAAACCTCCATATATTATCCAATATTTTCCTAGCTAATAGCTCTAAAGCACTTGACTTTGGTTTTGGATCACATTGACAGCATCACCTCGGTTTCTTCAATATAAACATAAATTTTTCTATGTGAAAGCATCTCTCATATAGTTATGCAGTTCTTCACCTTTTTTCCACTTAATTTTCATATGGCTCTTCCACGACAGGATACAGTGTTTGATCCAGTTTCTCTGATGTGCGGCCACATATTCTGCTACACTTGTGCTTGCTCAGCTGCATCAATTACCATTGTTGATGGACTTAAGGCAGCAAATCCTAAACAAAAATGTCCTCTATGCCGAGAGGTAAGCTACCCAATGTAGTAAGCATTAAGCCTTCCCACAACTTATTTTCAACGACAATGTACGCACAAAAGTGTTCCTTCTGATCACATCCATAACTTCTTTTGTTCAGTACATATGATAAATTTTGATTACTTGTAAAATAACCCTTTACTTGGCAATAGAGCTAATGGATGGTCATTGACCTTATTCCTGAGGTTATATACTTATTTATGATGCAAAATTACAATGCCGAAAGCCCAAAACAACTGCTAAAATTTAATAACCATACCAGCTGATCGTGAGACGAGTTTTGTTCTCAGCTTCATTTAGCCTTCAATTCAATGACCACAGTGCATTGTATGTAAAATTTGCTAAAGATTCGTTAAGGCTTAATTGTTGACTCTTGCATTGAATCTCTAGATGTGCAATAATCTAAGTAGCCCTTCTGGCTTCAGCAGTTCTTCAACTTTTTATTTATTTTAATATCGTGACTATTGATAAATTGAAGTCTAGAGGATTAAATGTTCGCTTATTTTAGGCATTTCAATGCTGACCAACTATATTTGATTAGTTCTTCTCTTCTAGAAAGAGTGGGGCGGGCTAATGCACTATTTATTTGCTTGTTTATTGAATTTGAACCTGTTAGAATGGTTGGCAACTTACATTTTTTATATTGTTGACTGCAGGGAAGAGTTTACGAAGATGCTGTGCATTTGGAAGAATTAAATATTCTGCTAGGCCGAAGGTATGATACCAATTATTCCATTAGCAAGTGGGTGAGATTAGAATGTTATGCCATGTGGCCAAGGAAGAGATGGATGCAAAAATTCACATAAACTCTGAATTTGATCTTTTCAATAAAATAAAAAATATGCTTTGCAAATCCCTTGACCTAATCAATAAGTTTCAATATTTTTACAGATGCAGGGAGTACTGGGAGCAAAGGCTTCAGATGGAGAGGGTAGAGAGGGTTAAGCAAGTGAAGGAGCACTGGGAAACGCAGTGTAGGGCGTTCATGGGCATCTAAAAATAAATATAAACACATGTTCACTTTCTCTTTCAATTCCCTATTCATCTCGCTTTCACACTTATCTCATGACACTTTTTCTTTCAACATCTATCTTCTTTCCACTTAATATACCCATTTGGGGTGTAAGTTTATTGTTTTCCAACATCTAAACACAACTAACTTCTCTTGGGTATAGTAGTTTTCGGTTAAAATGTTTTTGCTCGTTTATTTGATCTTTTGTATCTTTCTTAGCAATAACACTTCTAAGAAGTTGGTATTGGTAGTGTTCGTACCTGACTCTTCAATGTAAATAAAGGCTTCTACTTTAGGAATGATTACTATGGCTGTTTTGCTATAGACTAAGACTTAAAAGTGTGTATTTGATTTTGTATCTTAGCAATAGGACTTCTAAGTTTGTTATTGATAGTGTTTTTACTTTGTACCTAACTCTGTTGAATGTAAATAACGCCTTCTAGTTTAGAAATTATTTACTAATGGCCATCTTTTTGCTAGAGATTAAACTTATGCGTTTATTTATTTTTGTATCTTAGCGATAGCACTTCTAAAGGTTGTTATTGGTACTGTTTGTACCTAACTAGTGTTCAATATAAATAAAGGCTTTCTACCTTAGGAATCATCTGTATATGATTAAAGGATTAATTATGTTTTTTTTTTTTTGGATTTCCACTTTTAGTCTCCTAGCCTAAATTTTGAATTGCCTTGGTCCCTGAACTTTTATCCCGTCAATAATTTTAGTCCCTCCCTCCGTCAACTATTACCGTCAAACAATTTGGCTAATTTTTTAAAAATCACCAGAAATTATTTTGTTAACAGGTTTAAAATAATTTACGGCAATTTAAACAGGCAGAAAATGTTTTTCCCCCTTTACTAATTCCACCATGGCTGCAAAGAAGATAACGCTGCCTCAGCACCACCAATAAACAAACCCAAAGGAAAAAAAAATGCCACATGCAATGATCATTGAATTGGTCACTTCACAACAACTAAAAGCAGAAAAAATGTAATGCTTGGTATAAAAATTGAATCCAGACAAATATTTAACGCGCTCTACATTTTATCTCCATGAAGCCTGGCACGAAAAGCTAAAAAGAAACGCGAAATATATACCAACAAAAGACTTGAGGGCAAACCAAACCACAAAGCTTCGTGTGGAATTACCTTCACACGATCCATAATCCGACTCGTTAATGTTCGATTTCTTATAATGAAGAAAAATCCAAATTAATCCTAACAAGTAACGCGTCGTTAAACAAGTAGGCTAATTTCATTACATTAGGAAAAACCCACACTACAAAACGTGGAACTGCTATATAGAACGAGAGTTTATATAATAAAATTGTCAATTTTATAATAATTACTTTAGAATTCCAAAAGTGCATGTATGTAAAAATGCTACATAATCTTGGTGGCAGCAGCTTTAGGAAGACCAGAAGTCCAGAATGCCTCATCTACCACAATCAAAATCCACATAATATAATACATAGATTCAAAGCATTAACAAAATTTCTCAACGATGACACATGGTAGAGAAACACATCCTCCACGTGCAACTGTTCCGTCCATGGATTAATTAATTCAGCTCCCACTTCATTTGGCCTTAAGGAGAGGGTTCTTGTTTTGGTATATATGATACCTCATGCATAGCTTCTGCAAAGTTCCAATTGAATGCTGCATAGGATTCAGCTTTATGTCCATCAACATACTCTGCAAAAACAACAACGACAATAACAAAAACCTTAAAACCCGAAACAACGAAAAAAGAGAGTAAAATATCGAAAACATTGAACCTGATAATCATCTCCGTATTTATCGACAAGGCGACTAATATGAATCCGTTGCATTGCAGTCAAAGGCTGAGGCGGCGCGCTTCTCCCATCCCTTCGTTTCTTTCCTAGGGCTGATTTCAAGTCTACACCAACCAAATAGAATACTACATTATTCGCATTTCAAAATAATAACAATAAATTCAAATCAATTACGCTATAATAAACTGTTTCATTCGGTGAATGAAGGAAAAGATACCGTCTTCTTCGAGATCGCTGCCGGAATCGATGGTTTGAGGATCGGGAGAAGGTTCGGTGAGGGAGTTGGGGTCGGAGAGAACGCCGAAGGAGGAGTAGTTGCTGTTAACGGTGCCTTGGTCGTCCCATTGGGGCTCTTCGGCGAGTGATTGCAAGAGCTTGGGTGGAACGGAGAAAGAGGGTTTGAAAAGCCTAGGGTTCTTCTTAGGGAGTCCCACACGGACCTTGGTTCTCGATTGCTTGTATTTTCTTCTCGACCTTCCCATTCTCCTGGCTCCGCCTCTGAGTCTGTCACAGCCGCTACCACCAACGAGGGGTTTAGGTTTTCTTAGGTTGTTATTAGGGCATAAAATGTCTCGTTATTTCAGCACGGCTTCACCGACGTCGTTTCTTGGGCATATACTTTGCGATTACGATGGGGCCATGGGGTCCTCCATCTTTTAATTTTAATAATAAAAAAAGTAGGCGACAAAATAAAAAGTTGAGCAAATTGCATAATGCATTTTTTCTTCTTATCTACTATACATATATAAAAAAGCAAACCACCAGCAAATGACCAAACTCAAACATTCTATATAAATGACACATAGCAAATAATAGGAGTAAAATGGTAATTAAACATCATTTCCAGAAAATGGAATTCACTAATTGCACCCCCATTTAATAAGTGCACTTCAATATTTTTAAATTAAAACTTGTTAAATGCACTCGCTTTTTGATAAATTCACTTCAATATTTTCCAATCAAAACTTGCTAATTGCACCTTCTTTTTTATCTTTTAAATCTTAAATACTCATTATATCATTTCTTTCATCCCTCTCACACGTTATCTCTTTAACGCGTAGGCAGTGGTATTACCTGTATACGCAGAGTATGATACTAGCCAGTTACAAAAATACAAAATTTCAATATTATTTTAATTTTTCCTTTCAAAAAGACTCTAAATCATTGGTGATATAATAATTACTCTCTTATTTACTTGATAATTGTCTAGAAACTTTCTAAGTGCAGTGATTTTTTTATATTTTATGTTATGATTTCCACAATCTCCTATTTTGGGTCCTTCATATTTCTCAATATTGTTGGTTCTCACTTCAATTGATTGAGTCTAATTATTGACAGGTTTGCACATGCGTGACAAAAATGGTACCTTAAATTAATCAATTACTTATGGTTTGATTTCAACATAGGTATATTATCATAAGAAGAAAAAATTATCATTGAACTTTACTTCTTTCTTTCTCTTATTTTTGCTACACATTCATTTTGTCATTAATAAACTATGCTAGATCTTACAGTTTTTTAAATATTTTTTCAGTCTAGATGATATGTTGTCTTAACTACCTTTTTAATGTTATGTGTGTTCAAATATCTTTCTTACCATTTTCTCTCTTTTGTTCCTGTTGTTAACTGAAATTGATAGCTTGCAGGCATATCAACGTGGAGACTTTGGTTATTTATAAAAGTTATTAAAGTTTCAGATAACAAGCAGTATGGTCTAACTTTATAATTTCAAAATGATTCTGCACGTTATATATTATTTATATGATTTTATCTATTAATAAAAAATTCGAGAAACACGTTTGGCTAAGGTCCCATATCTATAAAGTGTGGGTTTGAGCATTTCCATTCAAGCATGATAGATTTTTTTTTGTTACATTAAAATTTTCATCCCTTTATTATGTTTGCTCCTATAATCACCATCTCATGAAACTGACAAAATTTGATTATGATAAACTATGATCTATAATTTGTGTAAATATGTTCCTAATTCTTATAATCTTATTGACTTATCAGATTTAGAAGAAGATGTTTCACATCTACACAAATATGTTTTTTTAAGGGATTTTTTTGTTCCCATTTTGAAAGAAGATTTCAGGCCTATTGATGTTGATCCACAATGTCTGGTACCCGGTAACAACTATTTGGAAATCTCAAATGTCTTTGTATCATTTTCAGCTAATACATAACATGTTTGACCATATTTATTTTCTGTAGGTTAGTCCTATGGAAGGTACAATTTTAAGATTTGGGGAGTTTAAGGGAGCTAGAACAATGATTGAACACATTAAAGAGTTTTCATATTCAGTTTTTCCTTTTCTTGGTGTAAGTCATTTCCTTCCAACAACATATGTGCAAGAGGAGTATAGTTAATCAATAACAACTACTAAGAAGAGCAACAAGTCATGGTGGAGAGTTTCATTGGCTTCTCCAAAAGTTTGGAACCCAACATCATTACAGTAATATGATGATATATTTCTATTTGTCTTATGCTAACAATGTCTTATGCTTACTAGATTTGATTGTAAACATTTGTATTTAAAAATGATCTTATTAATGAAGAAAATCACATTGATATATTTACATGCTAATCCTCACAAATTAACACTTAAATTTTCATTATGCATCTACTATTGATTTTTTTCATGGTGCATATTATCATGGATATTTGTAATCATCATTTGAGTACAGGTAGTATCTCAATTTCAAACTTGATCCATCACATTGATACTATCAAGTATATATACAGATAATAAGTCTTAAGAAAGATGTGAGACATCGTAGATTAACATATTGTACAAAGATCACACTTTTATAT